>AWOL01S0005939.1:0-12614 GCA_000715115.1 Nicotiana otophora
CCCACACCTTCTATACCATCATCTTCACCGGGCTTTCATGGTAGTTAGCATGGTGGCTCACCAGCTACCGCACCCCCAAGCTTTTATGGTAGTCAGCATACTGGCTCACCAACTGCTGCATCCCCGATCTTTCATGGTAGTCAGCATGGTGGCTCACCAGCTATTNTTTTTGTCTAAGATAGCTATTGGCAATATTGTGGCTTACTATTTCTCTTTTCAGTGCATGTCCTATTTACTAGCTATCGCTTTTGCTTTGCATCTTTCTTTTGGATTTCATGGTGTTCCTATTTTTCATATGATTATTGTGGTGATACTAATATTTACTAATATTGTCTCCCTTTGCTTTGCATCTTTCTTTTGGATTTCATGGTGTTCCTATTTTTCATATGATTATTGTGGTGATACTAATATTTACTAATATTGTCTCCCTTTGCTTTGCATCTTTCTTTTGGATTTCATGGTGTTCCTATTTTTCATATGATTATTGTGGTGATACTAATATTTACTAATATTGTCTCCCTTTGCTTTGCATCTTTCTTTTGGATTTCATGGTGTTCCTATTTATCTTACGATTGTTGTTGTGATACTAATATTGTTTCCTTTTTGTCATTTTGTCTTTTTATTTTCTTTGAGCTGAGGGTCTTTCGAAAACAGCCTCTCTACTCCTTCGGAGTAGGGGCAAGGTCTGCGTACACACTACCCTCCCCAGACCCCATTAGTGCGATTTTACTGGGTTGTTGTTGTTGTTATCCTTTGAGCAAGAATAAGTCTGCATTACGGGTAGTTTTGAAAACAAAGCTCGTGGGTAGAGTTGTAGTCGAAGATGCATTAGATGTGGCGTATCAGAATGACATTTCAAATGTTGAATCAATAGTGGATGATGAATTATCATATGACTTGCATCATAATGAAGGGATATATGAAGAATTTGATCCTTCTGTTGAGGACGAAGATAGAGGTGTTGAACATGAAACAAGTGATGAGGAAGAATTACTAGGTAAAAGTAAAACATGCGATGATGAAGACTTAGATGATTATTAAGAAGATAGCGATAAGGATTGACTTGTTATTCTTTTTAAGGTTGTTCTTCCTTCAATTATTTAATATATTTGAAGAATTATTGTATGTTTTCTTTATGAAATGTTAAACATTTTATGTTATTCATTTAATTGTTGCAAAATTATTTTATATTTTTATGACTTGTTAGATTGTTTATTTATTTCTTTAGTCGTTTAATTTGTAGAATAATTATTTTATATTTACAGTCACTTGTTGTATTTTTTGTTTTGTATTTTATTACGATTATATTGAAGATATGGAATCTAAGGGGAAGAAAAAGATGAAATCTAAGAAGAAAAAATAATATGTTCCACTTCCTCAAGTATGCCAAATATGAGTCCTCCTCTTCCTCATCCTCCTCGGTCGACTTCATTGCCATCTACCATGTTCATTATCCCCCCTCCATTTAATAATTTAGTTTAGTATTATTATATTCCTGCTAAAGGAAGTCAAAGTAACACTGTTTTTAACTTTGTACCCACACCTTCTATACCATCATCTTCACCGGGCTTTCATGGTAGTTAGCATGGTGGCTCACCAGCTACCGCACCCCCAAGCTTTTATGGTAGTCAGCATACTGGCTCACCAACTGCTGCATCCCCGATCTTTCATGGTAGTCAGCATGGTGGCTCACCAGCTATTGCGTCCCTGAGCTTTCATGGTAGTCAGCATGATAGTTAGTCTTTTGTTGCTCCATCATCTTCCAGTCCATCATCATCATCCATTCCCAGCATATCTAGGTTGGATATTGGAGGCTCTCGCCTAGCTACATTTAGTGCTGCTTATGCACCATCTAGTAGACGCAGGTAGAATCTTGGAGGGGATGTACAATTTGATAGTTATAATCGATTGCTAATCGTCCCCTACGAGGATGGGTAAGAAGGTTCTTATATTATTTTTTAAGTTTTGAATGTACTTTTAGATATGTTAACATTAAGGAATATTTATTTATAATTAAAACTTTTGAAACTTTAATATGTTTATTAATTATATATATGTTAACTTTAATGCGAGTTTTTGCCATCATTTCAGTCTACATATTTGGTTGTGGATTCTATGGAGCCATTTTATTATGAGTCGTGGAAATCTTGGAGACAGATACCGTACAACATCAGAGAGCAAATGGGGAATCAATTTAGAGTAAAAATTGATTACATTTATTTAATAATTATCATCTCCATCTAATGTTACTTTTTTCTATTGCAGACAAAGTGTACATGGCATCCTCAGCATCAAAATGAAACAAATAGTATTTTCGAGAAGAAGGCTGCTAAGCAGATTAAAGATACTATGTTAGCTGCTTGGAATACCAGTAAAATGCCGGACTGGTTAAAAAAAAGATGTTTGGGATAAACTTCTTGAGAAATGTAATACCTCAGAATGGAAGACGAAGAGTGAACAAGCAAAGGCAAACCGTGCTTCCAGTAAAGGTGGCTCGTTGCACACAGGAGGTTCGATTAGTTTTGCGGCCCATGATTGGTAATTACTTATAAATTGTTTCTTAGTTTTACATATAGAATTTTACGTTTGTAATGTCTAATTCATACTTTTTATTATGAAACAAAAGGAAAGAGGGCGAGCTATGAGTCACGCTGAGGTCTTCGAGGACACACATAAGAAAAAGAAGAAGGATGGTACAAGAGAACACTGGGTGGAGATGCGTGCGTCGGACACATATGTGAAATACCAACTTCATAATTATTTATGGTTTATTAATATTAGTTTGTTTACATAATAATTATGTTTTCATTTCAGGAAGATTATCATAAAAGGGTGGAAGAATGGCAATAAACTCAGCCTCCTTTAACTCAACTGTAACGACCCGACCTGTCGTTTTACTTTTTAGAACCCCGTTCCCCTAAATAAGACTCCACATATATGATTTTACTGTTTTATGACTTGCGGGGATGGTTAGTTCGAGATTTGGAAGGGTTCGGGCTGAAATCGGAATACTTGATTCCTTAAGTTGGCCTTAAAAGGCTAAGTTTGACTTCGGTCAATATTTGGCGTAAACAACCTCGGAATCGGGATTTAATGGTTCTAATAGGTTTGTATGGTAATTTAATACTTGGGCGTATGCTCGGACAAGGTTATGGATGACCCGGGAGTGTTTCGTCGCCTAATATTGGAAGTTGATTCCTTGAAGGTTATTGAAGTTCTTTAAATTTGGTTTAGAGTATGTTTTGGTGATATTGAGGTCCGAATGGAATTCCGAGATATGGTTTAGTTCCGTAATGCCATTTAAGACTTGCACGCAAAATTTGGTGTCAATCCGACCAGTGTAAGTACGTTTCGGTGCTTTGGGAGTAAATTGAAAAACTTAAAGTTCATAATTTTGATCCAATTGGTTTGGGGTGTGATTATTAGTTTTAATGTGGTTTTGGACGTTTCAAGAGTTCGAGCGGGTCCGTTTTATGATTTTAAACTTGTCGGTATGTTCGGGCGGAGCCTCGGGGGCCCCAGGCATCGATCGGGCGAGGCTCGGACCAAGTTGAAACTTGGGATCAACAGCTGAAGTTCCCAGCTGCTGGTGTAATCGCACCTGCGCTTGGCTAGCTGCAGGTGAGAGCCAGGAGCCACAGAAGCGTGCAAGGCAAGGCTACCCAGGATCCGCAGGAGCGAGGAGTTTAGCGCACCTGCGAACGTGCAGGTACGATGACTGTGACTGCAGAAGCGGCTGTGTGCACAGGCACGAAAGAGTTAGCCGCAGGAGCGGTTGCACAGGAGCGGCCCTGGCTCCGAAGGTGTGACGGGCGAGTGGCTAGGACGGTTCCGCAGAAGCGGACTTTGACCACATAAGTGGTCCCGCGGAAGTCCCTCGGCATGTGCAGAAACCGCTGAAGACAGAATCCTTCATTAAATGTGGGACTTAGTCATTTTGGCTCATTTATTCCATTGTTGGGCGATTCTTGGATATATTAGAGAGGGGATTTTCATCTAACACCTTGAGGTAAGTAATTCCTACCAAATATGGGTCAAATAGATAATTTATAGGTAGATTATAACATATAAATTAGTGGAAATCATGGGTTTAGGGGAAACACCAAGGTTTTTGATAAAAATGAGATTTAATCATGAAATTCGTTATGGAATCTAGTAAAAATCATATATTTGAGTTCACGAGGTTATGGGTAACAAATTTCTTAAAATATTTTCGGAATCCGGGAACGTGGGCCCAGTGGTAAATTTTAAATATTTTACATTTAGGGTTGGGTAACCTCTTTAATAGTTGGGATACGAATTTTTGAGCATGTATTGATTAGTTTAGATACTATTTGATTAGTTTTGGGTTGATTCGGCACTGAATTGAGGGTGTGAGTGCATTCTTGGACCGGGAAGTAGGCCTTGAAACGAGGTAAGTCTCTTTTCTAACCTTGTAAGAGGGAATTAACCCCATAGGTGAATTGAATTAAAAATGTGCTTCTATTTGTGGGGGCTACGTACGCACGAGGTGATGAGAGTCCGTACGTAGCTACTAATTATGCTATTTTCCGAGTAGTCTAGGACCCATATCATGCAATACTTACAATGTTTGTACCCTACTTGTTAACTTATTTGCTTAAGTCTTTTGAAACCTGATAAAAGAATTAAATTTCACTTACTTGAAGTTGTGAATGGAATACTTGACTGTTATTGAGAATTTGTGTTTTTCTTAAAATATTTTCTATTTGTGGAGCGGGCCGAACACCTCAGTAGCAGATAAATGCATCTATGGTTCATGTCGTTTGACCCTCGACAGTGCACAGTTTAAATATTATGTTGGATCGGGCCATACGACCTCGGCATAATTTGCGCATGATAAATCTTTGGAACCAATTATAAATCTTTAAAACCAATTATAATTGATATTGCTTCTTTGGCTTGGGATATAAATTGTTAGATGATGGAAAACTAAATTTGGGACTTAATATTGGTGAAAGAATTATTTACTGTTTCCTGTTATTGGGCTTTCAGTATTCTTCTTGTAATCCATGCTTAATTAAAAATTGTGACATATTATTGTTAGCGCATAGTAAGTGTCAAAGTTGACCCCTCGTCACTATTTCTTTGAGGTTAGACTGGATACTTACTGGGTACATGTTGTTTATGTACTCATGCTATACTTCTGCACTTAAATGTACAGGGTCTGAGGCAGGTGCATCTGGATATCATTCTGGCGCGCGCACTTGATTACCACTTCGAGGCTTCACGGTGAGCTGCCTTCTGAGCTCGTTCTGCAGCAGCCGAAGTCTTTTCTTTGATTGTATTTTTTTCTGTCTATTTCACTTCGGACAGTAGACTAGTATTCTTTTGTATATTCTACTAGATGCTCATACACTTGTGACACCAGGTCTTGGCACACACTAGTAGACTTGTTGTTTTGGTTTTATTCTATGATTATGGTTGCATGTCTTTGCTTTCGTGTTATTTATTTTAGATCTGTTATTTATCAAATTCTTTTTATATTAAGGAAAATTTAATTACTTGGAAAAGAATTTGTTAAAAAGAGGAAATCACGGGACTAGTTCATAGGTTTCTTGCCTAGCGGTGGCATTAGGCACCATCACTGCCTAATATGAAATTGGGTCGTGACAATATGGTATCAGAGTACTAGGTTCACGTAGGTCTCACAAATTATAGGCAAGCCTAATAGAGTCTTGCGGATCAGTACGGAGACATCTGTACTTATCTTCGAGAGGCTATAGTGTGTTAGGAAACTACTCTTCATTCATATCCTATCGTGCAATTAATGGTATACTAAGTTTCTTCTCTTATTATCTCACAGATGGTGAGAACGCGCATGGAGGGCATTCCAAACCCGGGAGGGGCTGCTCCCCCTATTGCTAGAGGCCGAGGCAGAGGTCGGGGGAGGACACCTGCCTGAGGTAGGGGATGAGGACGTCCCAGAGTTGCCCCAGTTGCATCACCAGCCACGGTTGATTTCATGTCAGCACTGTGCTTTCATGAGGTCATGGGTCGTATGCTACGGTTCATGGATTCTATGACTCAGGCTAGTTTATTTCCAGCAGACCCAGCCACATCTGAGGCGAGAGGGGGAGCACAGACCTCTACTGCTCATACTCTAGGACATGTGGCTACCTTATATCAGACCCCGGGTGCACTACCCATGGGCGGTGCCAAGCCAGTTGCAACAGCGGCACCTGAGCCTAGACCAGCTGCGGAAGGCGAGCCGTAGAAGCTATTGGATATATGGACTAGGCTACACTCTCCTGTCTTTGGAGGTGAGCGACATGAGGATCCCCAGGACTTCATTAATCGGTACAGGGACAGACTGCACAACATGAGAATACTAGAGTCCCACGGTGTGGATTTCACTACTTTCCAACTGGAGGGCAGGGCCCGTAGGTGGTGGCAATCTTATCTTCTTGGCAGGTCGATAGGTTCTCCTCCCATGACTTTGGACCAGTTTACACGCCTCTTCATGGAAGTTGTCTCGCCATGCACTTATGATAATTCCTACTGAGGCGGAGCGAGTGCATAGGTTTGTTGCGGGGTTGCACTTAGGTATTCATGCTACTATGGCCCAGGAGGTTAAGATGGAGACTTCTTACCAGCTAGTAGTGGAGATAGCTCGGAGGATTGAGGGTTACCCTCAGAGAGGTAGAGAGCAAATGCAGAGGGACAAGAGGGTCTGTTATTCTAGGGAATTTAGATGTGCCCCGCCAGGGGGCCGAGGCTAGTTTGGGAGGGGTCATCCCAACATGCCCACATATCCAGCACCACCACCTCCTCGGGTGCTCCAGCGAGACCCTATTTCAGTGTCATGCCGGAGAGTTTATACCTCCCACTGGCTATTCAGGGTCCTTCCAGTGGGTACTCAGGCCACCACGGTTCTTCCATTGCCTACTTTAGCGCCATGCCAGGGAGTTCATACTTCCCATCGGCCATTCAGGGTTCTTCCAGTAGGTATTCAAGCCATCAAGGTCATACTTCATGGCAGCAGATCACCATACCGGGAGGTTTCTTCGATTAGGGGGAGGCCAAGAGGTAAAGGCCAGGCAGTTGGAGGACATCCAGCTGTAGCCTAGATAGGTGAGGGCCGGCCAGTCAGCGCCCCAACAAGGTTCTACATATTTCCGGCCAGACCACATGTAGTGTCCTCAGATGCCGTGATCACAAGTATTATTTCTGTCTGTGGTAGGGATGTTTCGGTATTATTTGATCCAGGGTCTACCTATTCATATGTTTGATCTCTATTTGCTTACTTCCTGGATATTCCTTGTGAGTCCTTGGGCACTCTTATTTATGTGTCCACTCCTGTGGGCAATTGTGTTGTTGTGGATCGGATCTATCGGTCCCATGTGGTCACATTCTATGGATACGAGACTAGAGAGAATCTTCTGTTGCTTGATATGACCAACTTTGAGGTCATCCTGGGCATGGACTGGCTATCCCCATATCACGCCATCCTTGATTACCATGCCAAGACTGTTACCTTAGCGATGCCAGAGTTTCCTAGATTGGAGGGGAAGGGTTCGTCTGTCAAGTAAATCTAGTCAGGTTATCTCTTTTATGAAGGCTCGACACATGGTTGAGAAGGGTTGTTTGGATTATCTAGCATATGTTCGGGATACTACTGTAGAGTCTCCGGCGATTGATTCAGTACCGGTAGTCTGGGAGTTCTCCGATGTGTTTCCTTATGATCTTCAAGGCATGCCACCAGATCGTGATATTGACTTCTGTATTGACTTAGCTCTAGGTACCCAACCTATATATATACCACCGTACCGTATGGCGCCGAAAGAGTTAAATCAGTTGAAGGAGCAGCTCGAGGAGTTGCTAGCAAAGGGGTTCGGCAGTCCAAGTTTATCACCTTGGGGTGCCCATTGCTATTTGTGAAGAAGAAAGATGGGACTATGCGGACGTGCATTGATTACTGCCAGTTGAACAACGTTACCATCAAGAACAAGTATCCGCTACCGCATATTGATGATTTATTTGACCAGTTGCAGGGTGCTAGGGTATTTATTAAAATCGAATTGAGGTCGGTGTACCATCAATTGAAGATTCGGGACTCGGATGTTCCGAAAACTGCTTTCCATACTTAGATATGTCCATTATGAGTTTCTGCTGATGTCCTTCGGCTTGACTAACGCCCCAACAACATTTATGGACTTGATGAACAGGGTGTTCAGGCCTTATATTGATTCATTTTTCATTGTCTTCATTGATTCCATTTTGATTTACTCACGTAGAATGGAGGAGCACGAGCAACACTTGAGAGTGGTGCTTCAGACCTTGCGGGAACAGAAGCTATATGCTAAGTTCTCCAAGTGTGAGTTTTGGCTAGATTCTGTAGCATTCTTGGGGCATGTTGTATCAGGCGAGGGTATTAAGATGGATCCCAAGAAGATTGAGGCAGTTCAGAGTTGGCCTCGTCCTACTTCGGCGATTGAGAACAGGAGCTTCTTAGGGTTAGAATGTTATTATCTCCGGTTCGTGGAGGGATTCTTATCTATTGCAGTACCTTTGACTAGATTGACCCAGAAGGGTGCTCAGTTTTGTTGGTCCGATGATTGTGAGATGAGCTTCCAGAAGCTCAAGATAGCTTTGACAATAGCACCAGTCCTAGTGTTGCCTTCCGGTTCGGGGATGTATATTGTATATTATGATGCTTCATGCATTGGCTTGGGTTGTGTATTAATGCAGGAGGGGTGAGTTATTGCATATGCTTCCCATCAGGTAAAGCCCCATGAGAAGAATTATCCTGTGCACGATTTGGAGTTGGCCACGATCGTTCATGCTCTTAAGATCTGGAGGCATTATCTTTATGGGGTGTCCTGTGAGGTTTACATCGATAATCGCAGCTTGCAACATTTGTTCAAGCAAAGGGATCTCAATTTGAGGCAGCGTAGGTGGCTTGCATTACTGAAGGACTATGAAATCACCATTCTTTATCATCCGATCAAGGTGAATGTGGTGCAGATGCCTTGAGCAGGAAGGCAGAGAATATGGGTAGCTTGACATTCATTTCAGCAGAGGAGAAGCCACTAGACTTGGACATTCGGTCTTTGTCTAACAGACTTGTGAGGTTGGATATTTCAGAGCCCAGTCGAGTTCTTGCATGCGTCGTTGCCCAGTCTTCACTATTGGAGTAGATTAAAGTTCAACAGTTTGATGGTCCGTACTGCAGGGTAGTGCCAAGGAGGTTTCTATCGGTGAGGATGGTGTTATGCGAATCCAAGGTTGTCTATGTGTTCCAAATGTTGATGGCTTGAGGGAGAGGATTTTAGAGGAGAGGCACAATTCTCAATATTCCATTCATCCAGGTTCTACGAAGCTGTACTGTGACCTGAGGTAGCATTATTGGTGGCGGCGGATGAAGAAAGACATAATTGAGTATGTATCCAGATGCCTAAATTTCTAGCAGGTTAAGTATGAACACCAGAGGCCTACTCCAGCAGATGACTATACCTGAGTGGAAGTGGGAGCGCATTACTATGGACTTCCTAGCTGGGTTGTCGCGGACCTTGCGGAAGATTGATGCAGTTTCAGTCATTGTAGACCGATTGACCAAGTCGGCATATTTCATTCCTGTGATGACTACGTATACTTTAGAGAGATTGGCCCATATGTATATTCAAGAGATAGTTAGACTGCATGGTGTGCCTGTTTCCATCATATCTGACAGAGGTCCTTAGTTTACTTTGCATTTCTGGAGAGCAGTACAGAGTGAGTTGGGGACCCGTATAGAGCTCAGCACTGTATTTCGTCCACAGATCTACGGGAAGTCACAACGGACAGTTCAGATCTTGGAGGACATGCTCAGAGCATGTGTGATTAACTTTGGGCGACAGTGGGATTGGTTCTTGCCTTTGGCCGAGTTTTCTTACAATAACAGTTACCAGTCCAACATCGAGATGGATCCATTTGAGGCTTTATATAGTCGGCGATGTCATTCCCCCATCGGGTGGTTTGATCCCGGTGATGCTAAGTTATATGGTACTGATTTGGTGAAGGATGCCTTGGAAAAGGTAAAGTTGATTCAGAAACGACTTCGCACAGCACCATCCAGATAGAAAAGTTACGCGGACCAGAAGGCGTGTGACTTATTATTTATGGCAGGCGAGAAGGTTCTCTTGAAAGTCTCACCGATGAAGTGGATCATGAGATTTGGAAAGAAGGGCAAGTTGAGCCCAAGGTTTATAGGCCAATTTGAGGTGTTGAGATGAGTTGGAGAGGTTGCTAATGAGCTTGCTTTGCCTCCCAGTCTATCGGGAGTTCATCCGGTCTTCCGCATGTCTATGCTCCGGAAGTATCATGCCGACATATTATATGTGTTAGACTTCAGCACGATTCAGTTAGATGAGAGTCTAGGTTATGAAGAGGAGCCAATTGCCATTATTGATAGGCAAGATCGCTAGCTGAGGTCCAAGAAGATTTCTGCGGTACAAGTCCAGTGGAGGGGCCAACAAGTCAGGGAAGCGACATGGGAGGACGAGGAGGACATGCGGAGCAGATACCCACACTTATTCAGCACTCCAGGTATGATTCTAGGCTCGTTCGAGGACGAACGTTTGTTTAAGAGGTAGAGAATGTAACGACCCGACCGGTCGTTTTGCTTTTGAGAACCCTGTTCCCCTAAATAAGACTCCTAGTATATGCTTTTACTGTTTTTATGACTTGCGGGGATGGTTAGTTCGAGATTTGGAAGGGTTCGGGTTGAAATCGAAACACTTGGTTCCTTAAGTTGGCCTTAAAAGGCTAAGTTTGACTTCGGTCAATATTTTGAGTAAACAACCTTAGAATCGGGATTTGATGGTACTAATAGGTTTGTATGGTGATTTTGGAATTGGGCATATGCTCGGACCGGGTTGTGGATGACCCGGGAGCATTTCGGCTCCTAATATTGAAAGTTGGTTCCATGAAAGTTCTCGAAGTTCTTTAAATTTGATTTAGAGTAGGTTTTGGTGATATCGAGATCTGAATCGAATTACGAGATCGGGGTTAGTTCCGTAATTCCATTTAAGACTTGCACGTAAAATTTGGTGTCAATCCGAGCAGTGTAAGTACGTTTCGGCTCTTTGGGAGTAAATTGAAAAACTTAAAGTTCATAATTTTGATCCAATTGGTTTGGGGTGTGAGTATTAGTTTTAATGTTGTTTTGGACGTTCCGAGAGTTCGAGCGGGTCCGTTTTATGATTTCAAACTTGTCGGTATGTTCGTGTGGGGCCTCGGGGGCTCCAAGCATCGATCGGGCGAGGCTCGGACCAAGTTGAAACTTGGGATCAACAACTGAAGTTCCCAACTGCTAGTGTAATCTCACCTGCGCTTGGCCAACCGCAGGTGTGTGCTCGCACGTGCGAGCCAGGAGCCGCAGAAGCGAGCAAGCCAAGGATGCGCAGGATCCGCAGGAGCGAGGAGTTTGGCGCACCTGCAAACGCGCAGGTGCGATGACTGTGACCGCAGAAGCGGCTGTGTTCGCAGGCACGAAAGGGTCGGTCGCAGAAGCGGTTGCGCAGGAGCGGCCCTAGATCCGCAAGTGCGATGAGCGAGTGGCCAGGCCAGTTCCGCAGAAGCGGACTTTTGACCACAGAAGCGGAAGTCCCTCCGCAGTTGCGGAAACCGCTGAAGGCAGAATCCTTCATTTAATGCGGGACTTAGTCATTTTGGCTCATTTATTCCATTGTTGGGTGATTCTTGCAGCTCTTAGAAAGGGGATTTTCATATAACACCTTGAGGTAAGTAATGCTTACCAAATATAGGTCAAATACATAACTTATGGGTAGATTATAACATGTAAATTAGTGAAAATCATGGGTTTAGGAGAAAAACCTAGGTGCTTTTATAAAAATGAGATTTAATCATGAAATTCGTTATGGAATCTAGTAAAAATTATATATTTGAATTCATGAGGTTATGGGTAACAACGTTCTTCAAATATTTTCGGAATCCGGGCAGGTGGGCCCATGGGTGAATTTTAAGAATATTACATTTAGGGTTGAGTAACCTTTTTAATAGTTGGGACATGAACTTTTGAGCATGTATTGATTAGTTTATATACTATTTTATTACTTTTGGGTTGATTTGGCACCGAATTGAGGGTGTGAGCACATTCTTGGACCGCGAAGTAGGCCTTGAAACGAGGTACATATCTTTTCTAACCTTGTAAGAGGGAATTAACCCCATAGGTGAATTGAATTAAAAATGTGCTTCTATTTGTGGGGGTTACGTACGCACGAGGTGACGAGAGTCCGTTCGTAGCTATCAATTATGCTATTGTCCGGGTAGTCTAGGACCCATATAATGCTATACTTATAATATTTGTACCCTACTTGTTAACTTAATTGCTTAAGTCTTTTGAAACCTGATAAAAAAATTAAATTTCACTTACTTGAAGTTGTGAATGGAACACTTGACTGTTATTGAGAATTTGTGTTTTTCTTAAAATATTTTCTATTTGTGGAGCGGGCCGAACACCTCAGTAGCAGATAAATGCATCTATGGTTCATGTCGTTTGACCCTCGACAGTGCACAGTTTAAATATTATGTTGGATCGGGCCATACGACCTCGGCATAATTTGCGCATGATAAATCTTTGGAACCAATTATAA
>AWOL01S0005939.1:12678-23620 GCA_000715115.1 Nicotiana otophora
AATTAAATTTCACTTACTTGAAGTTGTGAATGGAATACTTGACTGTTATTGAGAATTTGTGTTTTTCTTAAAATATTTTCTATTTGTGGAGCGGGCCGAACACCTCAGTAGCAGATAAATGCATCTATGGTTCATGTCGTTTGACCCTCGACAGTGCACAGTTTAAATATTATGTTGGATCGGACTGTACGACCTCGGCATAATATGCGCATGATAAATCTTTGAAACCAATTATAAATCTTTGGAACCAATTATAATCGATATTGTTTCTTTGGCTTGAGAGATCAATTGTTAGATGATGGACAACTAAATTTGGGACTTAATATTGGTGAAAGGATTATTTACCGTTTCCTGTTATTGGGCTTTCAGTATTCTTCTTGTAATCCATGCTTAATAAAACATTCTGACATATTATTGTTAGCCCATAGTAAGTGTCAAAGTCGACCCCTCGTCACTACTTCTTCGGGGTTAGACTGGATACTTATTGGGTATATGTTGTTTATATACTCACGCTACATTTCTGCACTTAAATGTGCAGGATCTGAGGTAGGTGCATCTGGATATTAGTCTGACGCGCGCACTTGATTACCACTTCAAGGCTTCACGGTGAGATGCCTTCTGAGCCAGTTCTGCAGTAGCCAGAGTCTTTTCTTTGATTGTATTTCTTTCTGTCTATTTCACTTCGGACAGTAGACTAGTATTCTTTTGTATATTCTATTAGATGGCCATACACTTGTGACACCAGGTCTTGGCACATACTAGTAGACTTGCGGTTTTGGTTTTATTATATGATTATGGTTACACACAGTTTCTTTCGTGTTATTTATTTTAGATCTGTTATTTCTCAAATTCTTTTTATATTAAGAAAAGTTTAATTACTTGGAAAAGAATTTGTTAAAAAGAGGAAATCACAAAACTAGTTCATAGTTGGCTTGCCTAGCGGTGGTGTTAGGCGCCATCACAACCTAATATGAAATTGGGTCATGACATCAACCAACACATGATGATATGGCTTCATTGTGGATAGAGGCAATGGTTGGAGTAAACAAAGGCAGAGTCTACGGATTTGGAGTACGTCGACCTACAGGTCATCCAAACCCGCTCTTAGCCAATTCTTCTTCTTCTTCTCAAAATCAAGAACAAATGGAAGATATGAGAAAGGGAATTCGTGTGGTGTTTTGGTTGATTGGTAAACTTGATCGTGAGAGACAACTTTATATTTTGTTTTTAAACTTGAATGTGGGCTACTATTTGGATATTTTTATGCCTAAAATTGTTAGGTTTAATGATTGGTATTGTTGGTTTAGGTTGTGTTAATGGTTGGTATTGTTGGTTTAGATTGTGTTAATGGTTGGTATTGTTGGTTTAGATTGTGTTAATAGTTAGTATTGTTGGTTTAGATTGTGTTAATGGTTGGTATTATTGGTTTAGATTGTGTTAATGGTTGATTGGTTGTTGGCGTTATTGTATTGTAATAGTATGACAGGTGGTGTAGCTCAAAATTGGGTAGAATGTTGCCCAGTTTTACAGCAAATTCCGTCTGATTTTCGACAAAACAGTTAGACAACTACCTAGATTTTGCTAAAACTCTTAGATTTCCGACCGATTAGGTCGAAAATTTTAAAAAAAGAATAATATTTAAAGGTTTTTGACAGATTCTGTCGGAAATTAAATAAAGATTATTTTTAATTATTAATTTTCGACCAATTCGATTGGAAATTATATATTTATATTATTTAATTTTAAATAAATAATTTTTTTATTTATATTATTACGACTGATTCGGTCAATAAATTCCGACAACTTTGGTCGAAATTTGAAAATATTTAGTCGTCCGATCTTTTGAACATTCCGACTACTTTGGTCGGAAATCACCGACGAATTCGGTTGGAAATTGTTTTGTGACCGACCAATTTTGGTCAGAAAGTAGTCGAAAATTAGTGATTTGCGACCATTTTGGCGGTCGGAATTCTGCCATTTTCCAGTAGTGTGACCTACCAAGTTTATACACATGCTCAGGATGCTCATGATTCTCAAATCCAAGTGGTTGCTTGACGAAGCTTTTAGAAAGCCATTCAGAAATGCACTTTTGACATCCATTTGGAACAATTTGAATTCTATATGAGATGCAAAGGCAATGAAGGATTATGATGGCCTCCATTCGAGCAACTAGAGTAAAGGTTTCATCATAGTCAATCCCTTCTTCCCCATTGTAGCCTTGAACTACTAGCTTTGCCTTGTTTCAAGTTGTGTTTCCAAACTCATCAAGTTTGTTTCTGAATACCCATCCAGTTCCTATAACAATTCTCTCAGTAGGTCATGGAACCAGATGCCATACGTTGATCCTCTCAAATTGATGGAGTTCTTCTTGCATAGCCGTAATCCAATCAGTATCTTCCAATGCTTCCATGATATTTTTGGGCTCAATCTATGAGAGAAAAGCTGACAAGGCAAGCACGTTTCTTGTCTTTGATCTGTTTTGAATTCCTGAGTCAAGAGGAGTGATCGCATTCAAGAGGATGTGAACTTTTGTGTTTCTAGATAGACACCTGAACCTCATTGTGGGAAGGTCCAGGTATTTCTGAATGTGATTCTTGGTTGTCGTGAGTTTTGCTTCACACCTTAGCATGTGGGGTGCCTTGTACATCATTAGCAACTCTGTTTTCAGCTTCAGTTATTGTGATTGAGAAACCAGGTTCCTCCCCATCAGTTGGAGATATGAATACACCATCATCATTTTATTCCTTGACGTGGCTCATTATGTCAGCTTTTCCATTTGCCAAGTCAATGACTTCACCAGGGACAGTTGAATGTTCTCCATCTTGATCAATCGTATCATGTGAATCCTTACCACATGAGTGGTGAGATTTATCAAAGATCACATGTATAGTTTCCTCAACGTATTGAGTTCGTTTGTTGTATACTTTGTAAGCTTTGCTTTATGATGAATAGCCCAGAAAGATCCCTTCATAACTTTTGGCATCGAACTTTCCCAGTGCTTCCTTGCCATTGTTGAGGACAAAACATTTGCACCCAAATATCCTTAGATGTGTCAGCTTGGGCTTCCTCCTGTTCAACAGTTCATATGGGGTTTTATTCAGAAGGGACATGATCATGCACCTGTTCACCAAGTAGCATGGAGTGTTGATGGTTTCTGCCCACAAATATTTTGCAATACCACTGTTAATCAACATTGTTCTTGCCATATCTTCAAGGATCCTATTCTTCCTCTCAACAACACCATTTGGTTGAGGTGTTCTTGAAGCTGAAAAATTATGAGTGATGCCATTTTCAACACAGAATTAGTCGAATTTGGCATTGTCAAATTCTGTGCCATGATTTGACCTTATACTTACTACATTAATGCTCATCTTCACCTGGATCTTCTTCACAAATGCAACAAATACTTCAAAGGTTTCATCCTTGGATCTGAGAAACAGAGTCCAGGTGAATCTGGAATAGTCGTCCAAAATAACGAAGATGTACTTCTTTCCTCCTCTACTTGGCACTCTCATAGGTACACATAGATCCATATTAAGGAGATCAAGTGGCCTTGAGGTACTAACTTCCTTTTTAGGCTTGAAAGAAGATCTGACTTGCTTTCCTTTTACACATGCATCACATATCTTATGATTCTTGAAGCTTGAGTTGGGCAAGTGAGGAACCAAGTCCTTCTTGACTAATTTATTCAGCAACATAAAGCATGCATGACCCAGTCTTCTGTGCCATAGTTGAACATCATCATATACAGCACTCAGACAACTGAGATCCTTATTTTGTAGAGATTCAAAGTCAGCAACATAGATATTTGTTTATCTTTTAGCCACAAAAACCACTTCATTAGTCACAAGATTTGTGACCGTGTATATTTTTGACACAAATTCCACTTTGTTTCCCTTGTCACAGATTTGGGAGATACTTAGCAAGCTGTACTTCAACCCGTTCACGTAGTACACATTTTCAATTGAGTGAGAAAGAGATTTCCCAGTCCTTCCAACTACCAGAATGAATCCATTTTTGCCATTTCCAAAGGACACACTCCCTCCTTGCAGGGCCTTGAGTGAAAGGAAATCATTTGTACTTCCAGTCATGTGCTTCGAGCAGCCACTATCCATATACCATTGTAGGCTACTCCGTTTCACTACTCCATGCATAAGGATATCAAGGGTTAGACTTAGGAACCCAAACAAGTTTGGGTCCCTTGTAATGAGGAAAGGGATGAATCAGGACTCTTCTGGTCCAAAAAGGCATCACATGTTTTTTATATGAGGGACCAGGTTCTTTAGAAGTAGTTACCGTTTTAGCAAAAACTTTGTTTTTCTGTTGAGACTGAAATCTAGCCTTACAGGTTTCCTTAAAGTGCCCAGTGTTACCACAATGAGTGCAGAGCCAGTTATCAGGTACAGTAACGTACTTGATATGAGGGTTGTATCGAGTCTTTTCCCTTTGGAGCCCTATTCCTTGCATGGTTTCCTCATTGTTCTTATACATGGCAGTGATAGCATCAGAGGACCAGGTCTACTTGAGTGATTTTTCTAGATTACTCTTAACTCTTCCTAGCTCTTCCTGAAGTTGCTTGTTTTTCTCTAGTTCGGCACACAGACTGGATTTTATTGATTTTAACTCATCTTCAATCCTAAGATGTTCCTCACTTGCAACTTCCTTTCCCTTTCGAGTAATCTCATGACCGCCTTCTCCTTTTTGTTCATCAATTGTTTCATTTAGGTCCATAACTACCACTAATAGGTCATCTCTCTCATGCTCTATGTTAGCTACCTTTTCAGTTAAGGCTTTTTTCTCTTCTTTAAGACACTCAATGGTCTCTTTTAAATCAACCACAACAACCGTTAGGTCATCTCTCTCATGTTCTATGTTTGAAATTATTTCAGCTAGGGCATCTTTTTCTTTTTTCAAATTCTCAATGGTTTCTTTTAAATCAACCACACAAACTACTAGATCATCTCTCTCATATTCTACTTCTCCTAGTTCCACAGTTAATGCATTTTTATCATTTACAAGATTGTGATAAGAATCAACTAAAATATTTACCAAAGACATAAGTTTTTTTGGAGAGTAAGACTTCAGATTTCTTTGAACATCTAGAAAGTTTACCTCATCGTCATCATCTTTATCATCGTCAGATTGTGCTGTCAGGGCAAAGATAGTGTCATATTCAGTTGCTTCACTTTCTACTGCCATTATGGATATGTAGCCTTTTTCATCATCTTCTCCAGATTCGCTGGAAGTGTCTCCCCATGTAGCAAGAGCTTGTTTCACAACGTTGTCAGCAACATCTTTTCTTTTGAACCGTTTGTCAGAAACCTGGTCCCTCTTAGTTGCTTTGTCTGTGTTGTGTTTGTACTGATCTTGCTTGAGGAGAGGACAATCCTTGATGAAATGTCCTGACTTCCCACACTTATGACATACGTCATAGCCTCTTTGCTTGCTAGAGCTTCTCCATTTTGGATTACCTCCATTTCTGCGAACTATTTTCTGAAACTCTTTGTCAAGTAGTCCATGTCAGCATCCTCATCACTTGATTCATTGTTGTCTATCTTGAGGACCAGGTTCTTCTCCTATTTGGGCTCTCTTCTCTCATCGTCCTTATTTTTCTTCATTTCATAAGTTTTTAGATTCCCAATGAGTTCATCAATGGTCAGCTTTTGTAGATCCTTTGCCTCTGTGATAGCATTTACTTTGTTATCCCAGGAACTAAGTAATACGCTAAGTATTTTTCTGACAAGTTTGTTCCTTAGAATGATTTCTCCGAGAGAATGGAACTCATTGATGATAGAGGTGAAGCGAGTGTGAATGTTCTGAATGGACTCATCATCCTTCATCCTGAAGAGCTCATACTTTGTGGTTAGCATATCAATCTTCGACTGCTTGACTTGAGTTGTCCCTTCATGAGCTGTTTGGAGAGCTTCCCAGATCTCCTTAGCTGATTGACATGCTGAAATCCTATTGTATTCGTCTGGTCCAATACCACATACGAGAATTATTTTTTCTCGAAAGTTCTTCTCTATGGCCTTGCGATCAACATCGTTGAATTCTTTTCTTATTTTGGGAACTGTTACTGTTGGGTCACCACTGGTATTCATAGGGACAAAGGGTCCATCGTAGATAACATCCCAGCGCTTTGAATCTTCAGCCATGATAAAATCATGCATCCTTGTCTTCCACCATCCATAGTATTGGTCGTTGAATCCTTTCTAGGTGTTAGCCTGATAGAAAGAACCTGCTCTGATACCAATTGATAGAAACTAAGGGTCCACAAAACTATATAGAGAACCAAGTTCTCTATTAGTTTCCCTGAGACGCACGCACAATGCAGTAAGTAAATAACACAATGGAAGTTTATGTGAAAAACTCCCAGCTCACGGGATTAAAAATCACGACCTACCCTTGTAGGATTTCAACTTTACTACTGAGCAAACTTCAGATTATAACCTATTGTAACCTAAGAATTAACCTCTTAATCCTCACTAACTTGTAACAACTCTATTACAAGCCCCTTTGTAATAACTCTATTACAAAGCTTACAACTCGACTAACTCTAGCCAAGACACAAACACAAGGTTTATGGTTTTACAAAAGTTTCCTACACAATGCTTCTAACTAAGCTAAGTAAGAATCATAAGTAAAGTACTTCAACAAAGGTGTAACACAACTAAGGACATGTAATGACTCAGTACAGGAACTGGTCCTTTGTTATGTTGTTCTTTGTTCTTGATGCCCTTGAGTATCGCTCGCTGAATTGATGCACAAACTTGAGAGAATGCTGGATCGATTCATCAATGTTCAAGTGATGTTTTGACTTTTATTTAATGTTAATATTACATAGGTGACATCACTTGAATGATGCAAGCATGTTTGGTACAACACTACTAGAAATTCGGTAAAAACCGACCAAAACAACCGACCAACGTTGGTCGGTAATGGCCAATAACCGACCAAAACACGACCATTTACGTGTGGACGGTATTTTAGGGGTCGGAAAGGCATACCGACCAAAGTTGGTCGGAAATTACTGACCAACTTTGGTCGGTCAATTAAATTCAAAAAATAAATTGCAAAACAAAACCCGACCAAAGTTGGTCGGTATTTTAATTATGTAATCGAAAGATTCAACATCTGGGAATCGAACCGGGGTCTGTACTATGGCAGGATACTATTCTACAACTAGATCATTGGTGCATTTTGTTTTAAGACTGCCTTTTATTTTATTTATACTCTTTAATTGTATTTTCGCACGAAAATAAATGACCAAAGTTGGTCGGTTTTATTAAAAAGTAAAATTACCGACCAAAGTTGGTCGGTTTTATTAAATGAATGGCCTAATTAACCGGCCAATTTTGGTCGGTTTGTTTAATATTAATTTTTATTTTATTTAATTGAAAAACAGACCAAAGTTGGTCGGTTTCTTAAAAAATAAATTTTGCGGGACTCAAAAATAGTTTCCCGCATTTTTGCGCCAAAGAAAACCGACCAAAGTTGGTCGGTTTCATAAAAAAAATTAAAAAATAAAATATTTTGAAAACCCGACCAACTTTGGTCGGTTTTTTGACCGACCAAAGTTGGTCGGTCGACCTTGGCCGGTTTTTGCCGAATTTCTAGTAGTGCACGAGCATTCCCAATGAAGTTGACTGTTGCACTATTTTGCACTGTTTCGTGTGCAGGCAGCAACTTTACAACTGTTGGGAGGTTGACTGGTACGGTAACCAAGGGAACTGGTGTCCATCTGTTCCCCTTGTTGTTTCTTTGACTCTTAGGAGTTGATTCGCGTCCCTAGCTTGAGATTTGTTACTCTCACGTACTTATAGATGTGTATCAGGTTCCTTATCTGGTTTTTATCATTAAGTTTGTTAGATCATCAAAGCATAACAAAAATGCATATATCCTATCAATTCCTTCATTGGATATTCTCACTTCTCCATTGTATACATCCATAATCACCATCACTCTTATTTTCAGAATTGTGTCTTAAGATTTTCCTCATACATTTCAAACTACATCAATCCCTATGTTGTTGCTCGCCCTGCGACTTTTTGTTTCTGTTAATTTAATTAAACCAGAAACTCCCATTCCCTGAATATGTGTGATACACCTAGGAATGAAGATATGGCCAGATAGTTTCTGCTTACTGGAAGGATTTTCTGAGATATTATTAGCCACTGCTCTCTATTTTCTAGTATTATAAAATCTAAAGTAGACAATTTGAGAAGGAAAACTGGAGTGTACGTAATAATCATTTATAAGGGAGGGATCAACAATCTTGGAATCCTTGAGATACCAACCATATCAGGATCTCACAAGGGTTTTGAGAATGAATTGCAACTACAGATTAACCAGTTTTTAAGGCTAGGTTAAGATCAGCCGTTTGGTAAACCCAAAAGAACGTGTAACTGCTTGGTCTATTTAAGCCTGAGCTAGAATAAGAGCTTTTCTTGGTCATCGCATCGAGCAATTTAATTATGTACACATTCTTTGAATTTTGGTGGAAACTCAAAAGGCACCATAACTTCAACAAGTTATCGGATACATTATACATTGTATCTCACGTAAATATAGACATAGAAAGAATTGTTATAGGAGTAGTGTTTAAGTGAAAGGGTAAAATGACCATTTAGCTTTTTTAATGATCATTTTAGTAATTTAACTTTAACTTAGGGGCTTCATACATATAATATAGTATGATATATTTTTGTTTATATGGCTTATTCAACTGAGAGACTAGGATAAAAAGTAAAGAAAAATATAGAAGGAAAAGATGCTGGTTTTTATTTTTTATTTGGAGAAAATAGGAAATAAAGTAATGAACAAAATTTCTAAATATTAAGAATGTGAGAGGTGGTAGTATTGATAGCGGGATGGATGAAATTTGCTATGATTAGCCAAAGGTTATGAGTTCAAGTTTTGAAAATTAATTTTTTATTTTTTTTTTGGTAAGAAATGTTTCCTCTTAATGTGCTAAACATGCAGTGTAAATCTGAATTCGAACCATTATATTTCGAGTATCCGATGGGTTAAATTTCTTTTAAAAAAAGGTTAATACTTCTTCCTCTTCCTATTAGACAAAATATGAAGCACCATATGAAAAATACTTCTTCCTTATCTTCCTTTCACCAATATATATTTTTTTTCAGTTTACTTTCTAAGTCCAACATAGTATTTTATGCTTACTTTTTATATCTTTTATGGTTGGGGAGAGGTGGGGGAAACATAAGGTAATTTTCATTAATAAAATACCTTGAGTAGAATTCAGAAAGGGCATTACCTTTAAATTCTTTAGAGAAAATGAGGCAATACAATTCCACTTAATAATTTCTTGAGTTAAAAATAGACTTATTCAACCGTGCACGTTAAAATCTCCTCATCTCCTATATTATCTTTTCGCATATCATGGAAGTTGTGTTTGTTCTGTTTTTCTTATTAGTTTATTTTGGGGTATTTGGGGTTGACATGTAAAGAGACAAGCGGTCATCATCTTATTTGGAGAAGGAAGAAACAGCAAATTTCTTGATTTATTTATTAAAAAAAGACGCTGTGTTAGCGCTTTTTACATTTTTTTTCCGTAGGACAGCATCAAGATATAAATGCATTTCTATTTTCCCTTTTATTGTGTTCACCAGAATTCATTTTACGAAAAATGGCCAGCACTATCTCTCAATTATTAGAATTGGTACATAATTGACCTATTGAGCCAAAATTGTCCTTACTGTTAAATTTTTGGTTCAAACCTATCCGTAAAACTAACAGCCCAAAACTAATTAAAAAAAATTATAATTCTTAATAATGTGTCTTATTCTTATTGGACGAAATTAAACTCCACTCCAGATCTATCAAACACAGCCGTATAACAGGACCCATCAACCCGACCCAAAAAAAGAACCCGCCCTCTCTTCTTAATATACGACGTAGCTATTTGATCTTCTTCCTTTATTAATTAGGGCTCTTTATATGCTTCCCTCTCCCAACCCAAAAAATTATAGTTCTTAGATTTTCTCTATCTACTTTTATATTCAAATATCTGAATCTTCTTCTGCTTCTTTTGTCTCTCGCAAACAGATATATGGGAAGCTCAAATTAGCCTTTTCTTGGTCATAAGCTTAAGAAGCCTTTGTGAGACACAGAAACCTAAATAGCTCCCATATCTCATGAGACCGTCGTAAGCTGCCAAGCCAAGATATAGCAAAGCTCAACCTTCTGATGAGTAAGAACTTATTTGCTAAAGAGTGACCAATTAAGCCAGTAAGCTCAACCTCTCGTTTGTGTCGGGCCAGGGAATAAAGGTTTAAAATAGACACTAAATATAGTAACCTATTTGAGTTTGCAACAATTATACTCTGTTTGAGTACCTAACAAAATTTAATTAAACTAGATGCATTTCCTACGTTTTCAACAAAGTAATAAAACAGATAAACAAAGTAGCAAATAAGCAAAGAAGTAAAATATCGTGAAATTGAAGGTTGACGCAGCAGATTTCAAATAAATAAACATGGAATCTAAAACCAATTCGCAAGACAGAACCGACAATTAGCTACACCAGTTTTGGGTCGGGTTGATCCAATGGGTCAGGTTATACGAGTGTTTTAATAGATTTAGAGTGGGGTTTAAATTCATCCAATAAGAATAAGACACGTCATTAAAATTTATAATATTTTTAAATTAGTTTTGGGCTGTTAGTTTTAAGGGTAGGTTCGAGCCAAAAATCTAACGGTAGGGACAATTTTGGCTCAACAGGTGGACGGAGGATAATTTTGTACCAATTCTGATAGTTCAAGGATATTTTTGGCCCTTTCCGTTCATTTTACAAAAAAAGGCAATATTATCTTGTAATCATAGACATTTACTTGATTATTGGAGTCATATGCGCTTTTTTCTATTTACTATTTTTTGTATCCTGATCCATACCAATGCTTTCCCCACTCCCCAAACCCCC
>AWOL01S0005939.1:25725-56667 GCA_000715115.1 Nicotiana otophora
CATAGGGTGCATTATATAACCGACCAATGGCTTCAGTGATTATTTTTGTAGTCTGATGACTAGGTATGAACCTGCAATATAGCAATTATATTAAATAAACAAGACTAGCTATTATAATACACGAAAAACAAAGAAGTAATAAATAAATCTTACTCATTGCCCTCAGGCCCGATGATCATCTTATGATAACGATCACACCATAGTGCATCTGGATCATCATCCTCATGTGTATCTGAAGCGTGCATTAGGCATTTGGCTCAGCGCTACTATCCCAAAGGCGAAGTCTTGAAATGCTAGGAAGGCACTCCGTGGAAAAGAAGATGGGATCGCTGATGAAAATGGCTGCGAAAAAAACCCCTGCTGCGATCCAGATGGATGTAATCTATATGGTTATGATCCAGCTTGAGGTGAAGCAAATGGAGCAGATGACGAGCGTATCACTACATGGCCCCGTAACTGTTGACCTGGTGTAGCGATAAAAGTATATGCAGGATCATACTCCCTCTTTTTATTAACCTCAATTATGATTTACTGCGAATGTACATTTGTATCTCTTCAAGGTGTTGGGTCAAATCACTTGTATTGGAAAAGTATGATATTAGCCAACTTGGATATGAGAATTCTAGAATCTCTTTGATCACATCATAATAATCAGTATCCCATCCTGGTTGCCTTCATCACCTTTAACCCATACCCCACTGTTACCATTTTTTATACTTTGAGCATGCCTCGATGTAAAATTTGTAACCATTCACAAAATACTTAGACATAGTTGTAATCGTAGGTACAAGTCCTCAAGATATATATTTCAGAAATTGATTAACACTGTTTTTTGGATTATTGACCTACATGTAGCATTAAAAAGATCACAAGTGACCAAGTATGTATATTCACATGTGAGCAAGTATGTAAGCTGCACTTACACACTCTTTAAACCACGCCTCAAACGTAGAATGTACAACATCATGGCTAAATTGACTCACGAAGTGACTGTGCGACACACTAAAAATTTTGTTAGTTGCATCAACCTAATTAAATAATAGTCCATGTAAATTAATATTAGGTCAACACTTACTTAGGAAAGGGTTGAACTTTCAGACAATTTAGCAATACATGTGTTGTAACTGATTTGTACTCCATACTACTTAGGCCTCTTTTTGATCGATCTTTAGAATCTCGGCCTGGTTGATTGAGTATGGACATTGGTGGATATAATGGATCCTTCACAATCGTGATATTGTGCCGGTTGGGATTATTTCTAGAACATGGCACATGTCTCTAAGTAGTAAAAACAAAAATGGGCAGTTTCCTTTGCAAGATAGGCTTCTTATATAGATCCTTCAATCCTATTCCTCTGCTTAACAAATCGTTTACACTTGCCGATAGTCCTACATGGTGTCATATTAGACGATAACGTTAAAAGAAAATTACAAGAATGAATCAAGGTTTGACCATTACCTCTCGAATAGATACATCCACCTGCATTGAACCAGCCCTCCAAGTCATGCCTCGTGTACAAGGTGAATTGGAAGGTGTTCCATCACATCAAAGAAATCTTATGGAAAAATCTTTTCTAACTTATTACTGATTATATAAATGTTCCGATTCATTTGAAATAGATTTTCTTCCCTTAATGTGGTAGAATATAAGTCCTTGAAGAACAAACTTATCTTTGTGATGGGTTTTCAGATTCTTTCAGGCAAACCCTAAAATACAATAGGGATTAAAGTTTCCATGACGATATGACAATCATGACTTTTCATATGAGTCAACTTTCCTTCAAGCATATAAGCAAGTTTTCCCAGATTTGAAGCATATCCCTCAAGCATCTTTATGTTCGTAACTCTCTCACAAATTTGTCATCTATCCTCCAAAGTGAATATTTAGTTGGCCTTGGGCTTGAACACCTTACCACTGTTCGTTGACTGCAAATGTAACTTAGTTGAGTTTTAAAGCTCTATTTCACATTTTAATAAATAGTGCTTTTTGAGGTCTTAGAACACAAAATTAATTATTAAATTTAAAGATGATGTTTTGGGTCATCACACAAGGGGGAGTGTTATAAATATATTATATTATGGATGTTCATTTAGTACTCTGTTATAAATAAGCTTTCTGAAGAAGCTTATCTATATGAGACTCCGCCATAAATTTATTTATCTATTTAGTACTCTATTGGAAATAAGCCTCCTCAAGAAGCTTGTCCTTCCGGTACTCCATTATGGATAAACATCACCCCGGTAAAAGACTATCTATATATCTGTTACAGTGAGCTTATCCTTTCGGTACTCCGTTATGGATAAATATCACCCCGGATAGAAAATTATCAATATCTTGTACAATGAGCTTATCCTTTCGGTACCCCATTATAGATAAACATCACCTCCGGTAGAAGATTATCTATATCTGGTACAATGAACTTATCCTTTCGGCACTCCGTTATGGATAAACATCACCCCTAATAGAAGATTATCTATATCTGGTACAGTGAGATTATCCTTTCGGCACTCCGTTATGGATAAGCATCACCCCCGGTAAAAGATTATCTATATCTGGTACAATAGCAGCTTACAAGCAACTTACACAGCAGCTTGCAGAAGCAGCTTACACAGCAACTTCAGTTTTCCATAAATAGAGGAGATTTCAGTTCATTATGTACATAAGTTTGAAGTTGAATAATATATCAGTTTCTATCTATACTTGTCTTTACTTTACAGTCTTTATTTTATAACACACAGCTAGTAGTACATTATCGGAAGTTAATATCAAACAAAAGATAAAATCTTTATTGGCACCTGATATGGCTGACATTTCAGATATGACTGCACACATCCTCTCTCTGTAGGCTCCTTATTCCAAAACTCCACTTAAAAGTTTCAGTACCTATAATTGTTTACCCATAAAACGGTATAGTTGAATTTATAACATGATCTATAAATAAGCGAATCGATTTGATCCAAAAGAGATAAATAAATAAGAACGAAAACTAAATTAACGACTAAAAATAGGGGAGATGACATGTCTGATTACAAAAGTAAAAGCAATTGTTAAACAATTCAATTTGAGCGTAAAAATATAGTTGGTTATAGCTTTTGAGTGCAAAATATAATTTCATGTCCTACAATGGTTGTTAATCCTCCTATTTATAGCTTTATTGAGGGAGACAAGATCCCTAAATCAAGCTCCTCTTGAATGAGAATAACGATTGGCTTTGAATGTAGATATTCTCTTTAACGGCAGCTTATTAAATGCTATCCGATATCAAACCTTTGAATCTCTATTATTGGCTACGCTTCCTTCGGGATCCATCCGGTACATGTTACGCACTTCGCACCCAGTTCCAGTTATCTGCTGACTCAGGTTTTGCCTGTTTTTAGTTCTACGTGTCACCTCATAATACGACCACCTGTTATCAACCAATTTCACCCATACAGATAGTTCCCCTAACGTTCTGGTGATGCAACTCAACATCACCGGAAAGTAGATGAGGATTCGTTTCTTGGTAGGAAAGTACCTGAATGGTCTTTGACAGTTGAAGGGACAAACGTTTTCTCGCATTTAATACCTCGAACACATGTTGCCCCGTGATTAAACAAATATTTCGCTGGTTTTAGAGTGTAATCATGACCACGATATTTTACGTCTATAACTTCTCTGCTACTCATCATTTTTACTTCTTCACTTTCACTACTTTCACAACTCTTTCTCATTCTCTGAATTTCTATAGAGCTTTTCTATGACATACAACTTTCTCAGTAAGAACTTCTTCACTGATCGTTCACCACCATGTCTTCTTACATTGATGTCTCTGGAAATTCTGGTTTTTTCTTTGGTGGAGGTCCATAGAAAATTAAGAATAAAGAGGTTGATGTCGAATATGGACCACCATCATACCACTCCATCTTAGAACTGCATGTGATCTCCAAAAGCAAAGTGCACATGCAAATTCCCAAAGTAGCTGGTTTTGGCCAGTTCGCAGGTACTCATCATCCATTCGTCCTCCTAGCATCCCCGTTGTAAATTAGGTCTACAATTGCAGTAATGTTGAAATTTTTTCCCAGATAGGGTAGAACGATTTACCTACTCCAAAGCGGGGTTTATGTATGTTTATACATAGCCCTTTACTTTGGGTCCTTTCTCCTTGGGGTCGAGTGAAGGACTTGACCGAACAATTCTAAAATTTTGCCACCGGTTCTAGGTCTGATTGGCACAAGTAGGCCCATCCATATGGTGTACGGTGGCTTGCCTTCATAAGTTGTGCATCGAGACCGGAAAACCCCTAACTTTCGCATATATGATGAATCTTTACTCCCTCAAGATTTTTCGTGGGGGAGTGTTAAACTTCAGAAAGTGTGGTCACCATGGTCTTTTCACCAGCGTAGATGATGACAACGACCATGGAAGGATGGAGCAGTTCATTGTTATCTCTTGGGGACATTATCCCGATCACAACTCTAGCTTTCCCTGAATCATGGAATTCTTTCTATAAGTCTTCGGGTGTTCGTTTCCTTTCTTCGTAGAAAGATAATTTCTTGCTTTGCTGATTTTTTACTCCCTTCATTTTAGTTACTTGCTGGGAAATACCACGGGTTCACGATCTAGACCGATGGGTTCAGAAAATTCTGGATATTACAACTTCGGAATCCCGACAGTGGAAAGAAATGGCTTCCAAATACGGGTGGAGAACCAAGAACCATGGTGAGAAAAATAACCTTTTTTTTTAAACTTTATTTGTGTAAAACATTTTAAGAACAATTTACTAAACGTCGTTTTGCTTGTATATGGCTTCCAAGGGGTTCTGTCGTGTGCCCCGATGTCGACGCTATAGATGACTCCGCAGAGGACGAGCGGGTACTGTAGAGTGCCATTAATCGGAGTGTGCTTCCTCTCGGAGTCCCCAATCCAAAAATAAGAAATCGAAGAGGAGACGTTCCTCTTCGGCTGGGACTCTGGAAAAACTAATAAAGAGAACACTAACTGAGCCGGCCACAGTGGTCCTCGATGATGAAGAGGAAGCCAATGATGAATATGTTTCCCTTCAAAAGAGAAAAAGATCTTTATCAGGTCAACCGGATGCTCAGCCGGTGGAGCTCCAAAATCCATCAGCAGAATGCCGATTCTCGCTTTTCGACGCCTATTATTGTCTCTAGTCAGAGGAATTCGGCCCCTGACCTCCTTCTGCCATCAACTTCTAAGCTAGCAACAACTTCTACTCCTTCTACTGTAGTTGCTTCTTCTCCATCTACTCCAACAGCTCCATACCCACTGACACCAGTTGTTCCTTCACCACCAGCACCGATTGCATCTCCTCCACTGGCATCAGCTGAACAAATAGGGAATGCCTCTCCTCCACGGTCTCCCGACCATGGGAACTTGGGGAACAGTTACTCGACGCCTTATCAAGATCCTCGATGAAGGCGAAGCTCCACGCTTTTGGTTTCGAAAGAGTGCCATATTCTCTTCAAGCCGGTGGAGCTTGCCAATTATATGAAGCCGCTGGCTTCAATGAATGATTAGAGAAAGATGGACTCATTTTCTACGGAGCGTCTGATAAATAACAGTATGCATTGTTCGGCGCATGTATCATTCTAACTTTCCCCAATA
This sequence comes from Nicotiana otophora, assembly GCA_000715115.1. NCBI lineage: Eukaryota > Viridiplantae > Streptophyta > Magnoliopsida > Solanales > Solanaceae > Nicotiana > Nicotiana otophora. The sequence goes on from AWOL01S0005939.1 coordinate 31,330, forward strand.
TTCTTTTCTGTTTATATTTTGTAATAATAACCTTGATTTTAACCTTTTTAGGCCAACCTCCTTGCTTCTGAGGGCCTGCAAATAGGGGTGGGCATATTTCGGTCCGAACCAAAAATACCGACCGGACGAAAAATATTTTTATTTCGGTTTCGATTTTTTCGGTCGGTTTCGGTTTAAAATTTTAAAAATTTTAATTTTTCGATTATTAATTTATTTGGTTCGGTTAACCAAAAAATCGAATTATTAGCAAACCAACAAATTTTCTGTTGGTTTCAGTCTAATTTGCCGAAATTTTGAAACAAAACCAACAAATTTGTCAGTCCAATTATTACATAGAGAGAGCCCAATATGATAATGTTCAAACCGAAAATCGAATCGAAATAAACCGAACCGAAATTAGAAAACCGAACTGAACCGTAGTTATTTCAGTTCGGTTTCGGTTACTACTTTTACAAAACCGAAAACTAAATAACCCAATCGAATTTCTTAAAATCGAACCGAACCGACCAAATGCCCACCCCTACCTGCAAAGGTGGATCCTGGATAAATAAGAACTTACTTGCAAGCGGGATTAGATTTTGGCTGAAAGCAATCAGCTCATCGAGCGCCTCCTGGGATTGGATGCAAAAGTTGCATAGATGAGCGAGCTTGAGGTTCGATTTTAGCAAACCGAACAAGATAAAATGGCCCACAACCAAGAAGCTACCCAATTGCATGAAGACCTCAAAGAGACTAAGGCTAAGTGGGTCGAACTTCATGATGTTGTAATTGCCGCTGCCGAGCGCGAGTCTGCCTTTGAGGAGCAAGTTTACAACTTGAAGTCTAACTTATGCTCCAAGACCGAGGAGGCCAATGCTACCGAGGAGATGAGGGCAGAAATGGAATAGAGGCTTAAGAGTGTCATCGAGCAAAACTAACTTCACTCAACCACCAATGTCGAGCTTGATTCCAGATTCAGCGCAATGAAGGCTGAAAATGAAGAGCTCTAGGCCAAAATTGACAAACTCCGAGCAAAACCCCAGAACCAAGAGGACTCCCTTGTCTTCGAGAAAACCTACGCCATGTACCATATGAAGAGGAAGACTTTGGAGGAGGCCAAATAAGGCATTGCCAATATCGATGACTGCATTTTCTAGGCTCGGGGACTGGAGTTAACTGCTCGTGAGAATCTTCTTGCTCGGCCCGCTGCAACTGACTCCTCGAATAATAGTTCTGAGTATTCGGGAACCGAAGTGGAGACCGAAGAGGATGAAGGTCCCGAACCCGTAGCAGAGCAACCTTCTTCCACAAGGTAGAATGAAGACCCTTCTCTCCCTTCATGTTCTGGCAGCAAAGAATAATGTATAAATTTTTTCCTTTTATTTTTTATAATTATGCCAAAGCTTTTTATTAAGTTTCGCACTTTAATAAATAAAATAACTTTTTTCTTGAGTGTTGTGCAAAAATATTCTTTTTACATTTAATTGAGTGCATTCGATAGCTTTTGATTTCGGGCATAAATACTTTAAGAATCTACCATTTACTATGAGGGTTTCATAAGAGAGGGCCCTTATGTTTACGATGCTATTGAAGAGGACGTCTCCTGTTCATTACGACACAAACATTTGAAGTTTTTGTTAACTCTCAAAGGAGGCAAGCCTTTCTCTTCCATACCTGTCTACTGTGTGCTTGCGTGTTTTGGCAAAGTTATACCCGTATTGCACAAATTTACACACCGGGATTTGAAGTAGTTTTATCTCTTCAATGCAACTTCGGAAATCAAATCTTAAGTAGTTATATCTCTTCAATGCAACTTCAGAAATCAAATCTTAAGTAATTCTATATCTTCCATGCAACTTCAGAAATCAAATATTTCTTCTATTTTTCAAATGCAACTTCAGAAAGTTCGAATCTTAAGTAGTTCTATCTCTTGAATGCAATTTCAGAAATCGATTCTTAAGTTCTGAGACATAAACTTGTTCGTCAAACTTCAATAATCCAATACCTGATTCAATGTCGAAATATACTTCAAATGAGCCCAATTAAACATAACTTTCAAATATCATAAATAACATACCTCAATCATCAAATTGTCAAAACAACAACAAATATAACAAACTCATTTTGCAACTAAAAAGAAGAAAGCACAACTTACAATGGTGTTTTACTACTAAGAACATGAAGAAACCAAATGACTCCTGGATAGATGGGACATGAATACAGAGAAGAAGAAAGCAGCAGCGAAGCTCCTGGATATATGTGACATAAATACAAAGAAAAAGAAAGAAGCAACGAAAAAGAAGAGAAAAGCGTGGGTATCCGAAATTACACAAAAAATAGGTATTAGTTAAACGTTTTTAAAAAACAAATGGGTACATGTTAAGTGAGATTGGCCAAATAAGGTACCCCGTAAAAGTTTTATAATAATAGCATGTCATGACCCAAAACCACTAGTCGTGATGGCACCTAGCCCAACCCACTAGGTCAGCCAATTAACAGTTAACACCATTCTAATAAAATAAAGTTGATCAACAAATAATATATCTGGATTCAATACATCATCCCAAGGACTGGTAGTACAAATCATGAGCTCCTAAGACTTAGAATTTACAACTCGAAGTCTACATAAACAGATTAGCAAAATCTAAGACTGTCAAGGATAAGTTGCAGTTATAGTTGGAATGCGTGTACATCTTCGATGCCAGATCCTACCTTACACAGCAACTCTGGCTCCAAAATCTGCACGTAAGGTGCAGAAATGTAGTATGAGTACAACCGACCCCCTGTACCTAGTAAGTATCGTTTCTAAGCTCGGCGAAGTAGTAATGAGGCTTTTTAGTTAAAAGATACTCACTGATTTAACCTGTGTAGTAGACTAGTAATAGAACAATACTAGAACATAACAAAAAAGAGTACAAGAAGCAAATATGCGAAGCAGTAAATGATTACTAGAAGAAATCATGGTCAATATACCTCAATATCACGACCAATCATTTCCTTAAAGCGATAACCAACAAATCATGGTAGTAAATTCATAACATTCATGAATGTATATACAAGGAAAATATATCACAATTTAATGCATGTCTCTTATCCTCACCTACACGGAAACACCCTTCGTGCCATGAACACATGATAATATAAATGAAATGGCACAGCATCACCCTTGGTACATTACTCACATGGCACGACATCACCCTTCGTGCTTTTACTCTCATAGGGCATGACATCACCCTTCGTGCTTTAGACTCTTCCTCACATGATAATGTATATGAAATGACACAGCATCACCCTTCATGCTTTACACTTTACCTCACATGACAATGTATATGAAATAGTACGGTATCACCCTTCGTGCTTTACACTCTTCCTCACCAAACACATGTATATCAATAACAAGCAAGGTAGGAAGATGCTTACCATTGAATTTGGTATATGCAATTTTTTTTGAAATTCGACTTCAATTTAAGGTCTAAATCTCCATTTTTTAAATTTTCCAAATTCTACCCAAAATCACTAATTTTCACCATGAAGTGTAATATCTCAAGAATAACGGTCGTAGCAGTGTATTTGTGATTAAGTGTAATGACGACCGAATTTAGCACATCAATAATTTCACAAAGTCTGTCAAATTTTAATCAAGTTATAATAGGTTAAATCATGGTTTCTAGCATTTAACTTCATATTCATAGTAATATATAAGTCAAGTAAGACATGAAGTAAGAATGTCACATAATCCTACAAAGCAAAAATAATCGTATAATTTACCCCCGAGCATGATTAACCCTGGCGCATGTATATTCGCTTGTCAACTCATATATACATCACCCCCCGCATGTAGAAAACATTATCAATTAGTAGGAAAAGTTCCCTCAACAAAGTTAGGTAAGACACTTGCCTCATTCCGGGACGATTTTCACAATCCAATACCGTCTTCCATAGAAATATCCTCAAAATGATCAAAACCTAGTCATTTTTCATCTAATGAAGTCAAATAATGCTAAAGGAAACATCCCCAATAAATAAAGGTTCAATCTTGTCCAAAATCTCAAAAGTCAACTCCGGGCTCGCTTGGTCCAAACTCGAGACAACAACAACAACAACAACAACCCAGTATAATCTCACTAGTGAGGTCTGGGGAGGGTAGTGTGTACGCAGACCTTACCCCTACCCTGGGGTAGAGAGGCTGTTTCCAAATGACCCCCGACATCCTTACCTCCAAGAACTCCCCACCTTGCTCTTGGGGTGACTCGAACTCACAACCTCTTGGTTGGAAGTGGAGGGTGCTTACCATCAGAGCAACCCACCTTGTCNAATTCATAACATTCATGAATGTATATACAAGGAAAATATATCACAATTTAATGCATGTCTCTTATCCTCACCTACACGGAAACACCCTTCGTGCCATGAACACATGATAATATAAATGAAATGGCACAGCATCACCCTTGGTACATTACTCACATGGCACGACATCACCCTTCGTGCTTTTACTCTCATAGGGCATGACATCACCCTTCGTGCTTTAGACTCTTCCTCACATGATAATGTATATGAAATGACACAGCATCACCCTTCATGCTTTACACTTTACCTCACATGACAATGTATATGAAATAGTACGGTATCACCCTTCGTGCTTTACACTCTTCCTCACCAAACACATGTATATCAATAACAAGCAAGGTAGGAAGATGCTTACCATTGAATTTGGTATATGCAATTTTTTTTGAAATTCGACTTCAATTTAAGGTCTAAATCTCCATTTTTTAAATTTTCCAAATTCTACCCAAAATCACTAATTTTCACCATGAAGTGTAATATCTCAAGAATAACGGTCGTAGCAGTGTATTTGTGATTAAGTGTAATGACGACCGAATTTAGCACATCAATAATTTCACAAAGTCTGTCAAATTTTAATCAAGTTATAATAGGTTAAATCATGGTTTCTAGCATTTAACTTCATATTCATAGTAATATATAAGTCAAGTAAGACATGAAGTAAGAATGTCACATAATCCTACAAAGCAAAAATAATCGTATAATTTACCCCCGAGCATGATTAACCCTGGCGCATGTATATTCGCTTGTCAACTCATATATACATCACCCCCCGCATGTAGAAAACATTATCAATTAGTAGGAAAAGTTCCCTCAACAAAGTTAGGTAAGACACTTGCCTCATTCCGGGACGATTTTCACAATCCAATACCGTCTTCCATAGAAATATCCTCAAAATGATCAAAACCTAGTCATTTTTCATCTAATGAAGTCAAATAATGCTAAAGGAAACATCCCCAATAAATAAAGGTTCAATCTTGTCCAAAATCTCAAAAGTCAACTCCGGGCTCGCTTGGTCCAAACTCGAGACAACAACAACAACAACAACAACCCAGTATAATCCCACTAGTGGGGTCTGGGGAGGGTAGTGTGTACGCAGACCTTACCCCTACCCTGGGGTAGAGAGGCTGTTTCCAAATGACCCCCGACATCCTTCCCTCCAAGAACTCCCCACCTTGCTCTTGGGGTGACTCGAACTCACAACCTCTTGGTTGGAAGTGGAGGGTGCTTACCATCAGAGCAACCCACCTGGTCCAAACTCGAGACTCGGACCAAAATCCGATTACCCATTCACTCCCGAGTCCGGATATGCAATTTGTTTTGAAATCCGACCTTAATTTAAGGTCTAAATCTCCATTTTTCAAATTTTCCAAATTCTACCCAAAACCCCTAATTTTCACCATGAATTTCTTAGATTTAATATTAAAAGTCAGGAAAAAGTAGTTGAAATTGATTGAAAACTTGTTAAAGATGCTTACCAATGAATTTGGGAAGGAAATCCTTTTCAAAAATCGTCTCTACGGAGTTTAGGGTTCTAAAGCAGTGTAAGATGAGCTCCCGATTTTCCCTTCTTTTACCCAGTTGCAGATATTGTAACTGCAAAACATAGTTCACAATTGCGACAATCGCAACAGTGATCAACTCTTCGCAAAAGCAAAAAAATCTCTAAGCCTGTTATTATCGCAAATGTGTTGAAATTATCGCAAATATGAATACGGGGATGTCCTCAAATGTGAACAATAAACTCGCAAATGCGAGTCTGCCCCAATTTCCTCAAAGTCGTAACTGCGACACAAAAACTCACAAATACGAACATCCCCACCATTGCATTTGCGGACTTAACTTTGCAAAAGCGAAGCTGACCCAACCCCCACCATAATTGCAAATGCGAGCCTGGCCTCGCATCTGCAAACAAGTTCTCACAAATGCGAGACCTGCAGACCTAATGCACTAGCATTCTTTCAAAGCCAAAAATCAATCCGCCAAGCATCCAAAACTCACCCGAGCCCCTCGGGCTCCAAACTAAATATGTACACAAGTGTAATAACATCCTGCAAACTTGATCTCTCACTTAAATCACAAAATTAGCATCAAATAACAAGAATTTATCATCAAAACTCAAGATTTTCAAGTATAAAGTCAAATTTTCAAACTTTTCACATAATGCGTCAAAATGCGCTCGGGTCACCCGGGATCCAGCCAAACATGCGTACAAGTAAACCAAATATCATACAAATCTACCAGTATCGTCAGAATACCGATCTGAGGTCGTTTACTAAAAATATTATTTGTGGTCAACTCTAGCCTCTTTTAAACTCAAACATCACATTTTCTTCAAAATGCTATGTAAAATATTTCTGAAAAATGACAAGGACCACACACGCAAATCAATAAACATCAAATGAAACTGTAGGAGGTCTCGAAACACTGAAATTAAAGCTAGTACTCAAAATAACCGGTCGGGTCGTTATATTCTCTCCCACTTAAACATACGTTCATCCTTGAACGTGCCAAGAGTCGTTCCAAAGTCATCAAATCACGGTGTAACTTTAGCATGTACATACCCGAGGGTGATCCCGCGTCATCCAAATCCATGTAAGTCGGCCAACTCAACATAACTGAAAATTCTTCTGTCAACCTAATCCATAAACCTTGGAACCTAATTTGCAATATCCGGAATTCGTTATAAAACCTAATTAACACATCCATACACTGCATGAGTCTGAACAAACTGTACCAAACCATAACCATAACCCAAGATGTAATCACATGATATAACACATAACTCAGATATTCACAACAATAACTTCTGACCACAATAGCTGCCCACAAACGAATCTGGTACCGGTAGTAAACCTCATATCAAATAAAACCTCGTTCTAAACCTTTGTACACTGCCAGTGATGAAAGAAACACACAGAATCTCATAACTACTCATCATATCAACAAGTCATGGGGCTCTCGTGTCCGACAAGGACTATAGCCAAATTTTGAGCGAAAATATGGTATCATTCTCCCAATCGTTCCTCATCCCATTATGATAGTACAAATATCAGGTCTAGAAATATAATGATCCAGCCGGTTGTTTTGAGTATTTGCACTTCTCTCGGTAGTTTACGGGCATGAGCAGCTCTGTATGATGCATTATGACTTATGTGAATTGTCGATTTTAATTTTCAGGTTATTCAAAATCGAATTGGAAGAATGGATTTCATTGTCAAAGCTTAAAATTGGGAGAGTTCATCAAGTTTGACTTTTTGTGAATTTGAACCCAAAATGGAGTTTTGATGGTTCCGTCAGCTCCGTTGGGCAATTTTGGACTTAGAAGCGCGTCCGTATTGTGATTCAGAGGTTCGTAGTGGAATTTGGCTAGAAATGGCAAAAGTTGAAATTTTGGAAAGTTTGACCAGGAGTGGACCTTTTGATATCGGGGTCGGAATCCGATTCTAAAAATTGAAATAGGTTCGTAATGTGAAATGTGACGTGTGTGCAAAATTTGAGGTCAATCAGACGTAATTCGATAGATTTCGGTATCGGTTGTGGAAGATGAAGTTTTAAAGTTCATAGATTTTTATTTGAGGTATGATTCATCATTTTGATGTGGTTATTAATGATTTGAAGCCTTGAGTAGATCCGTTTTATGTTATTGGACTTGTTAGTATATTCGGACGGGGTCCCGAGTTTCCCGGATGAGTTTTGGATGAGGTTCGGATCATTTTCACTTCATGTGCAAAGCTGGAGGCTGCTGGTTCTGGTATGATCGCACATGTGGTTGGTTTACGCAGGTACGATGGCTGCAGAAGCGACATTGGCATTGCAGATGCAAGAATAGTGATGGGTGAGGAAGACCACAAAAGTGAAGATTTGGGCACATATGCGATGCCGCAAGTGAGGCAGCTCGAGCGCAGGTGCAGAGTTGGAGGGTGTCAGCAGAGGTCGCAGGTGCGATGGGATTTACGTACCTGCAATGGCGCAGATGCGGACAGGGAGTCATAGAAGCAGAAATGGTGAGGAAGCAGGGTAGCACAGGTGCAAGGTGTTTCCGCAAAAGCGGTAGTCGCAGGTGCGACGAATTTTCCATAAATACGGATGTGCTGGGCAAAATGTTATATACAAGGGTTCGCGATTTTGGCTTCAATTTTACATTTTCAAGCTCGGATTGAGGCGATATTTGAAGCAAGTTTCACCATACGAATTGGGGTAAGTGTTCTCTACTCGGTTTTGGTTATATTCCATGAATCTATCTTCGATTTTAGCTTTTGGTTGATGAATTTTAAAGAGGAAATTGGGGGTTTTGGCCTAAAGTTTCATAATAAGAATTTTCGAGTTTTGAACATCAAATTGGAGTCGGATTTGAGTGAAACTAGTATGGTTGGACTCGTAATTGAATGAATTGTTGAAATTTGTAAATTTTGTCGGGTTCCGAGGTGAGGGCCCGAGTTGGGCTTTTGGCTAATTTCGGGATTTTGATTCAAGATTTGATATTTATCGATCGGTATTGGTTCCTTTAGCAGTTTTTGATGCACTTGAGTTGTTTTTGGTTAGTTACGAGTCGTTCGGAGGTCGGAACGCACGGGATGGCATCTTTGGAGCACCGCTTGGCTTGTTCGAGGTAAGTAACTCTTCTAATCTTAGTGATGAGGGTATGAACCCCCAAAATACGTGTTATGTGATTGGTATTGAGGTGACGCACATGCTAGGTGGTGGGCGTGTGGGCGTGCACCATGTGAATTAGGACTCTGTTGTTTCCATGGCATTGTATAGTTGTCCTACTTTGTTGATATTTGTGTTTGCATCATGTGATAAAGTGGTTAAGCTGTCAATCATGCTAGATATCATGTTTAGGCATTTTGCCGATATTTTTGGAACCCATAGTGGTCATTTCTTACTGTCATCTCACTTATTTCATTGATATTTCATACTCAGTCTCAATTATTTATCGATACATCATATCATTGTTGTCGGGCTAGTTTCATGGCATTGTGAGCCGGTGGGTGAGCTTGGAGAGATTGATGACTGAGTGAGGTCGGGTACCTGTTTGTGAGGATGTTGTCACTATAGCACGTGAGTTGTCCATGTAGCACGTGAGTTGTCTGTGCGATTCCAGACGTTGATATTATAGCACGTGAGTTATCCGTGCGACATGGGAGTTGTCTGTGCTATTCAAATATTGATATTATGGAACATGAGTTGTCCGTGAAGCACGTGAGTTGTCCATGCGGCACGGGAGTTATCTGTGCTATTCAGATATTGATATTATGGCACATGAGTTGTCCGTGAAGCACGTGAGTTGTCTGTTCGGATTATAGCGCTTGGGCTGAAAGGAGCCCCTCCGGAGTCTGCACACCCCCAGTGAGCGCAGTCGACTATAAATAGGGATCAGGCTGCACGCCGCAGCGGGTATGGTATAGCGCTGAGTGTTTGAGTGTCATGAGCTTAGTGAAAGAGAATGCGAGACGGTGAGATTGAGTACTATGAGAGTGTGAGTACATGAGCTCATCATCGAGATGCATTTCATTTGGCATGCGTACTTGAGATACATGCATGCAGGTGTATTTCCCTATGCTACCCAGGTTTGGGGACATTTATGATTTTACCTGTATCTTGACATGTAGGCATAGAGAAGTACCTTTGTCATGCTATCTGAAAATGAAACATCTTACTATTTGTTGAAAGAAGTTTTGGGAAAAATCATAGTTTTCAAACTTACTCGTATATTGGCTTTTCGGTAAAAGATTTGGTTTTTCACTGAGATTCTTGAAAAGAAATGCCTATTTTTTTCTGGAACTGTGAACGAACTGAGCCTTTTATTTTTGAGATACTCGTTTGTTACTTGTTCTGTGCTGTTATAAACTGTTGTGGAATATTGGTGTTGGACCCGACCCCTTTTTGTTAGCGCATCACTACTTTCAACCTAAGGTTAGATTTGTTACTTATTGAGTACATGGGGTCGGTTGTACTCATACTACACATCTGCACCTTGCTTGAAGATGTTGGTTGTTGATGTTGATGTGTTCGATGGGAGCTGGATTGAAGATGTACATATGTCCCAATTGTAGCTGCCTCTTTTTCGTGGTAGCCTTAGATCTATAAAATTCTGTTTATGTACTTTTCAAACAAACTATGTATTTATTTTATTTCGGCTTTGTAAACTCTATTCTTAGAAGCTCATGATTTGTAGTACCAGTTCTTGAGGAATATATTAGATTTAGATATTTCTTTACTTAATTGCTTTATTAATTGTTATTAGAATTGGTTAGTGGTTAATTGGCTTACCTAGTGGGTTGGGTTAGGTTCCATCATGACTAGTCGGATTTTGGGTCGTGACAAGGTGGTATCAGAGCTCTAGGTTCATAGGTTATACAAGTCATGAGCAAGTGTCTAGTAGAGTCTTGCGGATCGGTATGACAACGTCCATACCTATCTTCGAGAGGCTACAGGACATTTAGGATATACTTCCCATCTTTATTTCCTTATCGTGCGACATTGATTCAGCTTGAAGCGTAACTCTTTGAATTCCTTCCACGCATGCGAGCGCTCGGTATCAGTTGTGCATTGACGTCTTGTGATTTAATGAACGGGGTGCGAGATGTGATTTCTGTGTGCTGTTGATGGGCCGGTCTAGAGGACTGGAGGCCAGGTTTTGACTGTAGCTTGAGCACAGAGATGTTGATTATGTGAGCACGTGCTTTTGGAACTTATACATCATGTAGTGTTCCTATGAGTGGAATTTGTGACTCGATGAGTGGTAGAATGTCTATGTGGTGAGTATGATGTGATTGCGAGATGTGTTCAGATTATTCGAATGTGATAAGAAGAGTTTACTTGAGATATAGCAAGGACTATGAGGTGTCTGATTTCTATCTTGATTTATGGTCTCGAGTTATGGGTGTGTTGAGGGATCTCTCATATTGTTTAGTTTTGGAGAGATGCAGATTCTCATGTCTTGTCGATGAGTTCAGAATCAAGAAGATTAAGTGATTGCATAGTAGTCGTGACTCAGGAAGGGTATAAAGAGATGTCAGTTTGAGGCAGAGCAGGCGGGTTATCTCCTACGAGGTGTCCTGAGGTTGTGTGGTCCTTATGATATTTTGTAGAGAGTTCTCTTTTACCAGTGAATGATATATGTTGCAATTTGAGTTTGGATCACTTGTGGGAGTTAGCTTGACTATTACAATGGTGAATGCGAGATTTGCAAATGATTTGAGGTATTATATGGTTTGAGTTACACGGGCTTGCGAAGGATTTAGTTGAATTTCAGTGCAGAATTCTAGCAGCAATAGAGTATGGATATCGTGATGTTATCGACTATTTTGTTCTATGGCTTCGAGCCAAGTGGGGTAGTCTACTATCGACGAGTGGATTTCATGGTTATGTGTTGTATTGGGTTCGATTTGAGGTATACTTGTGAATCAGTTATGACTTGCAGAAGTAGAAATTGAGGATGACTCGAGTAAAGGAATTGCTAGATACGAGTTGTATTGCACTCTATGGGTATATGGGAATCATAAAATAATTGAATGGTTATTCGCAAAGGATGTAGTGTACATGGAGTAGGAATTTGCTCGGTTACTTAGGACTGTGGGTTACTCTTTACTCCCTTAGGTGTTGGTCTGCTAATGGGGCACAGGTTGTTCGGTCCGTTTGCTCGGTTTAATTGAGATTTGAGTAGAGTGGATGATTCTCAAGAATGGTTCCAATGGATTCAAGATTTATATGTAGCGATTTGGAATTTTCAAGATTTATATATGGCTAGAAACTGGGAGTTGCATTAGATGGTGTCGAGACTTGTGACATTTTATATCATTGTGGACTATGCATTTTAGTATCAAGAAGGTGAAGAAAATAGATTTAGGTTCACATAAGATCTCTTTAGAGTGGGTGTCTCGGTTGAGGTACCTTGGGGTGCTTAAGAGGGGAGTTAGAGGCTTATGGGCCTTAGGGCATTATGGTTTTATACTAGGGTCTCTTGTGTGGTGAATTTTGGTTAGGGGTCATTGTGTTCTAGCAAGGAGAAGTACCAATTTGAAGGCAATTTGGAAAGGACTTAGAGAAATAGGACAGCGTAGTAGTAGGTTGGGTTAGCACAGTAATGGGTATGATCGATTTTGTGGGTACTTATGACGTGGCTAGTCTCTATAGGTGTTTCGTGGCAATGCTCTTGGGTCTTGACAACTTGTGTGGCTGGGTTGAGTTAGAGAGATTCGGTTCTGATAGCTTGGTTATGTGCAAATGGGTTTTGAAGAGTTCTTAATGGTTTTTACCACGGTTTGAGGAGTATATTTCCTACCGGCGTGAGGAATATGTTGCATATTGGGATGTTTTCCAGGATGTGATCAAATGGAAGGTCCTTGGCTAATTGAGTACGTAGTTGCTTGTGACTCGGAGCGGACTATGAAGTTCTCGTATTTTTCATATGATGGCATGGTATATGTAGTGTGTTGTGTGGGATTGAGATTTATGTGAGGGGGATCACAGTTCTGTTTGGAAGCATGGACGGTTTCAGATGACTAGGCAAATGATATTACTATTTGGCATGGCTTGATGAGAGTATACATTTTAGAAGGGGCAATGTGTTTTGATTTATGGATACTTCACTTGTATTGCGGAACTCTTCTGGTTGATCGACTGTAGATATTCAAATTTTTTTATGTGGCACAGAATAATTTTAGAAGTATTCCTCGTGGGATGATCGTGTATGAGAGATGAGTTAGACATTATGGCGGTGGAGTTGGGATCAGATATGGGATTCATGTGTTCTATGGATTTAGAGACTGCGAGTTCTCAAAAGCAGGTTGTTTTCATGGTTGTGGACTGTGAAGCCATGGCCGAAGCTAGCTAGATGATAGAAAGCTCTATGATTCATTTATTTTAAGCTTTCGAAGGGTTATTTATCCATGTGTGGGTGCCCGAAGTTGAGTTGGGGGTCCATTGGTAGGCCCAATTAGGATGTGTATTCTACACCGAGCCGGATTGGTTGGCTCCATACTGCTATTGTTGAGGGATGTGTCATTCAGTTGTAGATGAGCTTATTCGTGTTCTGTTATGTTCGGTGAGTTACTCTTCTATTCTACGAAGGGTCGTGATGCGTTGGTTGTATGCATCCATGGTGCAGTTCTATTGGGGCCTTATAGCGAAATTTGAGCGAGATGAGTATTTGGGTATTGCATGATTGATTGCATATTGGTTATGTCCTTTCGAATTTTGGGTGGCACTGTGACATTGTCTTCTCCGCGTTTATGGTAATGCACTTTGGGGACTTGATGTCGAATTGTGCATGGTTATTGATTTTGAGCTTGGTGGCTCGAGGTGTCTCGTATGGGCCAGTGTTTGGATGGGATTGCGCATTACGATAGAGTTATGTTGAGATATGATCCTTTGTGTTAGATTCGTGTGTTATGATTCTACGATGTATGATGGGTTCTTAGCATCGTGTTGTGGTGTTACCCGTTGAGCTTGCGGGACGGTTCTCTTGTTTGAGTCATTTTCATGATTGAGTATAATTGGATTGTTGCTTATTGGTGCACGGATTGCGCGGGTTATGTCTTCAGATTGTATTGATGTGTCATGTCACTAGAGTGGTCGTGTTGGATGTGATGAGGTCATTGGACCTAGGATGGATAATATCGGAATAGATTACAGCATTATTGGAAGGATAATATCAAAAGTCGGCTTAGAAATTTGCTATAGTTCTTGTCGAAGGAGAGGGAGTTCCATGACTGGTTGATCTGATGAATGGTTATGAGTTTCGTGTGTTTCTTTCATCATCGGCAGTGTACGAAAGATTTCAGACAAGGTTTGGTTTAACATCAGGTTATTACCGGAATTAGGTAATTTTGGACAGCTGTTGTGATTAGAAATCATTGCTATGAGTATTTGAGTTATGCGGTATATCATATGATTACATCTTGGGTGATGGATATGGCTCGATACAGCTTGTTCAGACTTATACAAAGTGTTGATGCGAGATTCTAATCTTATAGAATGTTCCAGATGCTAGGAATTGGATTCTAAGGCTTATGGGCTAGGTTGAATTAAGGAAATATCAGTTATGTTATGTTATCATACCTATATGGGATAGGGTGACGTGAGATCACCCCCGGGTATGTGCATGGTAAGGTTATACGGCGGTTTGATGGCTTTGATAACAACTCTGGACACGTTCGAGGATGAACGTATGTTTAAGTAGGGGAGGATGTAACGACCCAACAGGTCGTTCTGAGCATTTGCACTTCGCTCGGTAGTTTACAGGCATGAGTAGCTCCGTATGATGCATTATGACTTATGTGGATCGTCGGTTTTTGATTTTCAGGTTATTCGGAATCAAATTGGAAGAATGGATTTTATTGTTAAAGCTTTAAATTGGGAGAGTTGACCAAGTTTGACTTTTTGTGAATTTGAACTCGGAGCGGAGTTTTGATGGTTCTGTTAGCTCTATTGGGTGATTTTGGACTTAAGAGCACGTCCAGATTATGATTCGTAGGTTCGTAGTGGAATTTGGCATGAGATGGCGAAAGTTGAAATTTTGAAAAGTTTGACCGGGAGTGGACTTTTTGATATCGGGGTCGGAATCCGATTATGGAAATTAGAATAGGTCTGTAATGTGAAATGTGACGTGTGTGCAAAATTGGAGGTCAATCGGATGTAACTCGATAGGTTTCAGCATCGTTTGTGGAAGTTGAAGTTTCAAAATTCATAGATTTTGATTTAGGTACGATTCGTCGTTTTGATATGGTTATGCCTGATTTGAGGCCTTGAGTAGGTCCGTGTTATGTTATTAGACTTGTTAGTATATTCGGATGGGGTCTCGAGTGACCTGGATGAGTTTTGGACTAGGTTCAGATCATTTTCACTTCATGTGCAAATCTGGAGGCTGCTGGTTCTGGTATGATCGCACCTGCGGTTGGTTTGCGCAGGTGCGATGGCCGCAGAAGCGACAAAGGCGTCGCCGATGCGAAAATAGTGCTGGGTGAGGAAGACCGCAGAAGCGGAAATTTGGGCGCATATGCGATGCCGCAGGTGCGGCAGCTCGAGCGCAGGTGCGGATTTGGAGGGTGTCAACAGAGGTTGCAGGTGCGGTGGGATTTACGCAACTGCGATCTGCAGATGCAGGCAGGGAGTCGCAGAAGCGGAAATGGTGAGGAAGCCGGGCAGCACGGGTGAGAGGTGTTTCCGCAAAAGCGGTGGTCGCAGGTGCGACGAATTTTCTGCAAATGGGGATGTGCTGGGCAGAATGTTATATACAAGGGTTCGCGATTTTGGCTTCAGTTTTACATTTTCAAGATCGGAATGACGCAATATCGAGAGTAAATTTTACCATACAAATTGGGGTAAGTGTTCTCTACTTGGTGTTGGTTATATTCCATGAATCTATCTTCAATTTTAGCTTTTGGTTGATGAATTTTAAAGGGAAAATTGGGGTTTGGCCTAAAGTTGCATAATATGAATTTTCGAGTTTTGAACATTGAATTGGAGTCGGATTTGAGTGAAACTAGTATGGTTGGACTCGTAATTGAATGGGTTGTTGAATTTTGTAAACTTTTTCAGATTTCGAGGTGCGGTCCCGGGTTGGGCTTTTGGCTGATTTCGGGCTTTTGATACAAGATTTGATCTTTTTCGATCGAGATTGGTTCCTTTAGAAATGTTTGATGCACTTGAGTTGTTTTTGGGTAGTTTCGAGCCGTTCAGATGTAGGAACGTGCAGGATGGCATCTTTGGAGCACTGCTTTGCTTGTTCGACAGTGGTATTGGCTTGTTCGAGGTAAGTAACTCTTCTAATCTTAGTGTTGGGGGTATAAAACCCCAAAATACGTATTATGTGATTGGTATTGAGGTGATGCACATGCTAGGTGACAGGCATGTAGGCGTGCACCATGTGAATTGGGACTCTGTTCATAGCAATAAGAGTTTGGCCGATCATTTCCAAACGAGTAGATAACCTTCCAAAATTCCGTAGCAATAGGGGTGGGCATAATATCGACTGAACAGAAAAGACTGACCGAACCGATAATTTCTATTTATACCCGTTCTGTTTATTCGTTTTTTCGATCAATTTGCGGTTTATATTTTTTAAAATATTGATGTTGGGTTCGGTGTTCGGTTTTAGTATTTCGGTTAACCGAAAAAACCGAAGTTTGTTTAAGTATGAGTCTTGTAGCCTCTGGGCTTATTTTAACTCTTAAGTCTAACATGTTAAATATGGGCCCAATCAATTATTAATTGTTAGTGAATGTTGAAG
Source organism: Nicotiana otophora (assembly GCA_000715115.1). NCBI lineage: Eukaryota > Viridiplantae > Streptophyta > Magnoliopsida > Solanales > Solanaceae > Nicotiana > Nicotiana otophora. Next base: position 47,891 of record AWOL01S0005939.1, read on the forward strand.
CCCAAACCCCAAAATACCACACTTTTAAGAAGTTCATCCAACTCCAAAGCCATGCTACCCAAAAATCAATTACCACCATGATCATTATTCAATAAATTATGATATTTACTAGTTTCCCGATGATAACATAAATCTCTTTTATTACTTTCAGTTAATGTGCAAATCATAACTGCTATTACTAAGAAAATATTGAATTGCAAATTCAACAATAAAAAAATACTCATTACTATAGATTCTTAGCAAATACAATAAGCAAATATTCTTAGTGCATATTTTATTATTTTCTAGTTAAATTTTATGTTATAGTAGATTACAGATGGACAATTTGCTAAGCACATGCATTGAGCCTCAGAAACTTTGTAAGAATTAATTTTGAGGCTCATTTATTACTTAATAAAGAAGTCCAATTTGACAAGCCTAAAACAGAAAAATCAAACCGAAATAACCGCCCCAAACCGCAAGAAAACCGAACCGCACCGAAAATACTTTGGTTCGGTTTTGGTTATTAAAATCGCAAATAGAAAACCGAAAAAGCCTAATCGAACTTCTACAAAACCGAACCGAACCGACCGAAGCCCACCCCTATATAGCAAACTTTCCATAACACATACCATCAATTATCCGATCCCTAACATTTCTTCACAATTCGCAATCAAGGAATTGTCTACCTACGAGAACATCCAGTCTCTGAACCGCATGAATACCAGAATCTCCATATCTGATCTCAACTCTGCTACTCAGGTGGCTAATGCGTCACTCATACTCCATCATCTAACGGAATATACCAACATAGATCCTTTGTGCCACACAGCAAAAACCTGAACCTCAGCAGCCCAAATCTAGGGTACCACCGCAATTAATACACAATGTGCCTGCTAAAATGCGCTCTCTCCTCCGGCGATATCAAATAGTGCCAGCATTCTCTTAAACATATGATATCGTCCGTGTCATCAAGAACTCATATCCTTCCCATTAAAACTAAACCGCAACCTTGAACTCGCAACTTTCAACCCCACACGGTGCAATGCCACTAACATGCTAACTCATGAAAATACGAAAATCCCGTAATCAACTCTGAACCACAAGCAAGTCGAACACCTCATCAGCCGAGAAACTTCTATTTAACTCAACCCAGGAGAACATCACCACACGCAATATATCTTTTATATCTGTAGAAAACATCAACTCCGGGACGTGGCCATAAACATGACGAATTCTTCGGAACTCATTAACACATAATCAAGTTATCAGAACTGATCTCCTCTAACTCAACCGAATCATGCAGACTACCAACCCAAAAGTAACTCAATCAGATATGCTTGCTCTGAAGGAACCTTCAGCGAATATGAAGCTGTTTATTGCATCTCTTTAATGTTGTCATGCAGAATCATTCTTCATATAGAAGTACCGCAAATCCAAACAACATTCGCTGCCAATCTCGAGCTCGAACAACACACAAATCCAAAAATCCTCAAATGCCAAGTACGAACCTTGAACTCATCAGAACCGTTTCGATAGCCACCCACTTGGCTATAAATCCCCACTATAGAGCCAGTAGGCACCAAATAATCTGCACTTTGCCCGCACCTGAATAACTAAAAGAAGCAACCAAGCGATTTCTTTTCCTTGCATTTTGTATCCGCAACGAACATCGACACTGAATCCTCCCCAAGACCTCTATGTACTCGTTAGGAATGTTACATCATGCATCCACCGACCCCTTTCCCAAAATCATACTCGATGAAACCTTTCTCAAATCATAGCAAATCCATAAGTATATTCCAGTTCAAGAGCTAATACAACACATGACCACAAAACTTGACCGCCAATAGCAGGCTCCCCCACTTGGATCGAAGCCAAAAAAACACATCGTCTGTAACACATAGCATTCGTCCTTCGTAGTCTGCCCCAATATCGCACTGTTAATCAGCTGAATATAAACCCATGTGACTCTAGTCATAAAACACTCCAAATACTCTGTCAGGTACATACTCATCCCGGTGATCATCAAGCCACTTTCCTCAAATGCTCCGAAATGATAATTCATACATTCCATTGTGTAGAAGCCTTATACGAGACACACGACCTCAAATCCCATAGGCTAGCCTTAAATCAATATTTCCCCATGACCTCTCGATGGTCATAACAACCAGGAAATCAATCAATCCTCCCAAGTATGTACTTATAATCCAGATACAAAAATTTGCTTCATCCCACAAATGAACAACTGAAAGATCTGACAATGCACCCCTTTCCTAGACAAGACGACATATCGTAACCATATACAAGCATCCATTCCCCTTTGTAGTCCATCCACAACATCACAACCGTCGATGCATAATTGATACCGAGTGCGCAACATCACATATGAACGAATAGGAAGAATCAAATTCGTAGGTTTCAAGCTAAAATATGGCCGCATGATTAGGAAAGTATGAACCTAGCGCTCTGATACCAACTTGTCACGACCCAAAATCAACTAATCGTGATGGCATGTAGCCCAACCCGCGAGGTAAGCCAATTAATAATTAACACCATTTTAATAAAATAAAAGAGATTAACGAATGATATATCTGGATTTCATACAACATCCCAAAGACTGGTAGTACAAATCATGAGCTCCTAAGACTTTGAATTTACAAAAGTTGGTACGAAATAAATATATCATAAACCTAAATCTACCAACGACAAGTGGCAACTATAGCCGGAATGCAGGTACATCTTCGATGCCAGCTCCCGCCTTACACGGCAACTTCAACTCTAAAATCTGCACGTTAGGTGCAGAAGTGTAGTATGAGTGCAACCGACCCCATGTACCCAGTAAGTATCTTATCTAACCTCGGTGAAGTAGTGATGAGGCTTTTTAGTTAAAAGATACTCATTTATATAAGTGCAATAGACTAGCAATAGAACAATACAAGAACATAACAGAAAAGAGTACAAGAAATAAATATGAGAAGCAATAAATGATTACTAGAAGAAATCACGGTCAATATTCCTCAATATCATGACCAATCCTTTCCTTAAAGAGATAACCAACAAACCAGGGTAGTAAATTCATAACATTCATAGTGTAAGAAATGTACTCAAGATATCAAATCAAATGGCACGGCAACATCCTCCGTGCATTTATCTCATTCTCACCAAATATATGTATAACAGTACCAACCAAGTGAAAAAAATGCCAATAACTGTAATGACAAAGTTGGAATTACATAGGCAGGAATAATAAACAAGGCACTACATATGGGCAACGGTAACATTCTAGGTAGAAGGAATAGAAGTAATGACAACAATTAAGATAGAAGAACATAAATTTCACTAACTAACATGGTAGAAGGTTTAGATGTATATATAACAAACAAGAGGGAAAGCATGATCTTTATAAACAAAACAAGTAGAAGGCATGAATAACTAATATGATAGAAGGCTTAGATGTAGATATAATAAATAAAATTGAAAGCGTGATATTTACAAGTGGAACATATAGAAGGCATGAATAATATGGCAATGATTGAGATAGAGGACAAAGACAGAATAACAACAACAAGTCACATCGAAAACATAGGTGCACTAACATCTCAAGATAAAGGCATGAATGTACACACAATGAAAATATATCATAATTTAATGCATGTCTCTCGTCGTCGCCTGCAAGGAAACTGTCACGACCCAATTCCATCATAGGCCATGATGGCGGTCAACAACATTGTTAGGCAAGCCAACACTGATCAAACTAAGGGTTTTCCATTTAAATAAGTTGCTAAATGGATCACATTTCCTCATTTGTTAAAACAAAGATTTTGAAATTTGCAAATGTGACATAATTAAACGGAAGCAAACGAGTACAAATCGTAATCATGTAAACAAATCCAAAATCATAAGTCTACTAGTATGTGTGTGAAGACCCGGTGTCACAAGTATGTGGGCAATCTAGTAGAATATACAAAAGAACACTAGCCTACTGTCTGAAAAGAAATAGATAGAAAATAAAACATAAGGGAGACTCCAGCTGTTGCAGAACGGCTCGGAAGGCATCTCACCGTGAAGTCTCGAGATGGGGATCAAATCTTCGCATCAGACTGGTAACTAGATGTACCTGTCTCAGATCCTGCACAATCAAGTGCATAAGTATAGCGTGAGTACATAAACAACATGTACCCAGTAGGTATCCAGTCTAACCTCGAAGAAGTAGTGACGAAGGGTTGACTTTGACACTTACTATGGGCCAACAATGATATATCAAATATATACTAAGTATGGATTTCACGAACAATACTGAAAGCTCAATAACAGGAAATAGTAAATTCTTCTTTCGCAAGTATTAAATCCCAAGCTTAGTTTCATTATTTAACAGGTTGTAATTCAAGGAATTTTAAGCAATGTAAATCATGAATAGTTCCAAAGATTTTCATTCGCATATTATGCCGAGGTTGTACGGCCCGATCCAACATAATATATAAACTGTGCACCGCCGAGGGTCGAACGACACGAACCATAGATGCATCTATCTGCTACCGAGGCGTTTGGCCAGCTCCATAAATAGAAAACATTTCAAATAACACACAAATTCCCATTTATAGTCAAGTGTTCCATCCACAACTTTAAGTAAGTAACTTTAACCTTTTTGAATTCATTTATCAACTTCCAATATGCCTTAAGCAATTAAATCAACAGATGGGAGTGAAAACATTTCAAGAATAGCATGGTATGGGTCCTAGACTACCCGGACAATAACATAATTAGTAGCTACGTACAAAATCTCGTCACCTCGTACGTACGTAGCCCCCACACATAGGAGCACATATTAGTTATAATTTACCTTTGGGATTAATTTCCTCTTACAAGGTTAGAAAAGAGACTTACCTCATCTCAAGCCTACTTCCCAATTCAAGAATGCGCTCAGACCTCCAAATTTCGATGCCAAACGACTCGAAACTAGTCAAACATTACATAAATCAATCAATCTATGCTCAAAAGTTCATATCTCCACTATTATAGTGATTACCCAACCCAAATTGCAAGATTCCTAAATTCACCCCCGGACCCACATACCCGGATTCCGAAAATGTTTGAAGCAATTTATTACCCATTACCTTAGGAACATAAATATATAGTTTTTACTAAGTTTCATAATCATTTTCGTGGTAAAATCTCATTTTTATAAAACCCTAGGGTTTTTATCTAAACTCATGATTTCTACCAATTTTCATGTTGAACTCTACCCACAATCTATGTATTAAACTCACATTAAGGTAGGAATCACTTACCTTCAATAACTAGGTTGAAGTCTCCCTTTTTGAAGCTCTAAAATTGCCCAAATGTATGAGAAATGGGAGAAATGCCTAAGTCCCGTAGTAAATGAAGTTCACTGCCTACATCGATTTCCGCACTTGCGGTCATAGTGCCGCACTTGTGCCCTCGCTTTTGCGAACAAAAGTCCGCTTCTGTGGAACTTACCTGGGCCGGCTGGCCTCGCTTCTGCGGAGGGGTTTCCACTTCTTGCGGTCCCGCTTCTTCGGAGGATGGGCCGCACCTGCAGAACATGGGCTGCCCTTCCTTTGCCGCTTCTGCAAGGCTTGGCTCGCACCTGCGAGCTCGCACTAGTGGCTGGCCAAGCGCAAGTGCGATTATGACAGACCTGATGCTTTAGATGTTGCTCCTAATTCTCACCTTTGTCCGAGCCTCGTCCGATTGACACTCGGGGCCCCCGGGGCCCCTCCCAAACATACCAACAAGTTTGGAATCATAAAACGGACTCGCTCGAACTCTCGGAATGCCCAAAACATCATCAAAACTAAGAATTGCACCCCAAAACCAATTGAATCAAACTTAAGAACTTCAAGTTCTTTAATTTACTTCCAATGCGCCGAAACGTACTTAGACTACTCGGAATGACACCAAATTTTGAGTGCAATTCTTAAATGACATTACGAAAGTATTCCTGGTCTCAGAATTCCGTTTGGACCTCGATAACACCAAAAACCACTCCCAACCAAATTTAAAGAACTTCTAAAACCTTCAAGAACCAACTTTCACTATTATGCGCCAAAACGCTCCTGTGTCATCCAAAACCCGATCCGAACATATGCTCAAGTCCGAAATCATCATACAAACCTATTGGAACTGTCAAATCCCGATTCCGAGGTCGTTTACTCAAAATATTAACCGAAGTCAAACTTGGCCTTTTTAGTCAACCTTAAGGAACCAAGTGTCCCGATTTCACTCGAACCCTTCCAAATCCCTAACCAACCATCCCCGAAAGTCATAAACTAATAAAAGCACATACGAAAAGTCTTATTTAGGAGAACAGGGTTCTAGAAAGTAAAACGACCGGTCGGGTCGTTACAAAAACACTCTTCATGCTATGAACATATGATAATATAAATAAAGTGGCACGACATCACCCTTCGTACTTTACTCACACTGCACAGCATCACCCTTCGTGTTTTTACTATCATATGGCATGGAATCACCCTTCGTGCTTTAGACTCTTCCTCACGTGTTAATGTATATGAAATGTCACAGCATCACCCTTCGTCCTTTACACTCTACCTCACATGATAATGTATATGAAACGGCACGTCATCACCCTTCGTGCTTTACACTCTTCCTCACCAAAAATATGTATATCAATAACAAGCAAGGTAGGAAGATGCTTACCATTGAATTTGGTATATGCAATTTGTTTCAAAATCTGACCGTAATTTAAGGTCTAAATCTCTATTTTAAAAAATTTTCAAATTCTACCCTAAACCACTAATTTTCACCATGAATTTCTTAGATTTGATGTTAAAAGTCATGATCAAGTAGTTGAAATTGATTGAAAACTTGTTGAAGATGCTTACCAATGAATTTGGGAAGGCAATTCTCTTCACAAATCGCCTCTATGGAGTTTAGGGTTAGAAAGTGGTGTAAAATGAGCTAAATCCTGATTTTTCCTCTATTACCCAGCTGTAGATATGGTAATTGCAAAACATAGTTTGCAATTACGACGATCGCAAAAACGATCAACTATTCGCAAAAGAAAAAAAGTCTCTAAGCCTGCTATTATAGCAAATGCAATGAAATTATTGCAAATGCGAGTCTGTCCCATTTTCCTTCGAGTCGCAGATGCGACACAATAACTCGTAAATACGAACATCCCCCACCATCACATTTGCGTACTTAACTTTGCAAAAGCAATGCTGACCCAGCCCCCACCAGAATTGCAAATGCGAGCCTGACCTCGCATTTGCGAACAGGTTCTCGCAAATGCGAGACCTGTAGACCTTATGCACCGGTATTCTTTCTAAACCAAAAATCAGTCTGCTAAGCATTCAAAACTCATCTGAGTCCCCCGGGTTCTGAACCAAACATGCACGAAAGTGTAATAACATCCTACGAACATGTTCGCTCAGTTAAATCACCAAATTAACATCAAATAACAAGAATTTATTATCAAAACTCAAGATTTTCAAGTTTAAAGTCAAATTTTCCAATTTTGTACATAATGCGCCGAAATGAGCTCGGATCATCTGGGACCCCAACCAAACATACGTAAAAGTCCAAACATATCATACGAACCTACCAGAATCGTAAAATACCGATCCGAGGTCATTTACTAAAAATATTGTATTTGGTCATCTCTAGCCTCTTTTAGTCTCAAAAATCATATTGTCTTCAGAATTTTACGTAAACGCTTTCCGAAAAACGACACGGACATGCAAATCAATAAACAACAAATAAAAAAAAGGAGGTCTCGAAATGCTGAAATTAAAGTTAGTACTCAAAACGACAGGTCGGGTCTTTATATTCTCCCCTATTTAGACATGTGTTCGTCCTCGAACGTGCCAAGAGTCGTTCCAAAGTCATCAAATCACGATGTAACTTTACCATGCACATGCCCGGGGTGATCGCGCATCACCCCAATCCATGTAAGTCTGCCAACTCAACATAACTAAATATTCTTCCTTCAATCTAATCCATAAACCTTGGAACCCAATTTCCAACATTCGGAATTTATTATAACACCCAATTCTTGCATCCATACATTGCATAAGTCTTAAAAAACTGTACCAGACCATAACCATAATCCAAGATGTTATCACATGATATACCACGTAACTCAGATATTCATATCAATAACTTCTGACCACAATTGCTCCCCAAAAAATGAAGTCATATCAAATAAAACCTCATTCAAAATTTTCGTACACTGCTAATGATAAAAGAAACATATAAAATATCATAACCACTCATTAGATCAACAAGTCATGGATCTCTCGCGTCCGACAAGGACTATAGCCAAATTCTAAGCGAAAATATAGTATCATTCTCTCAAACGTTCCTCATCCTAATACGATAGTGCAAATATCATGTCTAGAAATCTCATATCCGCCAATACAAGCAGCCCATCCGACAAGTCACACCAGAATCCATATGGAGCTCCAAACTACGCAGTCCGTACACCAAAGAATAAATAATTCTGACAAAATAGATTATAGTAAGAAAGTTAAATAAGAAGGCTACTAAGCAAGTTAAGCAGGCGGGGTGATATTAACATCTTCCTATGAAATATTTTCAATAAAGTAAAATAAAAACACACGAAATAAGAATAAGGAGTTACATTGCATCACAGATCAAGCCATAACACTCGGGCTCACTTATCACATGTGCGTCAATATTAAGCACGATAGAGTGCACAAATATAACTGTGGGAAGATGATTAGGCACAAACAATTCTCAGATGGACAAACACAACTAAATCTCATGAAAGGCTCTCATTGCACCCCCCC
>AWOL01S0005939.1:66215-93481 GCA_000715115.1 Nicotiana otophora
CTTTAAAAACTTCTCAAATCATATTAAAACTTCTCAATATATATATATATATATATATATATATAAACAAGGCTTCAAAGGGCTAACTAGGATTGATCAATGTTTGGGTAGCGAGAACGATAGCATTTCGTCATCCCAACCTGAGAATACTAAGTTTAAAAATGACCCAACAGAGGCATGTGAGGCATGGTATCTATTGACCGCATATGCGTTGACGGATATATCTGTCACCTTTCCTTATATATCTACCAAGTGTAGAGCTCCTTTTGACAATACTTTCTTGATGAGGTAAGGACCTTGCCAATTAGGGGAGAACTTTCCTTTTCTTCTTCCTGATGCAGTAAGATACGTTTCAAAACAAGTTGTCCTACCTCTAATTGTCTTTGGCGCACTTTTTTTATTGTAAGCGCGTTCCATTCTTTGTTGGTATAACTTGCCAAAACAAACTGCCGCTAAACGTTTTTCATCAATCAAACTCAATTGTTCCAATCGGGACTTGACCCAATCAGTGTCCTTGATCCCTGCTTCAACAGTGATTCAGAGAGAGGGAATCTCAACTTCAGCGGGTATGACCACTTCAGTGCCATAAACCAACAAGTAGGGCGTTGTGCCAACCGATGTACGGACAGTTGTCCGATATACCAAAAGAGAAATGGTAGTTTCTTGTACAAATGTTTAGACCCTTGGACCATCTTCCTAAGAATCTTCTTGATGTTCTTATTTTCAACTTCAACAACCCCATTAGCCTTGGGCTGGTAAGGAGTGGAATTGCGATGCTCAATTTTAAAATTTTCACATATCTCTTTCATCAGATGACTATTCAAATTAGCAGCATTATATGTGATAATGGTTTTTGGAGTACCGAAATGACAGATGACATTAGAGTGAACAAAGTCTACTACTTCTTTCTTGGTGACTGCTTTCAATGTAATAGATTCCATCCATTTGGTGAAGTAATCAATTGCAACCAAGGTGAATCTGTGCCCATTTGAAGCTTTTGGCTCGATTGTCCCAATGACATCCATTCCCCAAGAAACAAAAGGCCAGGGAGCCGACATAGGATACAACTCTAAAGGATGTGAGTGAATCAAGTCACTGTGAATCTGACACTGGTGGCATATGCGAACAAAACGAAAGCAATCTCGCTCCATAGTAAGCCAATAATATCCTGCCCGAAGGATTTTCTTTGCTAGAACATATCCATTCATGTGCGGACCACATAGTCTTGAATGCACTTCATTCATAATCATTTCAGCTTCTTTGGCATCCACACATCTCAACAAATTCAAATCAGGAGTCCTTTTGTATAGGATTCCCCCACTCAAAAAGAAACCATTAGAGAGTCGCCTAATAGTTCTCTTTTGATCCCTATTAGCATGTTCCGGATATTCTCTTATTTTCAAACACTGTTTAATAGAACGGTACCATGGTTCACCATCCGGTTCTGCTTCAATTGTGTTGCAACAACCATGTTGATCCCAAATTTGAATTTCTAGTGGGTCAATGTGAGTATTACCCGGATATGGAAGCATTGAGGCCAGGGTAGCCAAAGCATCAGCTAATTCATTATGAAACCTAGGAATGTACCTAAATTCTATGGACTTGAACCTTTTGCTAAGATCTTTCACACATTGTCTATATGGAATAAGCTTTATGTCTCGAGTATCCCAATCACCTTGAGCCTATCGAATAAGCAAATCTGAATCTCACATCACCAACAGTTCATGCACATTTAGGTTTATTGCCATGTTCAAACCCATGATGCAAGCTTCATATTTTGCCGTGTTGTTTGTACAAAAGAAACAAAGTCGCGCCATGGCAGGGTAATCCCGACGCCTTTGATGTTGATAGTCCCATCAAAGTATAGTTTCCAAATTTGACTGTCACTTTAGCCTTATTCTTCAAATAAATTAACCTCTTCATCTGGGAAATATGTGTTCAAAGATTCATAGTCATTATCACCCGAGTTTTCTGCCAGACGATCAGCCAAAGCTTGTGCCTTCATGGCAGTACGAGTGACATAAACAATATCAAACTCTGTGAGCAAGATTTTCCATTTTGCCAATCTGCTAGTTGGCATCAGTTTCTGAAAGATGTACTTCAGGGGATTCATTCGGGATATGAGGTAAGTTGTATAGGCTAAAAGATAATGCCAAAGATTTTGGGCGATCCAGGTTAAGGCGCAACATGTCCTTTCCAAAAGAGTGTATTTGGCCTCATAAGTGGTGAACGTTTTTCTCAAATAATAGATTGCTTGTTCCTTTTTTCCTGTGGCATCATATTCACCCACAACACAACCAAAAGAACTATCCATTACTAAAAGATATAAAAACAAAGGCCTACCAGGTTCTGGTGGGACCAAAACAGGGGGATTTGACAAATATTCCTTAATCTTGTTAAAAGCTTCTTGGCATTCAGTTGTCCATTTGATAGCGGCATTATTTTTCAACAACTTGAAAATAGACTCACATGTGGTTGTAAGCTGTGCGATGAACCTGCTGATGTAGTTCAACCTCCCAAGTAAACTTATGACTTCTATTTTGTTCTTAGGGGGAAGCAGCTCTCAAATGGTCTTTATCTTGGAGGGATCTAACTCAATGCCTCTTAGACTAACTATAAAACCTAAGAGTTTCCTAGAAGGAACTCCAAATGTAGATTTGGCTGGATTGAGTTTGAGATTGTACCTTCGTAGCCTTTCAAAGAACTTTTTCATGTCTTGCACATGATCAGTTTGTGTTCTGGACTTAATGATCACATCATCAACATACATTTCAATCTCTTTGTGCAACATGTCATGGAATATGGTAGTCATGGATCTCATGTAAGTTGCCCCTGCATTCTTCAAACCAAATGGCATGACCTTATAACAATAAGTTCCCCATGGAGTGGTGAAGGCGGTCTTTTCTACATCTTCTTCATCCATCAGAATTTGGTGATACCCGGCATAACAATCCACAAAAGATTGGATCTCAGGTTTAGCACAATTGTCAACAAGGATATGAATGTTGGGTAAGAGAACGTTGTCCTTTGGAATTGCTTTGTTTAAATCCCTATAGTCAACACAAACTCTGATATTTCCATCCTTCTTTGGCACTGGCACAACATTTGCTAACCATGTAGTATATCAGACAACCCCGATCACATGTGCACTTAGTTGCTTCATGATTTCTTCTTTAATATTATCACTCATGTCTGTCTTAAACTTCCTTTGTTTTTGCTGGATTGGTGGAAAATAAGGATATGTGGGAAGCTTATGAACCACTAAATCGGCACTCAAACCCTGACATGTCATCATACGACCAAGTAAATACATCTCTATACTCGAACAAAACTTGAATTATGGCATCTCTAGTCTTTTGTTCAATATGAATGCTTATCTTTGTTTCTCTAGTTTCTTCAGAACTTCCCAGATTAATTTCCTCAGTTTTATTTAGATTAGGCTTAGGCTTATTCTCAAATTGATCCAATTCCCTTTTTATTTCCTTAAAATCCTCATCTTCATCATACTCAACTTCTTGATTCATTATTTCAATATTAGACATCTTTTTAAGATATGGGCATGAATTTTGCATGCATGTCACATTTTTAAAGCCAACATTAACGAAACTGAAAATGATAAGAAATTAACAAAACTTAGGGAAAGGAAAAGACCGAATTTTACTATGAAATTGGAACTTCATTTCATTAAATTTTAAAGGATAGAAGGGTTAACATCAAAGCAAAGCAACTAAACTAAAATAGCTGGATTACACCCTTAATATAATCCAAATACAGAAAAAGCAACAAAACAGACTACCAAGACTCCTTCCTGATGGGAAGAGGAGTTGCTTCCCAGTTGTTGAGCGAGGTATCTGGACCAATCAACTAATATAACGACTCGGCCGGTCGTTTCAGGAGTTATAGCCCCATTTCACCCATTTCTATTTCCTTAATACTCTTAAGCTATATTATGATATACCGGGTTAGTTGGTTTGGGTCCGGAGTGATTTCGGAGTGGAATGAGACACTTAGTCTCTTATTTAGAACCTTAAGTTGGAAAATTCAACTAGATGTTGACTTATGTGTAAACAATCTTAAAATTTAATTTTGATGGTTCCGTTAGCTCCGTAAGGTGACTTTGGACTTTGGAGAGCGTCCGAATGAAATTTGGAGGTTCGTGGTAGAATTAGGCTTGAATTGGCAAAATTAGAAATTTGGCGATTTTCGGTCGGCAGTGGAAATTTTGATATAAGGGTTTGAATGGAATTCCGGAAGTTGGAGTAGGTTCGTAGTGTCATTTGTGATGTGTGTGCAAAATTTTAGGTATTTCGGGCGTGGTTTGGTTTGTTTCGGCATCGGTTGCCGAATTTAAAAATTTAGAAGTTCTTAGGCTTGAATCTGAGGGTAATTTGGTGTTTGGATGTTGGTTTGAGTGATTCGAAGATTCAACTAAGTTTGTTTTGGTATATGACTTGTTGGTATTTTTGGTTGAGGTCCCGAGGGCCTCGGGGTGATTCCGAGTGGTTAACGGATTTATCGAAGTTGGAAAATGCAGTTGAAGCTGCTACTTCTGCTATTTCCGCACCTGCGGAAGGAAAAGTCGCAGGTTCGAGGACGCTGGTGCGCATGGGAAGTCCGCAGGAGCGGGAAATGCTGGGCTAGGCATGATGCGTAGGTGCGAGTTGGAGGTCGCATCTGCGAGCCCGCAGGTGCGAAACCTGGGGCGCAGATGAGGAAAGGGGGACGCTGGGCATGCTTCGCAGAAGCGGAGGAAACGTGCAGGCGCGGGGTTTTGGGCCGCAGATGTGGAAACTGGGATCCTAAGTGATTTTTGCACGTGCAATGGATTGTTTCGCAGGTGCGGTGGCGCAGAAGCATGAAATGTTCCGCAGGTGCGCAAAACCTGGGCAGAAACCATAAATAGAATCCTTCGCGAATTTGGTTTATTTCCACCATTTCCAAGGCGGTGTTTGGACCTTTTGGAGTGATATTTGAAGGGTGATTCAAGGTCTATCAGTGAAGTAAGTTTCTTGAGCCCTAATACTCGTATATATGGTGATTTCCCATTGTTTAATCATGTAATTAGTGAAAATGAGGGGTTAAGGCTTGGGATTTTGGAGAAGTAATTTAATGATTTGAAGGACCAAACGATGTTGGATTTTGATGAATTTGGTATGGTTAGACTCATGAGTGAATAGGCTTTCTAGTTTTGTAAATTTTGTCAGATTTCGAGACGTGGGCCTGGGGCCAGGTTTGAGCCAATTTCGGGTTTTGATCTAATTTTGTAGCTTTTCTTGTGGGATTCATTACATTAGCATGTATTGATGGAATTGTACGAATTGTGAATAGATTCAGATCATTTAGAGTCCGAGTCGAGAGGCAAGAGCATCGTAGAGTAGGGATTTGATCGGTTTGAGGTAAGTAACGATTGTAAATCTAGTCCTGAGGGTATGAAACCTCAGATGTTTCTATCATTCTACTATTGTTAGGTAACGCACATGCTAAGTGACGGGCGCGTGGGCGTGCACTGTTTGGGATTGTGAATTAGTCAGTCCCGTAGCAACTGTAAAGTTGCATATTTTGTGGAAAATATATGATACTTATATGTTTTAGAAAGAGCATCTTTAAATTGGGCTGAATGCCATGTTTGGGCCTTGTGCCAGTGTTGTTTGGACCTTAGGGGCCTTTTCTTACTATCCTCTCACTATTTTCGATTAAAAATCTATACTCAATCTTGGTTATACTTGTTTTCTACATAGCTCAATTTTATGACTCTATTTTGATGCATATAATTGTTGTATTGGGTTGAATGCCCTGTTTTTACTGAAATTCCCGAGTGACTTGAGAGGTGTATGTCTGAGTGAGACCGAGCGCCTGATTTGTGAGGATATTTAAGCGATCGGGCTGCACGCCACAGCATGTTTGATATAGGTCGAGGGCCTGAGTGATTTATGCCATAATTTGGCTTGATATAGCGCTTGGGCTGAATGAGCCCCTCCGGACTCTATACACACCCCCAGTGGTACCTACTGAGTGCGAGTGCCGAGTGCTGAGTGACTGTGAAGCATGAGTGATTGTGAGGCATGACCGAGTGGCAAGAGTGATGGTGTGGTATGCCCAAGTGGCAAGAGTGATTGTGAGGTATGCCCAAGTGGTACGAGTGACTGTGATTTTGTCCGAGGGGTTATTTATGATTTCATCATTGTTGCTCACCTTTGCATTGAGCCTTTGTTTGAAAAAAATAATTGTTGAAAATATCTTTAAAAGATTTTTACTGGAACCGGGTTTAAACGAGATGATTTGATTCAAACACTGATTTTTAAAGCATGTTGTACTTTACTGAATTTTTGTGATATGAACATGATATGTTTTATTGCTAGTCACTACTGCTCAGTCTTTATTTATTGTTGTTACTTACTGAGTTGGCGTACTCATGTTACTCCCTACACCTTGTGTGCAGATCCAGATGTAGCTGGGCACGGTAACAGTTGTTGATTATTCTGGTTGCAGATGTTTCTCGGGTATAACAAGGTAGCTGCTTGGCGACCGCAGCCCCTGCTCTTCTCCCTCTTATCTTCCTTTGGTTGTGTTTAGCTACTTTCTAGGCTGAGTTAGCCTTGATATTGTTAGATAGATTGTAGTAAATGCTCATGACTAGTGATATCCCGATGTCGGTCTTTTCTTTTCTGCACTTTTGTTTTGATTTGAACTCTTTTACGAAGTTTTTTTTTATACTCTAAATAGCCTTGAAATTATACTTGAAATGAAAATATCGGTTGGTTTTGGAATGAGTCGGCTTGCCTAGTACCACGATAGGCGCCATCACGACGGGTTAGGTAGAGTCATGAGCAGGTTTAGTAGAGTCTTGCGGATGGGTACGGAGACGTCTGTACTTATCTTCGAGAGGCTGCAGAACCTTTAGGAAAATTCCACAATCTTGAATTCTTGTCGTGCGAATTTGTTGATTCTAGTAACTAAATATATGTTCTTTCATTCTCTTGCAAATGGTGAGGACTCGTGCTACTGGTCAGGAGGGCCCGCCACCAGTACCAGCAGCCAAGGCCGCGAGAGGCCGAGGCCATGGCAGGGGCAGAGGTGCAGTCCGTACAATAGCTGGGGCAGTACCTGCAGATCCACCAGTTGTCCCAGATCAGGACCAGGTTCTAGTTGTTGATGCACCAGCTCAGGCACCATCTGTGCCTATTGTGATTCCAGGCCTTCAGAAGGCCCTAGCTCAGATTCTGATAGTGTGTACTAGCCTTGCTCAGGCGATCTCTATCTCGACGGCCGCAGCCATTTCTCAGGCCGGGGGAGGCACTCAGACTCCCGTTGCTCGCACACCCGAGCAGGTTGTTCAGGGACTTCAGACACCGGAGGCACCACCAGCCTAGCCGGTTGCAGTTGCACAAGATTATGTGGTTCCTGCTATGCCTCAGGATGATCAACATAGGTTGGAGAGGTTTGGGAGTCTCCAGCCACCACCTTTCAGTGGCATAGAGAGAGAGGATGCCCAGGACTTCTTGGACAGATGTGAGAGGATATTCCGTATTGCTGGTATTCTGGAGACTTGTGGGGTCTCATTCACTACCTTTCAGTTTTCTGGGGATGAACTTAGATGGTGGGAGACTCACGAGAGGCATAGGCCTGTTGGCATAACACCCCTTACTTGGCAGCAATTCTCTGTGGTCGTTTTGGAGAAGTTCGTGCCTCAATCCCGCAAAGAGGAGTTGGGCATACAGTTTGAGCGGCTTTGCCTGGGTGATATGTCAGTAAAATATTATGAGATGTGGTTCTCTGAGTTGGACCGTCATGCTATCTGGTTGGTTCCAACGGACAGAGAGAGGATCATAAGGTTTATTGATGGTCTCACTTATCAACTACAGTTGCTCATGACCAGAGAGAGGGTTTCGGGTGCTACTTTTGATGAGGTTGTCGACATTGCTCATGAGATTGAGATGGTTTGTGGTCAAGAGAGGGTTGAGATGGTGGCCAAGAGGCTTCGTGGTCAAGGTGGATTCAACAGTGCTCCTTTTGGGGGTCAGTTCCAGCACGGTAGAGGTCGTCATTTCAAATAGGCTCAGTCAGCTCGGCCATATCACCGTGGTGCGTCATCTGGCCATGGTTCTCACAGTTCTCATCAGGGCCGCTGATCACTTAGTGCCCTTCCAGCTCAGATTTTGTCTGGTGCTCCACCTGTTCAGGGCTCTTCCATGCCAGGTTCTTCTACTAGTTATCCCGTTGCTAGGGGTTCCCTTCAATTCCCACCACCAGCATCATAGAGTTGTTTTGAGTGTGGGGAGTTTGGGCATATGTGGAGGCATTGTCCTCGTCGTCATGGAGGTTTATCTCAGCAGAGAAGTCAGCTTCCGACTTCAGCACCAGTTATCTCACCACCCGCCCAGTCAGCTCGGGTTGGAGATCAGTCAACTAGGGGTCTCCCTAGAGGGAGAGGCAGAGCAGGGGGTGGCCAGGCCCGTTTCTATGCCCTCCCTGTCAGACCAGACGCTATTGCTTCAGATGCTGTGATTACAGGTATTGTCTCAGTTTGTCACTAAGATGCCTTAGTATTATTTGACCTTGGTTCCACGTATTCATATGATTCCTCGTATTTCGCCCATTTTCTGGATATGCGCCGTGAGTCTCTAGTATCTTCTGTTCATGTATCTACTCCTATGAGCGATACTATTGTTGTGGACTGCGTATATCGGTCATATGTGGTGACTATTGGGGGTCTGGAGACCCAAGTGGACCTTTTGCTGCTCAGTATGGTTGACTTTGATGTGATATTGGGTATGGATTGATTATGTCCATGTCATGCTGTTCTAGATTGTCATGCTAAGATAGTGATGTTGGCAATGCCGGGATTTTCGAGAGTTGAGTGGAGCGGTTCTATAGACTATGTACCTAGTAGGGTAATTTCGTACCTGAAAACTCAGGGTATGGTTGAGAAGGGTTGTCTATCCCATATGGCCCTTGTGAGGGATGCTAGTGCAGAGACTCTTGCCATTGATTCTATTCCGACGGTACGTGATTTTCTGGATATGTTTTCTGCAGACCTATCGGGCATGCCGCCTAATAGGGATATTGACTTCGGTATTGATTTGGTGCCGGGCACTCAGCCAATTTCTATTCCACCGTATCGTATGGCACCGATGGAGTTGAAGGAATTGAAAGAACAACTTCAGGAACTCCTTGATAAGGGGTTTATTCGGCCTAGTGTGTCATCTTGGGGTGCACTGGTACTATTTGTAAAGAAGAAGGATGGTTCCATGAGAATGTGTATTGATTACAGGCAGTTGAACAAGGTCACAGTCAAGAACAAGTATCCTTTGCCTCGTATCGATGATTTATTCGATCAGCTTCAGGGAGCGAGGGTGTTCTCCAAGATTGATTTGAGGTCCGGTTATCACCAGCTGAAGATTCGTGATTCAGATATTCTTAAGACAGCTTTCAGGACCCGATATGGCCATTATGAAATCTTAGTGATGTCTTTTGGGCTGACCAATGCCCCAGCAGCATTCATGCATTTGATGAACAGTGTATTCTAGCCCTATTTGGACTCATTCATTGTTGTATTCATTGATGACATCCTGGTGTACTCTCGTAGACAGGAGGAGCATGCTCAGTATTTGAGGATTGTATTATAGAGATTGAGGGAGGAGTAGATTTATGCAAAGTTCTCCAAGTGTGAGTTTTGGCTCAGTGCAGTAGCATTCTTGGGACACGTGGTGTCCAGTGAGGGTAATCAGGTGGACCCAAAAAAGATAGAGGCGGTGCAGAGTTGGCCCAGACCGTCCTCAGCCACGGAGATTAGGAGCTTTCTTGGTTTAGTGGGTTACTACCGTCGCTTTGTGGAGAGATTTTCATCTATTGCTTCGCCCTTGACCAAATTGACCCAAAATGGTGCTCTATTTAGGTGGTCAGACGAGTGTAAGGAGAGCTTTCAGAAGCTCAAGACTGCTTTGACCACAGCTTCAGTATTAGTTCTTCCAACAGCTTCAGGTTCTTACACCGTGTATTGTGATGCCTCGAGGATAGGCATTGATTGTGTTTTGATGCAGGAGGGTAGGGTGATTGCCTATGCCTCGCGCCAGTTGAAGACCTATGAGAAGAACTATCCTGTCCATGATCTTGAGTTAGCAACCATTGTGCACGGCATGAAGATTTGGCGTCATTATTTGTATGGGGTTCATTGTGAGATCTATACTGGTCACCGGAGTCTGTAGCATCTGTTCAAGCAGAAGAGTCTTAATTTGCGTCAGCGGAGATGGTTGGAGCTTCTTAAGGACTATGATATCACTATCTTGTACCATCCGGGGAAGGCCAATGTGGTAGCCAATGCTTTGAGTCACCGGGCAGAGAGTTTGGGGAGTTTAGCGTATCTTCCAGCAGCAGAGAGACCTTTGGCATTGGATATCCAGGCCTTAGCGAGCCAGCTTGCCAGATTGGATATTTCGGAGCCTAATCGGGTATTGGCTTGCGTGGTCTCCAGGTCTTCTCTTTATGACCGTATCAGGGAGCGTCATTATGATGACCCTCACTTGCTCGTTCTTCAGGATAGGGTTCTGAGAGGTGATGATAGGGATGTGATTATTGGTGATGACGGCGTGTTGAGGATGCATGGCCGGATATGTGTGCCTAATATAGATGGGCTTCGGGAGTTGATTCTTGGAAAGGCCCACAACTCGCGGTATTCCATCCATCTGGCTGCCGCGAAGATGTTCTAGGATTTGAGACAGCACTATTAATGGAGGCAGATGAAGAAGGATATAGTTGGGCTTGTAGCTCGGTGTCTCAACTGTCAGCATGTTAAGTATGAGCATCAGAGACCGGGTGGCTTGCTTCAGAGATTAGACATTTCGCAGTGGAAGTGGGAGCGGATCACCATGGACTTTGTAGTTGGGCTCCCACAAACTTCGAGGAAGTTCGATGCTATTTTGGTTATTGTGGATCAGTTGACCAAGTTCGCGCACTTCATTCCAGTTGGTACTACTAACACTTCATAGCGGTTGGCTGAGATTTACATCCGAGATATTGTTCGCCTGCATGGTGTCCCAGTTTCCATCATTTCAGATAGGGGTACTCAGTTCACATCGCAGTTTTGGAGGGCCGTGCAGTGAGAGTTGTGTACTCAGGTTGAGTTGAGCACGTATTTTCATCCTCAGACGGATGGGCAGTCCGAGCGCACTATTCAGATATTGGAGGACATGTTGCGCGCTTGTGTCATTGACTTTGGGGGTTCATGGGACCAGTTTCTGCCACTCGCGGAGTTTACATATAACAACAGTTATCAGTCGAGTATTCAGATGGCTCCGTACGAGGCTTTATATGGGAGGAGGTATAGATCGCCGGTTGGATGATTTAAGCCAAGCGAGGCTAGGCTCTTGGGTACATACTTGGTCCAGGATGCATTAGCTAAGGTGAGATTGATTCAGGAGCGGCTTCGCACAGCGCAGTCTAGGCAGAAGAGTTATGCGGATAGGAAGATCCGTGATGTATATTTCATGGTTGGGGAGAAGGGTTTACTGAAGGTATCACCCATGAAGGGTGTTATGAGGTTTGGGAAGAGGGGCAAGTTGAGCCCCCGGTTCATTGGGCCTTTTGAGGTGCTTCAGAGGATATGAGAGGTGACTTATAAGCTTGCCTTGCCACCTAGCTTGTAGAGTGTGCACCTAGTATTTCATGNGCCGGTTGGATGATTTAAGCCAAGCGAGGCTAGGCTCTTGGGTACATACTTGGTCCAGGATGCATTAGCTAAGGTGAGATTGATTCAGGAGCGGCTTCGCACAGCGCAGTCTAGGCAGAAGAGTTATGCGGATAGGAAGATCCGTGATGTATATTTCATGGTTGGGGAGAAGGGTTTACTGAAGGTATCACCCATGATGGGTGTTATGAGGTTTGGGAAGAGGGGCAAGTTGAGCCCCCGGTTCATTGGGCCTTTTGAGGTGCTTCAGAGGATGGGGGGTGGCTTATAAGCTTACCTTGCCACCCATCTTGTCGAGTGTGCACCCAGTGTTTCATGTTTCCATGCTCCGGAAGTATATTGGAGATCCGTCCCATGTTTTGGATTTCAGCACGGTTGAGTTGGATGGTGATATGACTTATGATGTGGAGCCGATGACTATTTTGGATCGGCAGGTTCGAAGGTTGAGGTCAAAGGATATAGCTTCATTGAAGCTGCAGTGGAGAGGACAACCTATGGAGGAGGCCACCTGGGATACCGAGTGGGAGATGCGGAGCAGATATCCATGCCTGTTCGAGACTCCAAGTATGTTTCTAGACCCGTTCGAGGACGAACGGTTGTTTAAGAGGGGGAGGATGTAACGACCCGGTCAGTCGTTTCGGGAGTAATATCCCCGTTTCCCACATTTTTGTTTCCTTTATGCTCTTAATCTATATTATGATATACCAGGTTAGTTGGTTCGGGTACTAAGTGGTTTCGGAGTGGAATGAGACACTTAGTCTCTTATTTAGAACCTTAAGTTGGAAAAATCAGCTGGATGTTGACTTATGTGTAATAAATATCGAAATTTAATTCTGACAGTTCTGTTAGCTCCATAAGGTGATTTTGGACTTAGGAGCGCGTCCGAAATAAAATTTGGAGGTTCGTGGTAGAATTAGGCTTGAATTGGCAAAATTAAAAATTTGGCGATTTTCGGTCGGCAGTGAAAAATTTGATATCGGGGTCAGAATGGAATTCCGGAAGTTGGAGTAGGTTTGTAGTGTCATTTGTGACGTGTGTGCAAAATTTGAGGTCATTCAGACGTGGTTTGTTTGGTTTCGGCATTGGTTGCCGAATTTGGAAATTTAGAAGTTCTTAGGCTTGAATCCGAGGGTAATTTGGTGTTTGGATGTGATTTTGAGTGATTCTAAGGTTCGACTAAGTTTGTATGTTAATATATGACTTGTTGGTATTTTTTATTGAGGTCCCGAGGGCCTCGGGGTGATTTCCGGGTGGTTAACGGTTTTGTCGAAGTTGGAAAATGCAGCTGAAGCTGCTGCTTCTGCTATTTCCGCACCTCCGGAAGGAAGAGTCACAGATGTGAGGCCGCTGGTGCGCATGGGAAGTCCGAAGGAGCGGGAAATGCTAGGCTAGGCAGGATACATAGGTGCGAGTTTGAGGTCGCATCTACGAGCCCGCAAGTGCGAAACCTGGGGCGCAGATGCGGAAAGGGGGACGTTGGGTAGGCTTCGTAGAAGCGAAGTAAACGCACAGGTGCGCCTTCGCAGGTATGGTGTTTTGGGCCGCAGATGAGGAAGCTGGGGTCCTAAGTGAGTTCTGCACCTGCAATGGATTTTTTCGCAGGTGCGAAAAACCGGAGAAGAAACCATAAATAGAACCCTTCGGGAATTTGGTTCATTTCCACAATTTTCAAGTCGGTTTTTGGAGCTGTTGGAGTGATCTTTGAAGGGTGATTCAAGGTCTATGAGTGAGGTAAGTTGCTTGAGCCTAAATACTCGTATATATGGTGATTTTCTGTTGTTTAATCATGTAATTAGCAAATATGAGGGGTTAGGGCTTGGGATTGTTGAAGAAGTAATTTAAGGATTTGAAGGACTTAACGATGTCGTATGTTGATGAATTTGGTATGGTTAGACTCGTGTGTAAATGGGATTTCTAGTTTTACAAATTTTATCTGATTTCGAGACGTGGGCTCGGGGGCCGGGTTTGAGCCAATTTTGGGTTTTGGTCTAATTTTGTAGCTTTTCTTGTGGGATTAATTCCATTAGCTTGTAATGATGGTATTGTACTGATTGTGAATAGATTTGAAGCATTTGGAGACCGAGTCGAGAGGCAAGAGCATTGCAGAGTAGGGATTTTATCGATTTGAGGTAAGTAACGATTGTAAATCTAGTCCTGAGGGTATGAAACCTCGAATTTTTGTATCATTCTACTATTTTGAGGTGACGCGCATGCTAGGTGACGGGCGTGAGGGCGTGCACTATTGGGGATTGTGATTTGGTCCGTACCATAGCAACTGTAAAGTTGCATATTTTGTGGAAAATATATGATATTATATGTTTTAGAAAGAGGTCCTGTAAATTAGGTTGAATGCAATGTTTGCGCCTTGTGCCAGTGCTATTTGGACCCTTAGGGGCCTTTTCTTACTATCCTCTCACTGTTTTCGATTAAAAATCTATACTCAATCATGGTTATACTTGTTTACTGCATAACTCAGTTTTATAACTCTATTTTAATGCATATAAATGTTGTTTTGGGTCGAATGCCCTGTTTTTACTGAAATGCCCAAGTGGCTTGAGAGGTTTATGACTGAGTGAGGCCGAGGGCCTGATTTGTGAGGATATTAATGGGATCAGGCTACACGTCGCAGCATGTTTTATATAGGCCGAGGGCCTGAGTGATTTATGCCATGATTTGGCTTGATTTAGCGCTTAGACTAAAGGAGCCCCTCCGGAGTCTGTACACACCCCCAGTGAGTGCAGGTACCTACTAAATGCGAGTGCCGAGTGCTGAGTGACTGTGAAACATGAGTGATTGTGAGGTATGCCCGAGTGGAAAGAGTGATGGTGAGGTATGCCCAAGTGGCAAGAGTGATTGTGAGGTATCCCTAAGTGGTACGAGTGACTGTGAGGTGTTCCCGAGGGGTTGTTTATGATTTTATCATTTTTTTCTCACCTTTGCATTTAGCCTTTGTTTGAAAAAGAAATACCGTTGAAAAATATCTTTAAATAATTTTTACTGGAACCAGGTTTAAACGAGATGATTCGATTCAAATACTGATTTTTAAATCATGTTGTACTTTACTGAATTTTTGTGATATGAACTTGATATTCTTTATTGGTCGTCACTATTTCTCAGTATTTATTTATTATTGTTACTTACTGAGTTGGCGTACTCATGTTACTCCCTGCACCTCGTGTGCAGATTGAGGTGTAGCTGGGCATGGTAGCAGTTGTTGATTATTCTGGTTGCAGATTTTTCTCGGTGATAGCAAGGTAGCTGCTTGGCGATTGCAGCCCCTGCTCTTCTCCCTCTTATCTTCCTTTGGTTGTATTTAGCTACTTTCTAGGCTGAGTTAGCCTTGATATTGTTAGACAGATTGTAGTAGATGCTCATGACTAGTGACACCCTGATGTCAGACTTTTCTTTTCCGCACTGTTGTTTTGATTTGAAATCCTTTACGAAGGTTTTTCTATGCTAAATAGCCTTGAAATTATCCGTGAAATAAAAATATCGGTTGGTTTTGGAATGAGTCGGCTTGTCTAGTACCACGATAGGCGTCATCATGACATGTTAGGTATTTGGGTCGTGACAACTGAACACTTGCATGGCTAGGGCCCTCACCAACTTGGACCATATTGATCTCATAGAACATCTCATTGAGACCCTGGCAAACTTCATCAATGTCATCCTGAGTAGCAAGATTTTGGACTTCTTCAAATTGTAGCTTGACAAAAGAGTAGGCAATGTAAATGATTGATTTTGACAAATTCCAACCATTCTTTTTGTGGGCCTTGGCTCTGTCTATGTCAGCTGATATTGGTTTAAAGCCCAAGCCAAAGGTATCTTTCGCCGAAAAAGGAGCAATGGGGTTCACATTTCCCTGCAGAGAAGATCCTAATCCTTTTCCTAGTTCATAGCTGTTCTTCAACATCAGCGTAGCTACCATTATGGATGTGGCTGAAAGATGAGGATGTAGAATTGGTTTTCCTTCTTCCAATTGGTCAACCACAATCACCTCAAAAGCTTGATATATGATGGATTCACATCCTTCCTTGGCCTTGATATGTGTAATGGACGGGTCTTTATAGACGGATGAGTCGTCCTCCCCATGAATAACAATTTCTTGCTTGTCATACTCGAATTTGACCATTTGATGTACGGTGGATGGTATAGCTCTGGCCATATGGATCCACGGCCTTCCCAGAAGAACATTATAGGAAGTTTCCTTATCCAACACTTGAAAGACAATGTTAAAATCAACTGGGCCAATTGTCATGGTGAGTTTTATTTCCCCAACAGTATCACTTCTTGAACCATCAAAAGCTTTGATGCTAACATTACTAGTCTGATTTATGTTAGTGTTAATGTTCAACTACTGTAGAGTAGAAAGAGGGAATACATCTACACTTGATCCTCCGTCAATCATGACTCATTTTACGTAGAGCCCTTCATATTTGACCGTAAGATGCAGAGCTCTATTATGCCCAGCCCCTTCCTCAGGCAAATAATCATCGCTAAAAGTAATTCTATTTACTTCAAAGAATCTTTCAGCCATTTTTTCTAGCTGATTCACCGTTGTCTTTTTCTGAGACATATGCCTTATTTAGAGTTTTGATAAACACACAGGCATGCTCTTCCGACTGCAAAAGCAAATATAACAAAGATATCTGAGCAAGAGTTTTCGTTAGTTGGTTAATGATTGAATAGTCTTGCATTTTCATCTTCTTAAGGAATTCCTCCACTTTCTTTTTCTGCAACAGGTTCTTTCACAGGCAAATGACTTTCCCTGGCTTGCTTAGCTTTTCTCAATTCCTCTTGTGAATAGCACCTTCCATAGCGGGTCAAACTCCCAGTTTCATCTGTTTCTTCAACTATCTCTTTTTCTCTGTATGTCATGACAGTCTTGTTATAATTCCAGGGAATAGTTTTTGTGTTTGTCATCGGGAGTTGTGTAACAGACCGGATCACTACTGGCTCTATTTTATTTCTCAATTCATTATTCGGAACGATCTTTTGAATGCCCCCGGGGATGTATAGTTTTTGCCCACCCAATTGTACCTCAACCTTTTTTGTGCTTCCAGGGATATAGAGAATCATTTTTCCAAAACCTACCAAGTTCAAACTAGAACTCACACCTTTCACAATCAACGATGCCAATTGCAGCGGGCTTACTATCACTTTTGATTCTTACCTTATGGTTCCAACAACCATCTCTGTCTTGCCAGACTGCTTATAATCTCGATCATCACAAATCATCCCAATAAAATTTGTATTATTATTATCTAGGAGTGGATTGTTTGTGATATTAGGAGTATCCTCATTGTTTGTCACCACAATTTCCTTTGCTTCAATCAAATCTTCAATGGCTTTCTTTAATGTCCAACAATTCTCGGTGCCATGACCTTGGGTGTTAGAGTGATACTCACATCTTGCATTTGAGTCAAAACCTTTTGAATTTGGATTCACATAACATGGCATGATAGGTTCAATCAATCGCAGCTGCATCAGTGGTCGAAATAGGCTTGTATATGATTCTCCAATTGAGGTGAACTCTTTCTTTGGCTCTTGTTCTCTCACATATTCCTGTCGGGGACGAGGAATATATGGTGCTTGAAAATTTGGCCAGAGTTGACGGGAGCCTTGTGGAATTAGTGATTAGGAGGCCTAGCATAAGCCTGAGCATTAAATATTGTGTATTGTTGTGGGGGAATTGACTACCGGGGATCCTGAGGCAGATAGTAATATTGAGGAGAATTGGATTGTCCTTGTGGGAATTGCACATAAGAAGGAACTATTCCTCTTTGAACTCCCCCGAACCCAGATGCCATCATGGATCCTTCCTCCTTCTTTTTCCGATTTATGAAACTGCCTGACCCGCTTTGAATTGCTTGCATAATTGCTTAAAGGGCTACCTGACTCACAATCTTTCCTGACTTCATGTCATTCTCAACTATTTCTCCAATCTTAATCACCTCAGCAAAAGGTTTGCCAATGGCAGCCAACATTTAATGGAGGTAATCAGGATCCTAAGCTTGGAGAAAATAGTCAATCATTTATGCCTCTTTCACTAGTGGTTTGACCCTAGCAGCCTGCTCCCTCCACTTGATTGCATATTCTCTGAAGCTTTTTGTCGGTTTCTTCTTTATGTTGACAAGAGAGGAGCGGTCTGGCACTATATAAATATTATACTGAAACTGTTGGATAAAATCTTGAGCCATGTCGTTCCAAATATGCCAGTGATACATGTATTGATCTATGAACCACTCTCAAGCAATTCCTATCAAACTTTACCCAAAATAGGCCATGAGCAAATCTTATTAGCCTTCCGCTCCCCTCAATTGGTTACAATACCTCTTCAGATGGGCCACGGGATCACTATGCCCATCATACTTGTCAAACTTGTGGGTCTTGAAGCCAAGTGGCAAATGAACATGGGGGAACATACATAGATCGTTGAACAAAACACTCTTGTGGCCTCCCAAACCCTGTATGTTTCTCATGGTTTGTTCCAAACTTGTCATTCTTCTAGTCATCTCTCTTGTTCCATATATTTTTCGGGTTGTTCAATCTCAACTGGAAACACGTTCTGAGGAGTATGCTTGTATGAATCTAGAACCTTGAAATTCAATTCTGGAGAGTGAAGTTGGGCATCATGAGCATTAAGTTGTGGATCATTATTGTACTTTTGAGAAAGAGTCGGTTGAGGGACAATAAAAGTATGGGTAACGGGTATAGTATGTGGGTCATTTCTGAGGGGTGCGGTTGGAGGACGTGTAATGGAGGTACTAGGGATAGTGGGAAGGTTGATGCTCGGAATGAATC
Organism: Nicotiana otophora; assembly: GCA_000715115.1. NCBI lineage: Eukaryota > Viridiplantae > Streptophyta > Magnoliopsida > Solanales > Solanaceae > Nicotiana > Nicotiana otophora. The sequence goes on from AWOL01S0005939.1 coordinate 84,703, forward strand.
TAGGTTGGTACAATAGGTTACTTGTTATGGAGATGGGCACTTGAGTTGCAACAGACACATTATGAAGATTATCTGAAGGCCCTATGGGTAGTAGGGGTGGTGCCTGTCCATTCACCAAGGCTTGGTACTTCTCAGCCAAATGTTGCTTCAACACTCTTACTTCTTCAACCAATCCCGAACCTTGTTCGACCAATTGTCCATGGACATTATCATTATCTGACTCATTCTCACTGTTATTTGCCATTCTACTTTTTCCTTTTGATCTTGTGTTGTAAGGGTGAGTCGCCAGTTTAAACCACAAACCAACCACTTTTGTTTAACTTTATCTTTGAAATAACAAACAACAAACGTGTTAGAGTTAGGCATTTTGTAGATAGTAATTACACATTGTATACCATGCACCTAATGCTATTTTCATTTCTAAAATGAGCTTGGAATGCTTCATGCTTCATCCCGGCTTACTGGTTTATTTTAATTTAACTTTAACACTATCTTTTCTTATTTTTTTCTATCCTTTTTTTTCAATTGGTTTATTTAATATCTATGATCGAATCCGATAAGGATTGTCTACGTATCATGACGCATGTAGTTCAGGGGAAAGAAGTAGCAGCCTTGATTTTTTTTCATTTGTTTTTGTTTGAAAACAATTCCAAATACAATGACAGAAAGGACATTACATCAAAAATGACTTAACATACTCTAACAGTAATAAAATACAATGATTAAAAAACTCAACGATGACTCAAATTAAAATATTACTGCTACATAAAAAGTCCTAACAACTACGACTATGTTTCAAACTCTACAATCTTTGCTTTCAACCACTGGAACATCTGCTCATGGTGGCGCTTGCCTTGGCTAACCCCCCAATGTACGGTACATCCTCTCTAACTCTGCTGCAAGATGACAGGAAAAAGTAGATGCACGATCCAAAAACTTCTCATAATCCATCCCTTGGCAGTTCACATAACTTTAAGCGGAATAAACAGCCAAATCATGGACTTGCTCTTTGAAGTACTGAAAGTTCTGGTATCGATCTTGTAATTGTTGCTGGCGAGTGGTGTCTATCTCTCTTATGTGTCCCTCGTGTTCTAAAGATGACTCCAACTGAGCCCGAAGTCTAGCCTACTCGTCTGTCGCCTGAGCCCTCTCCCTATCAAAATTTGCATGCTGGTAGTATCTATTGTACCTTCTCATTTCTTCATATTGTGCCTGAAGTTGAGCTTCCAAACGTACCTAATAGACCCTCTCTCTCTTGATATAAGCCCTCTCTTCTTCAAATTATATTGCTTGGCGATCCTTTCAAGATTTGGCCTCCTCATTTAACTTTACAATTTTTTCCTTGGCTTTGTCCAACGCCTTTTTAGTTTTTGCCAAGATGGTGTCATAATCTTGCACCTTTCCCATCAGATTAGCAATGGTCTTCTTTTCTTTCCAACTTCTGACCAGTACCTTGGAGGCTTTCTTCATCTGTTGAAGTTGGGCACGAAGGGCTTCATTTTTGCGGATCAGACTCTTCTTTTCCCCTTCAGCTTCTTGTGCTTGCAAGCCTTTCTCAAAATGGAGGTTTCTCAGCTTTTCTTCCAAAGCATGGATAGTTGCTTGGTATCCCTTTTCCTTTTCACCCCAAGCCAACCATTCATGGATCTTATCATTAAAGGCTTGAACATGCGGCCTTTTTGCGGGCCTTTCGGGCTCGGGATCTGCCTCATCATTCACCCAGGACCTCTTCTCAAACCACCTAGAATAATCCGGATCTATCTCACCTTTTGCAGGATCTGGCACCTGGGTATCATCTTTCAAGTAGAGGCAACCATTCCAATTTTGCTGGATTAAAGCCTCGGGGAGTGGGGCTTCGGTGTGTAGCTCAATCACTTGCATGCTCAAATCTTCATCCTCAAGCACTATCTGGTACCTTTCTAGCTGTCTTAGAACTCTCTGTGGTGCATACGGCTGGACACTTCTCAAACCCAATAACAGCAAATAACTTCTTAGGGCCGACATGTGAATCACCTCTCTTACCGAGAGCCATCCCAAAGTCCACTCAATTTGACTTGCGTTTAAAGATCTTAGGTGGGTTATCAAAGCTTCCACCCCTTCTGGAGAGTTGTAATCTTTTATTCTTTCCCGTAACTCTCAATGAAATTGTCCGTTCTCGGACCATAGCTCATGAACTTGGGGTGATGTCGGAGATGCTCAACCAACTACATTTGCAACAAAATATTGCACCCTTCGAAGAATTTTTCCCCGCACTTACACAAAATCAACGCTCGATAATGTCTGATAGAATGATCTGGGCAAGAGTGTGATGTTCTTTGGTAGTGAGGACCTCTACAACCCTGGCTATATGGGTATCAATTTTCCGCTCCTCGTGTAAGAAGACCATAATTACCAGAAATGCCACTATGAAGGCAAAGTGACGGTGAATCTTCCATGTGTCCTTGTTCTGCTTGTTGTTAAGGCCCTTTTCATGCATCTCAAACCCATTTGGCTTCCCGAACCTAGAGTACAGGAAGTAGAAAGAAAAACACCCTTCGACTACATTGGTCTTTCTGATTTGCTTACTGATGTTCCAAAGATCGAAGAATCGGTGTACAGAGAGAGCCCTCGGGAATATGAGCTTTGGGTTTCTCAAATCTCTTCCAAACCCGTATATCCAACTATCTCTTCTAAAGTGGGAGTAAGCTCAAAATCAGAGAAGCGGAAGACATTGTGAATGGGGTCCCAAAAAGTCACTAGCGCCTCAATCAAATCGTCATATGGTTTAACTTTCATAATATCTGTGAGGGCTCCCAGGTGCTTGGTGACCTATTTCTGAAAATATTCCCCCAAGTCATACCACTATATCTGAAGCTGAAGTGGAGCTTCGTCTACAACCGTCAAAGGTGTGTTCTGAACAGTACTCATTTTGTACCTGCCGGTGGTTAAGGTAAGGGTTGACACTAGTTTAAAATATAAAACCAATGCACACTTTTTGCAAAATAATCTTTTGTAAATAACCCAATTTTAAGAAAAGTCAAAGAGAGGGTGGCTATTTTTGCAATTATGGTCAAGGAAAGGGTGGCTATTTTTGCAATTATGCCCCTTTGTACTTCCAAGGAAAGCTTTAGGGTTGTGGGAAAGACATCATGGTAAAAGTGATGCCCAATTGACAGACACGTATGTTCTTGCAAGTCCAGTCCTTCAACAATTTTGAAGATATTCTAAGGCTATTCCGATAGAAATGGCTCAGGATTAACCGAAGCTGGGTCGGCTTATTTGTTTTGACAAAACAAAAGAAAACACCGGACACATTTCTTTCTTTTCGTTATTTTTGCAAAAATGGGGCCGAACCCTATGAAGGTTGCCTACGTATCTCACATCCGGTGAGAATCAGACCCGCATAGTTCGTAAATATTTCAGGAAAGGGATGACACTTTTGTTTAAGAAAATATTCAATCTTCTTTTGTAATAATCATTTTGGGGTAAACTTTTGACAGGTTTTTTGGATTTTCAAATACCGAGATTTTTTAAAAATCGGGTAAATTTTCTCTCGCTCTTACTTTTTTCCTTCTAGTTTTCTCTCAATTCTTATTTTTATTTTTTAGAAGCTGGTCAACATACACAAACAGAATCAAACATAATGTACATGTAGCACATAAGATGCATCAGGATGGTTTTGTAATTTTCAGGTACACCTGTCCTAGACGAACCCAACCCTTGTGTTGAGTTCCCAAAGTCAAATGCACGTGATGCAAACAAATGTTCCTACTAGGGATCCATCATGAGGCTATATTATTCTAGGTTTAAATCCTGGGGGAGTGTTTTAAACATGGCTTACCCAAGTGGACAGCTCGAGCCGAGGTGGGAGCAATGTGCCGGGAGCACGAAAGTCTACCCGACCTAGTTACTGATCCAGCCTCATTCTATTTGGTATGACCTCTAACAGAAAAGAGTGCCACGCGCATGTGTGCACCATGAATTCAGAAGACTCAGAAGAGAGGCGTAAGAAGGCAGTTTATACAGTTCAAATAATATCAAAGCGGTAAATGAGTGGCATTCGGTACATTAGGCCCAAAAACACAGTAATATCAACAATCAAGAAATCCAAGTATAGATCATATTACAAGCTCAAATTTTGAACCCTGAACAAGAAGTTCTAGGTTCTTGTCCCCAGAGAGTCGCCAGAGCTGTCACACCTTTTTTACGGGGAAACGATCAAAGGAGTTTTTTCAATTTAAGTAACCTTATTTGAAAAGGGATTAATTTATTTTATTTTTAAAGAGTCGCCACTTGGAATAAATATTTACGGTATCCCAAGTCACCATTTATTTTAAAATATCAATTCAAAAAACATTGACTCTGTTTATGTCTGCGAAACACAGAAGACCAGGTAAGGAATTCTGTTGACCCGGGAGAAGGTGTGAGGCACTCCCGAGTTTCGTGGTTCTAGCACGATCGCTTTAATAATTATACATTGCTTAACTAATTCTGGATATTTTATGTTCTAGGAAAATTTATGCACTTTTGCCTTAAAACCGCTTTTAGTTGCTTGATTATTTATAATTATGGAATTATCTTGAAAAGAATCACGCATACGTGTATTCATTTTGTTTGGTGTGTCAAGAATTATGCCATGCGTACGTGTACATAATTAATAACACTTTATTATTTTTAAGGTTGTTTCGTCCAAAGTTGCGTGAAAGCATACCTTGGTTTTAGTTTTAGGAATCGTAATTATGTCATGCAAACATATAGATAATCACGATGATTCAATTAATTAAGAGTGCGCCTAAAGCATTCTAGCGCATTCATAATTTGTTTCTTTCCTAAGTTTGAGATTATTGTAAAGGCCATAAATTATGGAATTACTTGTAGAAGCAGTGTATGATTTTAGATATTTGAATAAATAAACCACCATATACCAATACTCTACAACCCAACAATTGAAGCCCAAATTTATTAGGGTCTAAATCTTCCCAACTTTAAAGTAAATTTGAATACAATATATTTAGAAACATGATTAAGCATATAGCATTTACGGACTAACTTACATTATTATTTATAAATTTTAAAGGCAAATAAATAAAATCACATGAAATAAGATAAAAAGAACAAAGGGAAGAATAAACTTTTAATGCAAAATTTCCAATTAAATGAGTCTCCAAGAACAGGTACAATAACTCAGACGAACGTCGAACAAGCATAAGCGAAGAAGAACATCGAACCTAGTGAACGGAGCTCAAACGGAATCCTCGACCTCGACTATTGACTCCACTGTTTGGCGTGTAAAAAGGGATGTTATGAGGTATTGTTTTGGATTTTGGGTGATGACTTGCTGGACTTTGCAAAAGAAAGACGAATAAAAAATGATACGAGTAGAAATTCTCTTAGCGTAGAAGAAGAAAAACAATTTCTCTCAATTGCCTCCTCTCTTTTCTTTTCCTTTTTTTCATTTCCACCCGAAATTTTATTTATTTTTTATTTTTCATTTAATTTATTAGGTTTTTTTATTTAAAACGAATAACGATAAAAAATAAAATAATATTAATAATAATAATAATAATAATAATAATAATATTTGACCTTTTTTGTTTAAAACAAATATTTTCTAAACTTTTTATCCTATAAAAAAGTTGAAACAAAGCTAAAAAATTGTAGATTAAACCCCTAAAATATTTACATAGTAAAAGGTGATAAAATTTAAATATGGTAAACAATTAGGTACTCACAAAGAGTTCGGATACAGATTGTGGGACCTTGTAAAGAAGAAGGTCATCAGAAGCAGAGATGTAGTCTTCCGAGAAAGTGAAGCTGGAACTGTTAATGATATGCCAGAGAAGGCCAAGAATGGTATAATTCCTAACCTTGTTACTATTCCTTCTACTTCTAACAATCCCACAAGTACAGAAAGTAGGACCGACGAGAGCAACCTGGTGAGGTTATTGAGCAGGGGGAGCAACTTGATGATGATGTCGAGCAAGTGGAGTACCCCACTAAGGAAGAAGAACAACCTCAACCTCTGAGGAGATCAGAGAGGCCAAGGTTAGAGTCATACAAGTACCCTTCCACAGAATATGTCCTCATCAGTGATGAAGGGGAGCCAGAAAGTCTTAAAGAGGTGTTGTCTCATCCAAAAAAGAACCAGTGGATGAAAGCCATGCAAGAGGAGATGGAATCTCTACAAAAGAAATGGCACGTACCAGCTAGTTGAACTTCCAAGGGGAAAAAGACCACTCAAATGCAAATGGGTCTTTAAACTCAAGAAAGATGGAAATAGCAAACTGGTCAGATACAAAGCTCGATTGGTGGTAAAAGGCTTCGAACAGACGAAAGGTATTGATTTTGACGAAATTTTCTCACCTGTTGTCAAAATGACTTCTATTCGAAGAATTTTGAGCTTATCAGCTAGCCTAGATCTTGAAGTAGAGTAGTTGGATGTTAAAACTGTATTTCTTCATGGAGATTTGGAAGGGGAGATTTATATGAAGCAGCCATAAGGATTTGAAGTAACTACAAAAAAAACACATGTTGTGCAAATTGAATAAGAGTCTTTATGGATTGAAGCAGGAACCAAGGCAGTGGTACATGAAGTTTGACTCATTCATGAAAAGTCAAACATACATAAAAACCTATTATGAACCATGTGTATACTTCAAAAGCTTTTCTGAGAATAACTTTATTATATTGTTGTTGTGTGTGGATGACATGTTAATTGTAGGAAAAGACAAGGGGATGATCGCAAAGTTGAAGGAAGATTTGTCCAAGTCACTGATATGAAGGACTTGGGCCCAGCACAACAAATTCAGGGCATGAAGATAGTTCGAGAGCGAATAAGCAGAAAGTTGTAGATGTCTCAGAAAAAGTACATTGAACGTGTACTGGAACGCTTCAACATGAAGAATGCTAAGTGAGTCAGCAGATCTCTTGTTGGTCATCTGAAGTTGAGCAAGAAGATGTGTCCTACAACAGTGGAGGAGAAAGGGAACATGGATAGAGTTCCTTATTCTTCAGCAGTCGGAAGCTTGATATATGCAATGGTATGCACCAGACCTGATATTGCTCATGCAGTTAGTGTTGTCAGCATATTCCTTGAAAATCCTTGAAAGGAACATAGGGAAGCAGTCAAGTGGATACTCAGGTACCTAAGACGTATTGTATAATATTTCTTGTGTTTTGGAGGATCTGATCCAATCTTGAAAGGCTACACGGATGCTGATATGGCCGGTGATACTGATAATAAAAAGTCCACTACTGCATATCTATTTACTTTTTCAGGGAAGGGGGGGTGCGCTATATCATGGAAGTCTAAATTGCAGAAGTATGTTACACTTTCAACAACTGAAGTAGAGTACATTGCCGCTACAGAAGCTGGCAAGGAGATGGTATGGCTCAAGCGGTTTCTTCAAGAGCTGGAATTGCATCAAAAGGAGTATGTCGTCTATTGTGACAGTTAAAGTTCAATAGACTTGAGCAAGAACTCCATATACCATGCGAGAACAAAGCATATAGATGTGATATATCATTGGATTCATGAGCAGGTGGAGAATGAATCTTTACAGGTCAAAAAGATTCACACGAGTGAAAATCCTGTTGATATGTTGACCAAGGTGGTACCAAGAGACAAGTTCGAGCTATGCAAAGAACTTGCCGGCATGCACTCAAACTAGAAGACAGTGCTACCTCCTAGATGAATGACATTGGAGGGGGAGATTGATGGGGTCCATCTCATTCAAAAGCCAAAATAATAGGCATGTTCCTAAGGAAAATATTTGGCTGAGAATTTGTTTGATTTGGTAGCCAACTTTGTTGAATTATTTTTGGTTTGGTAGCGAACTTTGTTGAATTGTCAACATTGAAGAAAAAGAAGGAAAAGTATGTGCAAATTGTCAAATATAGTAGGCTTTAGAGAGTGAGTTTTCGACTATAAAAGGAGAGCTTCAGCTCTCATTTCTACACACCAACAAAGAGAGAAAGAAAGAGTGAGGTTTCATAGACAAGGTATAAAAAACTAGTCTGTGAGAAAATAGAAAGTGAGCGATATTGTAGTGAGGTGAGAATATCAAAAGAAGGTTATTTCCTTTTAAGTGTTGTAGTAGTCTTTGGAGTATTTTACTCGAACCTACAAAGCGTAAAATTTCTTGCTATATTGATATCAGTTGCTCGTCTCAGGGCCGTGATTTTTCCTTTATTCAAAAGAGTTTTTCACGTAAAAATCTTGGTGTCGTTGTCACTCTTTTATTCTTGTTAATTACCGTATCTCGGTGTTACGTTATTATTTTGCTTTTATTACTGTGAATATTATTTTTGTAGGGGATTTATTCCCAACGCCTTACAATTATTACCATTTGCAAGGTTTGATGAGATGTCGAAACAAAAGGACAACAACACACTTCATTCACAATTGTTCATAATCTATCTAACTGATAATGGATATGGGCATTAATTTCAGTTGTGGAGTAGGCTTTCAATAATGAACGAAGCGGGAAAGCCCCTGATGAAAATTTTAAAGCCGAGAATTCAAGGGGAAGATGAAAACTCATATTCCAAGGACAAGTTATCGAATAAAAGATGGTTCGGCCTTAACCGTAGAGGATCTAATAAAAAGAATTGGAAATGGATGGTTAACTGTGCTTTGTACTTCGTACCAAGTTTGGAAATATTGTGTTCCCTAAAGAAGTCAGTTCGTATATCTTCTTTGTTATTTTTGTTAATCTGTGTTCAAGGTGCTAGCTTTTCTCTTACTGCTTTTATTTATTTTTTTTGGGGGTGGGGGGGGGAGGTGTTTAAAATATAGTAT
>AWOL01S0005939.1:93953-140512 GCA_000715115.1 Nicotiana otophora
GGGGGGGGGGGGAGGTGTTTAAAATATAGTATAAGTTTTGTTTGTATTTGTATGTATTATTCTTGTATTGCATCATAATTAACTAAGTTGTTCTTCAGTTGTCAAGTCATTTTGACAATAGAATTAAGAAGTGTAGTATTTTAAGTGAATAAACATGTGTATGTTCTTTGTCACTTTGATGTTATAATGTTTTACTAGAGGGCATTGCGCCATGCATAATGCTATAAAAGATCAAAACGGTTACCTTCGATCTCATTCTATGTTTTTTGTATTGTGTTTCTTTTATTGTGCTTTATTTGCAGGTTTTGTGAAGACATGTTATGAATCAAGCTATTGGGCTAAGAAGAACTATTAGGCCGAGAAGAAGCCACGGGGGCATAAGGCCTTCAAAAAGGTTAATTTGGGATCCAGGTCCAAGAAGTACAATCAGGAATCGGTTAAAAAGGACTAGGCATTAGCACGGATGGATTAGCACGGATAGGTTAGGCTGAATATTGTTAGAAACTTCCCCTCCCTGGTCTCTCTCTCCCTTGTCTATTTCTCTCTGTGACTCTGCCTCTCCCCCTATCCTTTCTTTCTGTCACTATCCTTGTTATGTTAATTTCTATCTTCTTATTCTCTAATTTCATGCACTGAGTTTCCACAAATGAAAGATCAATTCACAATTCTTGTTTGTAATTATGCTGTTTGAGAAGTTCGTATGCTTTCATTGACTTGTCTACCATGGTAGACCCCAACATCCAACATTCTCCCCATGGTTTGTACTCGTCCGTGGAAGCTACATCAGTGACAATACCCAGATTCAACGATGATTACCCCAAGGTATGGGTATTTCAGGAAGAGCAGTCTTTCAATCGCTATAACATTTCTTCAGATGATAAATTGTCCTTGGCTTTAAATTTGTATTGTTGGTTATATCGAAAAAAAATAGCTTGCGGATTGGGACCACTTTGGGGCCAAATTGTTTATTCATTTTTGGAATCGGGATGCACCTAATGGGCGTTTAGTCTTTCTCCGACAACTTACTACAGTAAACTATTATCCTACACGAGTTGCGGCTATTCCGTCATGGTGCTCCATGGCCAACTCGCTTTTACCCCAATCTTCAAATCCACGATCAGACTACAATAACTTCAACTTTGCCCACAAGGTGTTTGGTGAAAAGCTGGATATGAATACTGATATTGTTGTAAATGTTGAAACAACGCTACCAACACCAGATGCTGTAAAACCAGAGGGTCGTGACGAGAATGCATCAATACTAATTGAAAATGACGGTGCTGGAATTTTAGCAATTCAAGTGAAGGAAGAGGTTTGTCACTCGGTTTTGGATGAAAACAAAGAGGATGCTGACTTCCCTTTGCCGAAATACTTTGTTGAGCCATCTGTATACAATAGCAATGAGGCGCACAGCGTGTTCACAGAATTATTGGATTGGTATGAAGATGCTATTCTGGATACCATTGAGGCACATTTTTCTGCTGATACCGCGTATCCTGTCGCACTGAGTGATGAGGCAAATGACTATGCTAATGCTGTTGATAATAAAGACAAAAATGAGGAAGAGGTAATTGTTACCATTGGAAAAGAAATACTACAATTTGTTCCTGCAATTATAGTGAAACCTATATTATGGATTGCTTCTACATTTTCTAGTTCTGGTGACCTTGTCATGTTTAATATTCAACATGGACTTGAGATAGCCCGATGCTTGAAAGAGATGTCTTGTATGCTTTTAACTTGTAGTTACAAAAAGAGGTATATTTGATCACTTCACTGGACTTAGTTATGCTGCACCTATCTTAACTTTGCGTATATTTCCATCGGAGAGGTTGGCGTTAGATTTCCCATTTGACCCTAGCTCTAGTTTGCTTACTATGTTCCCTAGAGTTGCAAAAATTATGTATTTTGTGCTGCTTCAGGCAACTTGGAGCTTGATAAGTTCATAGCGCCAACCTTCCAGAATTCTTGCAATTGGGTTGATACTGGACATGAGCGAAATCTTCGTGATTTCTTATTGTCTAAATCGGGACAGCTCGTTGGGGACGAGAAAATATATGGGGTGCTTGAGGTATTTGCTGGACGATATTCTGAGCACCTGCCAAATATTCTGGTCAGCAGAGCACTTGGTAGTGAGGCTACCCTTATTGAAGCTCTAGATCAACTTATTCCAGGATTTGCTCTTAAGATTAGTAAGTTAGTCAACCAGTTCTGATACATCCTACGAAAATTGAGCTAGGAGATGAACTTCATGCTCTGATACAAAGTTTGTCACGCCACAAAAATGTAAGTACAACACGACACTCGATGCATTTAACTCTTCCCGAGCGAATCACTTCAACATGTCTACCCATTCATGATTATTTCAAAGTCTATAATAATACTTAAACAATTAAAAACTATCTTAAATCTTTTAATTTAAAAGTTTCTCTTTAACTCAAAACATAATTCAACCTTTGACCAAAATACATAAGCGCCGAACGAATATGCAAAATAAAAATATAAATTGTATCTGTATGACTAGCTAGATCTTCCACAGTGTCACTGGAACCTCTATGGACAGAAATGAATAAAATAATTATGAATCCACATATAAAAGAAATAAGGCTCACCAAGTATAGTAGAGAATGAAGGAGACACCTAGTTCGTACTGCCAACTCCAATGCCCATTATCTGAAACATCAAGTAAGTTGCCCCACGTAGGAGGATGAGAACAATTTCTATGAAATTGTATATTGTAAGTATCATTGACCCCTTCCGATAAGGTTGAAACAATACTTTCGAGATGCATAAAATAAATGTAATACAATAAGGATGACATTTGAAAAAGCAATAAGCATTAGAAGAATTTTAATGTAATCTCTAAAGCATTTTAAAAATATTTTAAATTATTTCTATAAACTGTATACGTTTCGATAAACTATAACCATTTCGATAAAGTATAAATCTTTTAATGGGTAGTTCCAATAGTTATATCGATAACAATAACCAATGACTGTATGTTGACCATTCCCTGGTCAAGCTGGGCGTCTCACAAGAAGGGTATTAATGACAGTAACCACCGCCTTCTCACGAGGCCGCCTCACCCATTGCTATGGGATTTTAACGATAGTGCTAGCAGGGTAAGATGTCTCTATGAACAATACATCGTACACAAAAGTAATAATAAATATGGTCCTCCCAATATATTTTTCTTTAAATTATATGATTCGTAGGTCCTATAAATATTTTTGATGATTGGCTTTTAAGACTCGTAGCTCAATTCTATATTTTGAAATCGATAAAGTTGTTTTGGATTAGATAAATCGATTACTTTTGAAAACCTTCGGATAAACTAAAAACCAAAAGATAATGAGTTTCAACATTTGCTATAACCATTTGATCCAAATCAAAAGAAAAAATATGGTTTAAAGTGATATCATTCAATAAAAGTCATAAAATGAAAAACAATACAAGTTATGACCATATGATACTAAAAGATATAATGTTAAAAACATGAATAGTAAGGTTGGATCACTCCAACGAATCCAAACCAAGATTTAAATAACCTTTAGCAAACTTTAGAATTTATGGAATTCGTCAATAAATTCTTTTTTTTATTTGCTAGAATGAAAGACTTTTTTATTGAAGACAGGAATTAAAGAGCGTTATTACAGCATGTGACTGATCTTATCGATACAGTCCCTAAAAGGTCTTTGCGGAAATTTAAAGAAGCGAATAAAGGCGGTGTAGCCCAAAATACTTCTTCACGTTTAGCGTTATCTTGTGATATCCATGTACTTCCATAGTTTGCTAGAACATGTGCGGCCGTGTTATCTTCATGGTATAAGTGCCTGACTAGTGGGTGGTCCATGGCGAAAATGAGGAACCTGCAATCATGTACTAGTAGATTTGTGTAAGCAACATTATTCATAGAAGGTTGTAATAGTAAAGTCAATACCTGAGAATCTGTTTCCATTATAAGTGGGAATAGATTCTTAATCAAAGGATTAGGTTTTTAATTTCTATAGGGAGCTCGAATGAAAGAGTATTCAGATTCCACAAATTATTTCGAATAATGTGTGGTAGATTTTCATTGCAATCAGTCTTGGTTAGAGGTCCTTGTATAAGTTCCCTAAGAGTTAGCTGGGCAACTATCCATCTATCTTTCCAAAGACTAATATTCCTGCCATTAGCAACATTTCAGGCAAGACCTTGTGAGAAGAAAGTATGAGACTTTGAAATACTTTTCACACATAAGAGTCTGAGCCTTTTGAAAGTAACTCAGTGTTAGGCCTTCTCGCTAAGTATTTCTGTTCTAATACTTTTGCCCAGTTGGGATTTAAGTAAAACCTCCAAAGAATATCTGGCAGAACGGCAAGGTTTTCCCTTTTTCTTTATATAACCCAAGCCCCTCTTCTATTTTGGGGGAAGTAACTGTGTCCAATTAATTAAGTGAAGCCATTTTTTATTAGTGGTTGAGCCCCATAGGAAGTCTCTTTGGATACGATCTATATGATCCCTAGTAGAAGTGGGTAATTAATTAATTTGCATAGAGTGAGTGGGAATGGCTGCAAGAATCGATTGTATAAGAGAAGTTCTCCCTACTTGGGTGTGAAGTTTAGCTTTTCCAGCCTTTGAGTCTAGTAATCATTCTAACTAGGATAAATTGACAATCAGAATTTTTGGTTGGAAATTGGTAATGCAAAAGCCTAAGTATTTCCCTACATGTGTTGTCGCTTTTATGTTCAGCATAGTAGAGAGGGTGTTTTGAGTTTGTAGATGAACATTCTTAGTGAATAAGATTTTTAATTTAGAGAAATTGCTATGTTGGCCTAATTGCCAGGTAATAAAATTGAAAATATCTATAATAGAGATAGCGTTAGTGGCATCGGCCTCAAAGAATAGAATAAGGTCGTATCCTAAGAGAAGATGTGATATAAGGGGGCCAGATTGAATAATTTTGGTTGGTTTCCAGTTGCATGTATCTACTGCATGATCAATGCATCTGGTTAGTAATTGCATGCATATAATAAAGAGATAAGGGTATAGAGAGTCCCCTAGGCGTATACCTCTTGAGGATTCAAATAATTCCATTGGTTTTCCATTAGCTATTATAGAGGTAGAAGTTGTGGAGATACAGTTCATAATTAGAGTTATCAGGTCAGCAGGGAAATTTAGGGCGTTAAGAGAGCTTTGAATAAAGGACCATTCAAGACGGTCGAATGCCTTTTCCAAATCTATTTTGAGCATCATCTTTCCCCTTTCCTTCTTAAGATTTATTGAGTAAATGAATAGATTCCTCGACAATAATCATATTGTCTATGGCTCGTCTTGTTGGGAAAAATAATAATCCCGCTCAGAAATAATATCCACAAAAAATAATAATGACACAAGAGAGTAACAATGACACCAATTCTTTTAACGAGGTAAATACAATACCCGAGCAGAGCAATATTATTACTATAATATTACCACTTAGTAGCGTCAAGAGACTACTATAATTTTCAAAGAAATAATACTCTTTATTTAAAATACCTTACTACAATATTACTGACACTCACTATTTATCTCACAGACTACAATTTGTGGATTACTCTCTCTAACTTCTATTGCTTCTTTTTGTTTTGGTGTGTTTTCAAATGAGGAGAAGATCATCTATTTATAGCAAGAAATTCTTGGCCTAATAGTGGATATGATGTCATGAAAAATATCATGAGAGCTTGGTCCACAAATTTATTATAGTGGATATGATGTCATGGAAAATGTCATAAAAACTTGGCCCACAAATTTATTATAGTGGATATGATGTCATGGAAAATGTCATGAAAACTACCCATCAAATCTACCCTTTCATTTTGATTTTTCTTCTTCATTCTAAGTCTTGATCTCAATCTCTGAAAATCATCAAGTTTGAGAGGTTTTGTAAAAATGTCCGCAACTTGATCATGAGACTTCACATGTTTGAGTTCTACCTCCTTCCTGGCAATGCATTATCTGATGAAGTAATACCTTGTATCTATATGCTTGCTTCGATCATGATACACCGGATTCTTGGCAAGTACTTGTGTGGATTTGTTGCCAATACAAATCTCTATAGCTTCAATTTGTGGCAAATTGAGCTCCTTCAATAATCTTCTCAGCCAAATAGAATGACATGTACAAGATATTGCTGTTATATATTCAGCTTCATAAGTCGAGAAAGTAACAATGGATTGTTTCTTTGAACTCCAAGAAATAACAGAATCACCCAAAAAAAATATAAAATCAGTTGTGCTTTTTCTATCATCAATATCTCCCGCATAATCACTATCACAAAATCCCATAAGCTTGAAATTACTAGAAGAAGAATAAATAACCTAAAGTCAATCGTATCCTTTAGGTAACGAAGAATTCTTCTGGTGACTTTCAAATGAGTGGAGGTAGGAGCTTCCATGAAGCGACTTACTACTCCAACTGCAAAGAGTATATCTGGTATGGTACAAGTCAAGTACCTCAAACTTCCCACAAGACTTTTAAAAAATGTGGGATCCACTTTTTCTCCTTCATCAAACTTTGACAATTTTGTCCCACATTCCATCGGTGTGTTCACGGGGTTGCAATCTAACATGTTGTACTTCTTGAATATCTCTTTTGTAAAGATTTCTTGAGAGATAAAAATTTCATCCTCCATCTGCTTCACTTCTAGACCCAGGTAGTATGACATGAGCCCTATTTCACTCATCTCGAACTCACAGGACATATCTTTCTTAAAAGCTTCAAACAAACTTGGGTTATTACCCGTAAAAATAAGATCATCAACATAAAGACAAACAAGTAATATATCTCCATTAGTATGAACTTTAAGGTAAAGAGCATATTCATGGAGACAATGAGTAAACCCATTGTCTTGAAAATACTTGTCGATGCAACTTTTCCATGCTCGTGGGGCTTGCTTTAATCCATATAAAGCTTTCTTCAACCGCAACACTTTATCTTCATGGTTTTTGACCACGAAGCCCAATAGTTGTTCAACATAGACTTCTTCTTCAAGATAGCCATTCAAGAAGGCTGACTTGACGTCTAGTTGATGGATCTTCCACTTCATTTGCGCTGCCAAAAAGATCAACAAACGAATCGTCTCCATGTGGGCAACAGGTGCATAGACTTCTTCATAGTCAATGCCTTGCTTTTACTTGTAGCCTTTAGCCACAAGTCGTGCCTTGTATCTCTCCATATCTCCATCAGCATTCTTCTTTGTCTTGTATACTCATTTTACTCCAATTGCGTGATGACCCTTAGGAAGAGTTGTTAACTCCCAAGTGTTGTTCTTCTCTATTGACTCGATCTCCTCCTCCATGGCTTGTCTCCACATTTTGTATGTAATAGTTTCATCAAAGCTCATTGGTTCACTATTAGTAAAGAGACAATATAAAAAATCAAAATTAGTAACTTCTTTCGTGCCATCATAGAGCTATTGAATGCTTCTTATCCTTTGCAGTTGCTCATTTGAACTTTGTTGAGAAGAAGAAGATGCAACATCAGTTGGAGAAGGAGGTAGAGTTGTATCCTGCACAAGTTCCACGATCTCTGGTTTTTCTTCATCGCCAAAGTATGGAAGAAAATCATATGAAGTTTCTTCCTGAGCTTCCCAATTCTATGCCAATTCTTCATCAAATTCAACATCACGAGATTCGCGACTCACAACTCTCTTGCCGCTACTTGGGTTGTATAGCTTGTAGCATTTTAAACTTGTATCATAGCCAACAAACACATGCTTGACACTTCGATCGTCAAGCTTCGCTTTCCCTTGATGTGGCACAAGAGCATAGGCTATGCTCCCAAAGATTCTCAAGTGTTTTACACTTGGCTTTCTTCCACTCCATGCTTCTTGAGGGGTTAGATCTCTAACATTCCTTGTTGGAGACCTGTTATTCAAATAAACTTCACAAGATATAGCTTCTGTCCAAAATTCCTTGGGTATACTTTTAGCTTTTAACATGCATCTAGCCATATTAAGAATCGTTCAATTCTTTCTCTCTACAACTCTATTTTGTTGAGGTGAATAAGGTACCGTTAAAGGACGACGAATTCCATGAGACTGACAGAAATTATTAAATTCTTTTGAAGTGAATTCGCCTCCTCTATTGGACCTTAAAACTTTTATTTCATAGATGCTTTCTTTCTCCACAAGTACTTTGAAATTTTTAAAAGCAACAAAAGCTTCAGATTTTTGGTTCAAGAAATAAACCCAAGTCTTTCTACTAAAGTCATCAATGAAAAGTAAAAAGTATTTACTTTTATTAAAGGAAGGTGGATTGATTGGTCCACACACATCAGTGTGAATAAGCTTAAGCGGTTTAGTTGATCTTGACATGGCCTCCTTTGGAAAACTCCTCTTTGCATGTTTTCCAAGAAGACAAGCTTCGCACAATTGATTGAGATGGTTGATTGATGGTATCCCATGCACCATGTTCTTTTCTCCCATTGATTTGAGTGCTTCAAAATGCAAGTGCCCAAATCGCATGTTCCAACACCATGATTCATCTTACACATTAGCCTTCAAACACTTTGCATCAATTGTTTTAAGATTCAGAGAAAATAATCTATTTTTTACCATATGCACTTTAGCAATTAGAATTCCACCTGAATCTCTAAGCTAAAAATGCATATTTTTCATGTGGATGTCATATTCCTTTTCAAGAAATTGGCCCAAACTCAAAATATTACTTTTTAATTTTGGCACATAATAAACATCGTGAATTAACTTGTGATTACCATCTTTACAGAAAATCAGAATCGTACCTATCCCTTCGATTTGAATCTTTGAGGTATCTCCGAATGAATGACACATTACCTCTCACTGTTTTATTGATCTCCACAAACTTCTCTTTGCATCCACACATATGATTGCTTGCTCCATTGTCCAAATACCACGAGCTGCAATCATCCTTGTCTTCTTCCTTGAGTGACATCAATAATGTTGACTCATATTCTTCCTTCTTGTCGTCTACAAGGTTAGCTTTTTCTTCAACATTGCTACGACATTCCCAAGAGTAATGGCAAAGTTATGACAATTATAACACTCAATTTTTGATTTGTCATACCTTTGTCCATTATTTTCTTGGTAGTAACCACAACCTCTTCCTCCTCTTTGTCCACGGCCACGACCTCTGAATGTTTGGTGGATTTTAACTTCATTGTTGAAATTGTTACCATTACTTCTTCCTCGTCCTCGTCTGTTTCCTCGATAGTTCTTTTCACCTCCATAATCCTTAAAGGATGCCTGAGTTTTAAGAAAGTGCTCCAGTGGCACTTCTTGTCTTCTTTTAATAATTTCTTCGTGGGCCTGTAAAGAACCCTCCAATTGATCTACCATCATAGAGTCTAAATCTTTAGACTCCTCAATAGCACACACCACAAAATTAAATTTAGGTGTTAAAGTGCGAAAGATCTTTTCTACCACACAGACATCTTGTATGTCCTCCCCGTATCTTCTTAATTGACTTACAACAGCCTTCACTTTTGAACAATAATCCGAAATGCATTCGCATTCTTTCATTTTTAAAACTTCAAAGTCAGCCCTTAGAGTTTGAAGTTCTACCTTCCTTACCTTTTCAACTCCTTGAAGAGAATTTTGTAAAATTTCTCAAGCTTCCTTTGAAGTGGTAGCATCTTCCACCTTCTTAAACATGGCATTATCCAAACATTGGTGGATGAGCGTGAGGGTTTGTTAATCATTCTTCCTTGTCTTTGCCAAGACATCTTTTTCATTATGAGGCAGAGCTTTCTCATTATCGAATTTTGCATACCCTCTATCTACGATTTACTGGGTTGTTGTTGTTGTTGTTGTTGTTGTTGTTGTTGTTGTTGTTGTTGTTGTTGTTGTTGTTGTCTATCTACGATTTACCACACATCCTGGGAGCTAAGAATGGCTTTCATACGTAGACACCATTTCTCATAATTATCTTTTGTGAGACGGGGGTACTGAAAAGACAGCGTACCATTATTTTCCATGGCTCTAATACCACGTTGTTGGGAAAAATAATAATCCCGCCCAGAAATAATATCCACAGAAAATAATAATGACACGAGAGAGTAACAACGATACCAGCTCTTTTAACGAGGTTAATACAATACACGAGCAAAGCAATATTACCACTATAATATTACAACTTAGTAGTGTTAAGAGACTACTACAATTTTGAAAGAAATAATACTCCTTATTTAAAATACCTCACTATAATATTATTGACACTCACTATTTGTCTCACAGACTACAATCTGTGGATTACTCTCTCTAAATTCTATTGATTCTCTTTGTTTTGGTGTGTTTTCAAATGAGGAAAAGCTCCTCTATTTATAGCAAGAAATCCTTAATCTAATAGTGGATATGACGTCATGACAAATGTCATGAAAACTTGGTCCACAAATTTGTTATAATGGATATAATGTCATGACAAATATCATAAAAACTTGGTTCACAAATTTTTTATAGTGGATATGATGTCACGGAAAATGACATGGAAACTTTACATCACGTCTAGCAGGATAAAGCTACATTGGTCAGGACTAATGATGTTGTTAAGAAAAGGACGGGTCCTATTTAAGAGTCTTGTAGATGGTGTTGCATAAGGTAATTGGTGTAAATTGAGAGATGTTCTGTGGGTGTTTTACTTTGGGAATAAGGGAAACATATGTCTTATTAACTCTGGGGGAATTTTAGAGTTTGAAAGCTATAATTGCGGGCCTAGTTTCTACCCAGTATTTTAGAAACAAATTGGGTAAATACTATCTGGACCTGCCTTAAGGGGTTTAAAGGAATTTATAGCATTTTTAATTTCAGAAACGGTTGGAGGCCTACATAAGGAGTCCTTGTCTTGATCCCTCAAGATATTGAGTGAGCTTGAATTTGAAATGTTATTTTATCTCCACATATATCATGTTTCAAGTGTTAAATTTGGTTATTAATTGGGAAAGAGATGCCAGTGTTGGATCGAAAAAACACAATAGTCGAGTAACACCTGTTTACTCCAAATACAAATTTCAATCGTCTTTCTATCACTCGAAAATAAATTTAACACTTTACAAAGTGTTGACGACACGTCCAAACAATGACTTGTTCATCCTACCATAATTCAATTAAATTACCAACTTTGTGAAAATTCTTAAATACTAAAGAATCATTCTCAGGATTGTAATTAGCGTAGATTAGATATTTAAATAGACAGGGCTTTACAGATAGAGCTACAGACTATAATTGGTGATACAAGTATTTTTTGGTAAATGGATAGAGAGACATGCACTATTGGGGAGAAAATTTTGATCCCAAGAAGACTAAGGTCTATCTCGCAGACGAATAGGCGAGAAATCTGCATTGTGCCGCATGTTAAATCAGGTGCTTATTGCCGAGAAATTTTATTGTTTTTCGTATATTTTAGCTAAGTGTTAGATTAGTACTTTTGATGACTTTTTGTCGTTGCTTTTGTCCTATAGTTATAGGTAAGGAGTGGATTTCACAAAAACAAGCAGCACGTAAAAGCTCGGGACCAAAAAGGGAAACCATGCACTGCAGCAAAGTTGCAGAAAGTGAAGACAACAGGCTCAGTGCCCAGGTCTCCACGACCAGAGTAGGTTATTTCTGGAGCGCAACAGGCACCGCGGCGCGCCTATTCTAGTGCTTGTTGTCCAGGTAAGTTTTCTAATCCGTTTTTTATTCAACCTGCAACCGCCCGACCCCAACCCACCTCCCCTCACATCTTTTGACCCATTAACCGGCCTACCCATTCCCCTTGTAATTCAAATAACCCACCCTCCTCTTTAAACAAAAAGAAGAAAAAAACCCATAAACCAATTCCCTCGTCTCCCCTGATTTCTCTGCTTCACCCGCAACGACCACGACCCCTTCCCTTTGCCGGTCAGGCAAGTCTACTCCTCTTTCTATCTTTTATGTCTTCTTAGAGCCCATTTGGATTAGATGATTGTAATAACTGATAAGCTTGAAGTGTTGAAAAGCTTTTTTAAGTGCTGAAACTAATTTTTAAAATAAGCATTTCCGTATTTGGATAGAAGTGATGAAACATATAACAAGCAGTTGATGTGTTTATAAAAAAAGTGTTGATAAGCTATTTTTTTATTAAAATGACTAAGATACCTTGAATGTTTTTCAAAAGATTATAAATTAAAAAATTTCTTTGTAAAGAAAAGATTTAACAATGAATATGGAATGAAGAGAAAGTCAGAAAATTTATTTTGGGAAAAATATTTTATGAATTAGAAAATATTATTAAGGATAAATTAGTAAAATTGTTAGTCAAAATATAAATGCTTATAAGGTGAAAAGTCATAAGTTGGAGCTGACTAACTTATGACTTATGGTTGATTTTAACTTATAAGAACTTCGCTTATAAGCACTTTAGGTATTTACCAAACGTCTAGATAAGCCAAAAGATACTTATAAGCCAGTTTGACCAGCTTATAAGCTTAGCCAAACACCCTCTTAATTTCTTCTCTCTTTCTCCCCTCGTCTCTCTTTTCCTCATTGCCACCACCCATTCCCCAACCCCCTTAGTTTAGTTGTTTGAGGCTTGAGTTCATGGATTTTTTGAAAATTGGGCATGTCAGTCGTTACGATTGAATATGAGGTGGTAAACTACAATTTCCATTCCCTTTGTCACTTTTGGGAGGCTAATCCAATTGCACAATTGTGTGATGAACTTTAACAAAGTTTATGCATGCTACATGTTCGATGAATTACTTGTGAGAAGAATTCGCTAGCTTCGCTAACTGGTGAAGTCTGAATAGCCGAGCATGGTTAGGGGATAATTAAGAGTAAGTGTAGGTGTGATAGGGAAGGGTTTGGAAATGCACCAAGGTTTCTTTGCCTGATTGCTCACGAAAGTCGTGCGCGTGTGCATAACTGTCCGCTTGCTTGTGATTGTATTGTATTGTTTCTTTTTGCTTTATTTTAGGCTTGTATTCAGCTGTACTATTAGAGTAGCTAGTTAGTGTCAACGAGGGGACCGATAATGTTATGATCACTTTGTTATGGCTCGTGCGAAAGTCAAGTGCATCATTCATGGCTGCAATGTTGTGTGCTACTTGCGAATCATATCTTCTATTGAAAAGGGGAAGGGTTGACTCACAATAGTTCTCTATTAAGGTGAAAATGGTATTTGCTAGGTTCTTGGTGCTTAAACTGTGCACATGCTTGAGTTTTAAGTGTGGGGTCGTTTTGACCCGCACTTTTGGCGTAGTTTGATTTTATGAGATCCATCTAATGTGTTGCATGTGCTTTGCAGATTTAGATACAATGGTAAGTGAAAAGCAAGTCAAAGCCAAGGCTACTGCAAAGCCTTTCACTTCCGCCCGATCTTCTAAGAAACGAATTTAGAGTGAGGCGATATCGAGAAGTCAAGCCAAAGGCAAGAAAGTTGCTGAGAGTTTCATGAGACCACCAAAGAGGTCTTGGCCGGTAATTGAATTCATCAGTGACAACTAGGACATGGTACCATGGGTTCGAACCATATGTGTGGTATATTTCTGAACAAGGCATTAATGAAGCGGCACTGAAGAAGAACTTAACTGAGGTGTTGACACAAATGAAGGCACTAAAGCTAGACAATCTATTGAAGCTACAAGGATATGCCAATTTGAGCATGGTTAAGGAAATGTATGCCAACTGGAACTATCATAAGGATTGTCCATAGGTATAGGGGACGTTGGTGGACCTATCACAAGAAGCTTTATGTAGATACTTGGGGCTGGAAACTTTGCTCGAGGGACATTCACTAAATTTATCCACAGTCAATCTTACACGGTCATGCATCATACATTATGTGGAGTGGACTCCACTGCCTAGTGGACACGTACTATTGTAAAGACACACTTTAAGATGTACAGATCTGATTTTCATAAGTAGTTCGAGTGTGACAAAGTATTGTCTAGGCCCGCATTATGCCAGCTGAGCATAACTACGATTGTACGCGAGCCCGGGTGTGTTTGATTTGCTTTATAATGACAAGGAAACCTATCAATATTGTGCAGCTTATGCTTGATGAAATGCATCGCACCAATTTTCAGAGCAAGACCAAGAGACTCTTCTTTGGAAACCTGTTGACCAAGTACATATTGTCCCTAGAGCTACCTGAGTACAGGGAATGAATGATATAGAGCTAGCTCTTAAAGGTATTTTGGACATCACTACATTAAAAGATTCAGAGGAAAAGTCCAAACTCAAAACTGCCGAGAAAACTGTCTGGGATGAGAATTGGAATCGTCATTTATATGGCATGTTGAATCTGATTATGCAGCATGTTGGGGGTTTCAGAGAAGAAAAGTCGCAATTGCATGTGGAGTGTCCTAGGGTCAACGAAGGAGATGTTGGGGCTTGCACCAGGCAGCCCACTGCACCCATCTGCGAATGAGAACACTTACTTGGAGTCCCCTAATGGGAAAGGTATTAGTGAGGGTGAAGAGGTCACTGGTTCAATGGCTATTGAAGGTGTTGCAGAGGCTGTAGCTACGGTGGGGATAGTCCTGAGAGCAAGAGGATGATGGAGTCGATACTGATGATTAGTCTGAGCAAGGTTCCGGTGGTGCTAAATCAGATGGTCATGTCTCGAATTATGACCAGAATGGGTCAGAGTTGCAAGGAGTTTCCTTTTTCATCCTTCTTGGTTGATTTTTTTATGTGCATTGGGAACAATGCACTAGTTGGGGTGGATGGGTGGGGGGAATTTCTATTGTATTTTGTGCTGGATGATTGTATTGATATTATTTGTATCTTTTAATTTAGTCACTTTATTTTTTTGATTTATTTCTTACTTTCATAATATTGGGCTATAATCTTCACACATTAACGGCTTGTAATAGTAACAGTTGTTCCTCTAATATAGTAGCTTAGTTATAGTACTCTTTGTATATTAGTGATAAATTAAAAAAAATCTAAATTATTTTGGACTTTTCCCAATGATGAATGTTTTAGACATTTTCTCGATGGATTAAAGTCCGAAAAAAAACCCCATAATTGTTTTTTGTTTTTGCTTTAAGTAGTTATTCTTTAGTTCAATGTAGTAGGTAATAATCCCCCTTGAAATTTTCTTTGGGCATTGGTTCTTTTTCAAGGGATAACTTGAACCTTGTATTTTTATTTTTTGAGCAGTTTAGGATAGAGTTGAAGAACGAAGACTATTTTGCTCAAGATGCCTTTTACTTAATTGTTTGATTCCAGCATAATTATGCCTTGGCATGTGAATTACCTTCCCGATAAGATTTGAAAAGTTTATGCTTTAGAAAATTGATTTGCCTATTTTATGACACTTACTTTCAGTTTATTGACTCGTGTGTTTATTTTAGTGCTTGATGTTTAATATTTCTTAGTTACGTGACTACTTGCTTTGACTTGAGAGTTGGAATGAAATTGTCCTTAATAGGTCATGTGCAATGTGTGATGAGAGGTTTGAAGTTATATTATGTGCCATCATGTGTTAGTCTAGAACTTGCTTTGTGTGTGGGTCAAAGAGAAATAAGTGAGTCTTGTTGAGTCTAGCCGATGATTAGTCAATCCTTTTGACACCCGAATTACAAGCCGATACCCTATTGTTATTAATTAACTCTTGGTTGAACCTTTACCTCTGAAAGCGCTTAGGTCATAAGGTTGAGCGCTTAAAAGGAAGAGGAACAAAAATTGGGTAGCTTTTGGGTGGAACCATAAAAAAAAGGTGCACTTGTGTAAGCGAAAACTACTAGCAAGAAATGCAATAATATGGAGAGGGTTCGAAAGAAAATAGAGAAGGAAAACAAGGACGACGCATCTTCCAAATACACCTTGCCCTTGCTAGTAAGTTGTTAATATGTCAAGTGCTTAAAGAAAAAGGGGTATATCTGCGATATGATTTGTGGCATGGCATTAAAATTTTGGTTATGAGACTTGTGCGCTTAAATTAAATATTGTATTGTATTAAAGTGATTAGAGGGGTTAGTCACTCTTATTCAAATTTATCATACATGTCCTTAAGCCTACATTATAACCCGTGAAGTCCTATTTGATTCTACTTCGAGTCCTACACTAGAGTAAGCCTATGGTACGACCTCGGGAAGCACATGAATTTCTTTGTGAGATAGGGTTGATTTTTTTCGTACGTATGAGTCCTTAAATTGTATTTGAACTCTTGAATTGAATATGTGGACTATCTACTCTCTTTTTTATGGTAAAGGTACATAATTTCATGATGGATAGGTGATGTCATAGGTGTAAGTGCTGAATTGATATATGTCCCTTCGTATTGTGGTGTTTTGTGTTACATCTTCGAGTTAATGTAGTTTTGGGTTGCTCGAGGACGAGCAAGAGTTTAAGTATAGGGTGTTGATGTTCGGCCAAAACTATAAATTTTTGTTTGCTAATTATCTCATATCTTGTTGTGTTATACTGTTATTAATGATTATAATATGTATTATGATGAGTTGAGCCTAACTTTAATATTTATATGTGTACAAATCGATTGGGAATGAAATCAAGTGAGTTAAAATTAAAGAAAAATAAAAAATGACAAATTTCAGTGCCTAGGTCACGCATTCTCGGTGCAGGGGCGCTGAAAATAGAGGAAAACTTTCAAGGCATAAGGCCAGCACCCACGCCATCGATTCTCGATGCCTTTGGCACTGAAGGCAAAAATTCCCAGAAGTCCACCACTTGGGGGCACACAGACGCAGTGCAATGGACGAAATGTTTCCTAGCGCAAGGAGGAGAAGGTTTCTTTAGTATGATACGTCCCTAACATATATAAAAGTGTTACGCCCCCCAAAAAGGGCTAGTGCAACTGGCACCCAGTGCCTTTGACTTCTACCGGGCGAATCACATATTTTAGCTACCAACTCTCATATCGATAAATCAAAATAAAACTTTGCCAAAACATTATATCGATATACTGGCATTATATCGATATCTGTAACATTATATATCAATATGTTATATCGATGACAAAACATTCTTCTAGTTTCAAAACATAAATTGAGCCAATGGCCAAAATACATAAGTTGCGAAAATAAAAATAACAACATAACATGAAAGATAAAATGATATTTCCCATGAACACCCATAGACCTCCCACAATTGTGCCTGAAACCTCTAAGAAAGTACACGAGACATAAATCCCCGGCTCATCCAAAAGAAGTACTACAATAGAAATGAACCCACGGAAGTAGTAGTGGGTCTCACCAAAAGCAACTAGAAGATGGAGAAGACGCCTAGCACACACCAACAGCTCTAAAGTGAGTAGGATCTGAAACAATAAGGTAAGATTCCCCACGAAGGAGGCTGAGTACAATTTCTCTATAGAAATTGTACCCCGCGAGTATCATTGACTCCTTCTGTTAAGATTGAAGCGATACTTTCGGGATACATAAAACAATTCATATAATATGTGGTAAGTTAAATACTTTATAAAAATAGTGATGATAAACAATGAACATTTAAGCATTTCAAGGATTTAAACAATTTTTATAAAACTGTAACGCTTTCAATGATTATGAACCTTCAATAAACTTTAAACCTTTTTGTGGGGAGTTCCATAGTTTCCATAAGAAACAATATTCGATAACTGTAGCGACCATCGCCTGGTCACGAGGCCGTCTCACCCAATATCACAACCCAAAAATTACTAGTCATGATGGCACCTAACTTGACCCGCTAGGTAAGCCAACTAACAGACAATATAATCCAAATGAAATTATAGGAAAATAGTGAAGAATTATTTGGACATTTACAAATTAACCCAAGAACTGGTAGTACGAATTATGAGCTTCTAAGACTTGGAATTTATAAAGCTGATACGAATAATTACTCGATATGTTTGAAAGTTACATAAATAGATTAACAAAATCTAAAGCTACCAAGTACAAGTGGCAACTATATCCGGAATGCACGAACATCTTCAGGGTCAGCTGCCGACATCACCAGCAGCTCCGCTCCAAAACTCTGCACGTAAAGTGCAGAAGTGTAGTATGAGTACAACCGATCCCATGTACCCAGTAAGTATTTTGTCTAACCTTGTCGAAGTAGTGACGAGGCTTTTTAGTTAAAAGATGCTCACTGATAAAATCTGTACCGTAAACTAGCTTTAGAACTATACTACATTATACGAGAATAGAGTACACGAAACGAATGTACAAAGCAACAACGGAGTACTAGAAGAGATCACAATTCAACAGTTTCCAACATCTCGACCAATCTTTTCCTTAGAACAAAAACCAATAAACCACAATAGTCACCCCATAACTTTTATAGCGTGAGGAATATACTCTGATATCAAGTCAATTGCACGGCAACACCCTTCGTGCATTTATCTCATCCTCACCAAATATGCGTAAAACAGTACCAACCGGATGGCAGAAATACCAATAACAGTAATAACAAAGTAGGATATCCGCAAGTAGAAATAATGAACGAGGATGTACATAAGGGCATCAGTAACAGACTAGATAGAAAGCATAGGTCTAATGACAACAATTAGGAAAAGGAATATAACTTCAACTAACTAGCATAGTGGAGGCATAAATATATATATAACGAATAAGAGGGGAACACATGATCTTTATGTGTTAACAAGTAGAAGCATGAATGACTAACATGGTAAAAGGCATGTACTAAGTGCAACTAAAATAGATACGACAAAGATATAATTATAACAGCAGGAAGTAGGCATGAGTGACACAGTAACAAATAAGATAAAGAACAAGAACATGGCATCAACGACAAGCCACATAAGAACCATAAATACAACAATAACAGCTTAATGTAACGGCATGAACGTATACACAAAGGAAAGATATCACAACGTAATGCATGTCCATCTTCCTCACCTGCACGGAAACACCCACGTGCCATGAACTCGTGATAATTTAAAGCATGATAATATAAATGAAATGGCACGGCATCACCCTTCGCGCTTTACGCTCACATAACATGGCACAATATCACCCTCCGTTCTTTTACTCACAAATGATATGGCACGGCATTACCCTTCGTGCTTTTACTCTCAATCGATATGGCACGACATCACCCTTCGTGCTTTTACTCTCAATAATATGGCACGGCATCACCCTTCGTTCTTTTACTCTCAATAATACGGCACGACATCACCCTTTGTGCTTTTACTCTCAATAATATGGCATGACATCACCCTTCGTGCTTTTACTCTCAATAATATGGCATGACATCACCCTTCGTGCTTTTACTCTCAATAATATGGCACGGCATCACCCTTCGTGTTTTACATTCTCCCTCACATGATAATTATAAACAAAGGCACGACATCACCTTTCGTTCTTCACACTCTTCCTTACCAAGCATATGTATATCAATGACAAACAAGGCAGGAAGCATAAATAATGTCAATGAGAGTGTTTAAACGAATATTCCAAATGAATCCCAATCATAACTTTCCAAGCCAACAATAGTTCAATAAAGCCGTAAGAACCTTATTATTCAAGTATTCCAACAAATCTCACAAATGATCTACAACACAAGTATAGAATCTAGTATCTCAAGAATATCGGCCGTAGCAATGAATTAATGATTATGCATATTGATGACCGAATTAAACACACCAATGTATTCTCATAATTTTCATCAGATTTGACCAAGTTATAATAAGCTAAGTCTTAGTTATAACATTTAATACTATGTTCTTAGTATATAGGAGTCAAGTAAGGCATGAGGCAAGAAAGTCACGTGATTCTACAAGACACAACTTATAACTTAATTTACCCCCAACATGGTTAATCCTGGCACATACATATATGCTCGTCACATCAAATATGTATCACCCCCCGCATGTAGCAAACAATGTCAAATTGTAGGAAAGGTTTCCTCAACAAAGTTAGGCAAGACATTTACTTCAATTCGGCTAACTCAATACTCAATTTAGCTTTTTTCTTTACAAATTCACCTCCGCTCGGCTCAATCTAGCCAAAGACGACGTAAATACATCACACAATGCAAGGGAAAACAATTTCAATTAATAAAGCTGTGATTTTTATACAATTTCTAAAATGTTAACCCCCGGGCCTGCCAGGTCAAAACCCGAGTCCAAGGGTAGGTCTTGACTACCCATAGCCTCACGAGTCCAAATACGTATTTTGTTTCCAAATCCGAGTCCTATTCGACTCTCAAATCCCAAATTTTTATTTTTTAACGTTTTGACAAAATCCCCAAATATTTCCCTAGATTCTCATGTATTTGATATTATATTCTTATGTAAAATCATGAAATGTAGTTGAGAATTGATTAGAGGCAATTACCCAATAATTTGGTATGAGAATCCCTTCACAAAATTGCCTCCCATCGAAGCTAGGGTTCAAAATATAATAAAATGAAGCTAAGTCTCGGAATTCTCAGCTATATGCAGGCTGCACATGTCGCATCTGCGACATGGGATTCACAAATGCGAACCCCGCAAATGCGAACAACTAATCGCAAAAGAAAAGTTTTTAAATTATTTGTTGCCTTCGCAAATGCAACCAAAAAGGCCGCAAATGCAAACACTAGTCCTTCGCAAAAGCGACCAGTTGGTCGCAAAAGCGAACTAACCCTGCCCAGGCCTTTATCGCAAATGCGATATTGAGTCCGCAAATGCGAACTCAACAAGCTTCGCAAAAGCGGAAAATTCTTCGCAAATGCGAGTCCTTTACAGCAGCCCAGCTTCGCAATTGCGATAGTCGCATTTGCGACAAAAACATCGCAAATGCGATAACACCAGTACCAGCACCCAAAATCATGAAAAATCATTCTGGATCCAATCCGAAACTCACCCGACCCCCCGTGGCTCCAAACCAACTATGTACCCAGGTCCAGAAACACAACAAGAACTCGTTCGCGCGATCAAATCATCAAAATAACCTCTATAAGCACAAATCGGACGCCAAAACGCATGAAGATCAAAGTAAACTTCAAGAACTTCTAGAATCGCAACCGAGTGTCCGAACCATATCAAATCAACTCCAAATGGCGCCAAATTTTGCAGACAAGTTCTATATGACGAAACGAATCTACTCGAGACTTCAAATAACGCATAACAACCTCAAAACGATGAGTCGCACCTCAACTAAACATCAATGAACTTTGAAACTTCAACTTCTACAACCGATGCCGAAACCTATCAAACCACGTCTAATTGACCTCGAATTTTGCACACACGTCACATTTGACATTACGAACCTACTCCAACTTCCGAAGTCGGAATCCGACTCCGATATCGAAAAGTCTACTCCGGGTCAAACTTCCTAAAAAATCCAACTTCCGCCATTTCAAGACTAATTCGACTACGGACCTCCAAATTACAATTCGGACGTGCTCCTAAGTCCAAAATCATCAACGGATCTAACGGATCTAACAGAACTAACGAAACGTCATTCCGAGATCCAATGCTAAAAGGTCAAACTTGGTCAACTCTTCCAACTTAGAGCTTAAATCTTGAAGTTCATTCTTCCAAATCGATTTCGGATAACTTGAAAACCAACACCGACGATTTACGCAAATCATAATACATCATGCGGAGATACTCGAGCCCTCAAACTACCGAGAAAAAGTACAAATGCTCAAAACGACCAGTATGGTCGTTACACCCAATGTCGTGGGATTTTGACGATAGTGCTAGCACAGTAAATTGCCACTATGGACATCAAGCGATACACACACGGTAAGTGTGATCCATATTCAAAAAAAATAAAAAAATAAAAAAAATATATATATATATATATATATATATATAGAATCTCCTGAAACTATAGCTTTAAAGCATTTTGAGCCATAGGTCCTGTACACTTTTTTATATCTCTAGTGAGTAATATTTCCTTTGAAAGTAATTTAATAACTTGAAAGTCTATTCACAAATAAACTTTAATATTTAACAATATTATCAACTCAAATCAAGTTGGTAAAATACAATAGAAAGTGTAATCGAAGAATGAAAGCATGAAAATATCCAACGACACAACTTATGCGTAAACAATACTATATAATTACACTATACACTATATAATGTTAAACCATGGTTGGTAGATTTCGCTCGCTCTAACGAAGCCAAACCAACATTTAAAGAATTTTAGTAACTCTTTGGAATTTAAGGAATTTTCCAAATAATCCTTAAGGGAAGGTACATCTTAACTTACCTTACTCTAGCCTTCCACACCATGCAATAATCTTCAACACGCTCAACTCGATTCAATCTCTTGAAGAAACCCTAGAAATCCTCATCTTAAAGTTCTTGGGAGGAATCCTTGAAATAAAATTAGAGCAACATTCTTGCTACTGTTGTTACTTCTTCTTATTTGCAATGAAAACAAAACTTGTGGGATTCAAGCTCACCAGTCCCCTTTAGTGTCGCTAGCGTTTTCAAACACAGAAGAAGGCTCTATTTCGTTCCCCTCTATTCAGCCAAGAATGACCAAGAATTCATTTGATTCATATCCTATATTGTCTTAAAATGACCCTTATGTCCCTATCTCATTTATCAATACATTGGACTAGTTTCTCATCCTCACGTGTAAAGCTACTTTATAAGATACCTTTGAAATATCATTCTTCTCATATAGAAGCATTTTATATATTTGTATTTGTAGAAATTAGATGCTGCAATATTCTCTCACATGATAGGGTAAGCAATATTTTATTGACTTGCCTTTCTTTGACACACGTAAGCTCCAATATAATTATCCATTAAAGTTGCTGCCCATGATAGTTTTAATTGGATCTTATCCATCCACTTATGTAATGTATAATTCATTTCCAACTTTGTTCTCAAGATAAATAGGATCTTAATCCCTTCAAAACTCTCAACTCCTCATAACATCCCACTTTAGAGTTTCATTTCTTAATTCATGTATCTTATATACATATATAGTATAACTATTAAAATAATAATCACCACCACTTTCATGTGGGTTTATTCACATCACGAGAGTACCCCAACTCGTCATTGGACACATAGTTAGCCCAAATAAACATTTAAAAGTTATGGGGCTTTACAAAAAATGCTCCCAAACCTAAAATTTGAGGGAGTTCGACATATTCGAAGCAAAAAACATCGTGTGGAGAAACTTTGAATCAATGACCATGAGTTTTTCTTCCTTTCATCTTTTCTTAGTAACTTTATCATTCTAAACACTTGTTTAATTGTTATTTTGATATGCGTAGCTAAGTTCCATATTTTTAGGATTGTGGTTAGCCATAAATATTGATGTTTAACCGTTTTTTCCTCCTTTAATGCGAATTTTTACTATATGTTTTTTTTTTTAAATTTGTGCATAATTGCTTGATTTTCTGCCCAACAATTAAGTTCTATCAACTATCTATGTTATGCTCGAAAAAAACGTTCTTAGATTAGATAAGAGTTAAAAAGAGCAAGATCTTATCTCTGGGGTTAGGGAGCGGATTTGTAGTTAGGATAGGAATATACGTAGTCACCGTGTTTAATTATATACCGTGATCGTGGTGCATTCTTGGTAGATTAATTCCATAAAAATATAAGCATTAATCTATCATGAGTAGGTGAGTAGCAATTAAAGAGAATACGGTGAGTAATTCTAAACCGGTTAATTAGCAACCATAGGCAATTTAAATTGAATGAGGAATAGCTAGAACTTAATAAGACTAGTGAGCCAGCCACAACCCATGAATACTTATCTTTTTTAAATAAACTCTTAACCACAATTCTCCACTGTCGTAGTTTTATTGCTTATTAATTAATTTCTACTATTGTAGATTGGTAATAAACTCTCAACATTGGTGAACTTGACATGATAACGAATTTTAGTTGAATTAGTAGGTAGTTAATGATAAGTCTCTATGGTTTTGACATGCGACTCTAAGTCGGTGTATTACTTATTGACCACGTATAATTTCATGTGCATTTGGGAGCAACAAGAGCCAGCTGCACGATTAGACAATTTCTTTTGTAAATCAACGGTAGCATCAATATCCTCCACCACCAAAATGATGGTGGAGTATTTCAAAAAATTTTCTAAGGTTGTGAGATTCGTAGATAATGAATTGAATGGGAGTGTGATCAAAATGCAGTATTGAAATTGATTTTTGATTTGGTCTTCTGCTAAGCTGATGTATTTATAGCTGCAGTGCCGTCTAAAACGAAGAGAGGCTGCGGGAACTAGGAAGATAATTGGAAAGTGCAGTTAACGTGTAATGACAAACGTGCTCATTATTATAATGGATTTAAATGTTAGGTATGAATATCTTAAATTAATCCCCGTGCTCCATTTGTTAAACAAACATACAATTAATTGATGAAAAGATCTCAATCTCCTACTAAAATTTATGTTAGATACATTAATGACTCTTCTAATAAATGTTACTCCCTCCGGTCCACAATAAGTGATCAATTTGCTTTTTTATTTTGGTCCAAAATTAGTGTCCATTTATATAATCAAGAAAAAATTCAATTTGTTTCCCTAAAAAGTCTTTTACTCCTCATATTAACTATGCTGCAATATTTAATTAAATGTAATTTAGTCACACTACCTATTTTTGTCTAGAATTTTATATTTTCTCAATGGGTGTGCCCAAAGCAAATTGGTCACTTATTGTGGATCGAAGTAAGTAAGCGGAAAAAAAAACTCCACATGGATGCTACCTTTGAGACTTCGAAAAAAACCAGGAAAATTGGCTCTTTCTAATTTGCTTAGCAACATACTGTTGTTGAATGGAGGATTGATCGGAGTCCTAACATACCAGAATACATATTCAGATATATGTTCTGCGCATTTAAACCATCAATTGATGGTTTTGTTCGTTGTCGGCCGGTAATCTCCATAGATGGCACACATGTATTGTAATATGGCCAACATTTTTGGCTAATGGAGTCCATCTCACATAAGCATAAGCATCTTTGCAAAGTGTAGATTTTGTTGGCAATATTATTTGGGACCCAAAAATATTGCATTATGTGGTGGACATCATTTGCACAAGTTGTATCTTCTTTTATACCTAAGAAGCCAAGACTTTTTTGCCTATAAAAGGGAATGCCATTAGTTAATTTTAGACACACCAACAAGACTTGAGTCTTCATTTCTTGTTTCTTCCTTTCCTCCTTTATTAAGAGTATTTTGTACGAGAGTTAAGTGTCGGGAAGCACTTGTGTGAACCCTTTCTTTGGAGTGATCTTGTGAGGTTATTCTCTTAGGGTATTTGGGATTAATTAGAGTATTTACTCTAATTTTATACTCTCTTTTATACTCTTATTGGTATAGTGAAATTGCTCTTCTCCGCTTGTGGATGTAGGTCACACTGACTGAGCCACGTTAAATTGGTGTCGTTTTTATCTGCATTAATTGCCGTTATTATCAACTTGCATTGTCTTTATTATTGTCATTGTAACGTTGTTTGGCTAAATTTCGCACTACCCGATTTTCCGATCCTAACAATGTATATGGAAAGTATGATATAAAGATGTTGATTGTCGTTGCAATAGATGCTAATGAAAGCATATTTCCCCACATTTGCTATTTGTGCCAATGAAAGTCAAAAGACTTGGACATGGTTTTTAAACCACTTGAAGGATCACGTTGTGAGACAGCGTTCAGGTATTTGTCTAATATCTGATCGGCATGGTGGGATTTTAAGTTCTGTGCAGACTTTGGATGCATAGAAGGAGTCGTACGCCTACCACCGTTATTGTGTTAGGAACTTGAAGGCTAACTTCCAGCGGGCTTATCCGAATAAGAGCTTATATGATTTAATATAGATGGCTGCAACAGATCATCTAGAGTGTAAATTTAGGATGCAAATGAAACTGATTAGGCAAGAAGACGAAGGAGCTTATCAAGTATTGATGCAACATGAGCTTGATAAGTGTACTTTGCATAAGGATGGTGGAAGAAGATGAGGAATTTTGACTACAAATGTATTAGAGTCTTTCAACAGGTTGTTGAAGTCTGCCCATGGATTTTCTGTCACTGCCATGGTGCAGATGTTATTCAAACAGCTAGTGGAGAGGTTTGTTGAAAGATTACACAGTGCATCGTCCTTGTTGGAAAGGGGTGTTCAATTTATGCCACAATCAATGAAACGATTTGATAAATATAGGAAACGGGTGCAGTGGTATACATATTTGTAATATTGTAGCGATCGAAATATTTTTGAAGTTCGCACCGGTTTGCATCAAAATCGCGATAATAATACCTACACCATCAATGAATCCAGGCGATTATGTTCATGTGGGAAACGATCGATTTATCATTTGCCATGCTCACATGCCATGAAGTGCTTTTAACATGCTGGGTTTGCACGAGGTATGTTGATAATGAATATAGTGTGGCTGCATACGCAAACACCTATAGCTTCCATAAAACGAACTACAGAATGTTTATACAACGTCAAGCTATAGAAATGTTTATGCTAATACGAAGATCAAAATTTCTGCAAAGTTCCTACAACCTTTGTTTAATGGTCTGGAAAGGCTTTGTAGATCATATCGAAATGAACCATGTGGAGCTAAGCTTTCCATCAAACATCAAAATTTGAAAACCTATAAATCGGACCATTTAAAGGATGATAATCGTAATAACTTAATTATTTTCCAAAAGTTAGTCAAATATCAA
Source organism: Nicotiana otophora (assembly GCA_000715115.1). Classification (NCBI taxonomy): domain Eukaryota; kingdom Viridiplantae; phylum Streptophyta; class Magnoliopsida; order Solanales; family Solanaceae; genus Nicotiana; species Nicotiana otophora. The sequence continues at coordinate 120,525 of AWOL01S0005939.1, forward strand.
ACATACTCCTTTAGCCTGGTTCTCTTCCTGTTTTTTCCTCTTCTTATGAAGAATTTCCCAATTATTTGGTCTGAATTTCGTAGAGCCAAAAATTGCGTAGGATCACATCCCAAAATCAAATGCTTCTGACAAGGGACAATGAAGGTAATATATAGTAGTTGTACTTTCAGGAGTTCATACATAATTGAAAGTGGAATTTGCACATGTAACAAATAGACAAACTCTCCACTATATTAATAAGAACTGGAATATGATTTCAGCTTTGGGATAATAATTGCAACACTCAAACTACTGAATTACAATAGAAAATACTGAAATAACAAGTAACTAAGGATAGAAATAAGAACTATGATTAGAAGATCAGACTTAGAGAATGAGGATGAGAGGATACGGACACTCAAGAAGAGGAGGTGAGCGGAACAGAGTGAGCCAAAACTTCAACATAATTCGCATAACCCTTCTGCAGCACTTGATTCCCTTTTTAATTGCTCATGTTGCACATGAACTCCCTTGCCCCGGTTCCACACAAAGTTCTCTAATATTCTAAACACGCCCTTAGTCTTTTGGCCGATGTCGTTCATAACAATTCCTCCATTCTCAAAAAGAACCTTGTTCTCAAGGTTCGAGTTAAGAACAGTGAGACTCGAGTGCTCCCAACCAATCATCTCAATACTAAGGCATTCTTTGTGATTTGAGAAAAATATAGGATCCAGTGTACCTGCTGCGAACAAATCTAAATCTCGTTCCATGTGGCCATTAGCAGACATTAATAGAGTTATCAACTTGAGTGTCATCATCGACTGCCTTCCCTAGCGACATGACCTTAGTATCTTGTCCTTAGTGCATAGACAAAACGAGAATCTGTATGCAGCATAAACATTAGTACTGAATGAACTAGGATACATCTGTTAGGGATATATTAGATATGCCCTAGATCCAATCTCATATTTGATGATTTGAACATATTTTTGTGAATATTATTTGATATAAAAATATATGGAATTTGATATTCGTTTATCATAGTTACTATAAATTGATTGATTAATTTAATAAGGTCCTTGATTAAATTTTGAGACTTGTCATCATGATGGAGATCATGATAATGAGAGTAAAGTCTCTTACAATTTAATCTAAATTTTGTTCTTAATCGTAGGATTATTTTGGACATTAGTAATCCGGTAAAATCAATATTTATATGATCGTCTTTATGGGATAAAGATTAGTTGATCTCATTAACTAAATAACATAAATAGATGATGCATATAGAGATATGATCATTGAATCAATTCATTGCATAATTCCTAATGGTTAGAATTACCATAAACTGTCAATAGGATATTCTCTTGAAGAATGTGATGTAAGAATTTCTTTTGACCTGATATCATCATAGTAATTGACAAGTTATTTATTGCGCTTTGATACTAGACATCTATGGCCCTAGGGCGATAGTTGAAAGGATACTGGGTACGATTAAATACTTATAGAATTAGTGATTGATCAAGATGGAATCTGGCAACTCTTGGTAATGAGTTTAAGCTCCATGTTGTCATAAATTATAACCTACCAAATTAAGACCTTGGCCAGGGCAATTGAATGAAAGAATAAAAGAGTTTCTTAGGTCATTAAATGGTCGATTATGTTTTACATGAACACATAGTCGGCCGCCTATTAGGATTTGACAGTTGAACCATATCCTAGGGTGACCCAGAGCTATAAGGACAGAAGGAATTAATACATTATTCTTCTACAGGTTCTTGAGAGTGAATTATATACTTCACGCTATCCGGTCGTTAAGGAGTGTTGGTAGACGCCACCCTTGATTAGTATATTGATGTAATCAATTTACTACCGGTTTAGTATTAAACCTATGGAGTCGCACACTAACGAGTGTTCTGATCTTTGCTAAAGGATTAATTACTTTATTTTTTGATAATTAAATTAAAGAATTTAATTAGTCAGATAAATTAAGTTATTAGTTCAAATGAAATATTATTATATTCTTTGCTAGCACAGAGGATATAATTAATATTGTGGACAAGTTGAAGTTTTCTATTTTAAATAAGAAAATTAAATTACATCTCTTGGTTTTTATATATATATATATATATATATATATATATATATATTGAATTGTATATATATATATAATATTTGTAGAATTCAATTTAGAATTGAATTTCATAAATGAGTTACATGTTTTTATTTTAAAAGTATGACTAAGTTGTATAATTCAATTTAGAATTGAATTTCATAAATTAGTTACATATTGTTTTAATATTTGCCATAAAGCATGTGATTTGTATTTTTCAATGAAATTTATGTGTATATATATGTGTGAGTCCTAATTAAGAATGAGGGTGAAAATATATCATATACATATTGTAAAAAATCAAGAGAGTTATTCTTGAGAAGAAAATTGCTTTGAGAAAGTAATAGTGCAATACAAAGCCAAGATAGAAAATACTAGTACAAGAAAATTATTTCTTGTTCTTCTACCTTTGAGTTGAGATTTTTGAGAAAAATTTCAACACAATATTTTCATTCAATTTATTCGCGGGATTTCATTGATCAAAGAGTTGATAGCAAGGATCAGTCTCGGTGTGGATACGCATAGCGTCTTCGCACTATCGAAGAAATTTAAAACGAGACCCTTTTCACCAGGTACGTCTTAGATCCGATCTTTGACATGCAAAATAAACTTTAAACACGAAAAGATCTGCCTAGGATTATTATTGTCTTTCGCTGCGTGTTATGAACACCTCTATGCAATCCGATAGTGGTATCAGAGCCGTGGTTTATTGTATCTAAAATTTATTTACGAAATATTTTAAGATTATATTTGAAGAGTTCAAACCATAATACATGTGTCTTGTGCAATAGTCAAATTGTTTGAATGCATATGGATTGATATTATGTTATTGTGAATGAAATATATATTCATATAAGTTAAACTATTGAGATAGTTCGTAACTTAAATTTGAAATTTCGTACAAGATATGACGGTAATCTATAATAGGTTATTAGATTATACAATTATTTTAATTTTTATTAATTTATGAGATATAAATTAATAATAATTTTCTAGCATGAATTATTTTATGTGACATATAAGATAAACATGTTAGAAGATCGATGTTGAATTTCGCTTTTATATCACGTGTTTATTCATTACATAATTTTGAATTATTTATTACATGTGATATAAATTAATTAAGGATTAAGCATGTAGACAATTTGAACTAAATTCACATGCTATAAAAGATTTGATCTTTATGTTATTAAAATTATTTTTAGTAATAATTTCCTCTTATTAAAATTTGAGTTCTTAAATAATAAAATATAAGATATTATATTATAAAGTTATCCATAAAAATAAATAATTTTATTTATTTCTTGTTTATAAGGAGCGGCCTGACAACCAGGAGACTTATAGTTCGACAATATGTTAAAATTATTTATTGCATTAGATATATGGATTGGAGGAATTATTTAATTTTACACTAGACGCCTGGACTACCCTAAAATTTAATAAGTTCTTTGCTTTCATGATGGTTGAACTCAACTATGCCAATAGGAGTGACCTGACTACCAGGGAACTATATGACATAGAGCTATTTAAGGATATTGTATGAGGATACAATTGGTAAAAGTACCTACCTTTAAAATATACGTGAGAAACGACTTGACATCCAAGGGGCTCATACATATTGTTAAAGGATTCCTTTACTCCACTAAAAGAAATAAATATTTCTTAAACTATAATGAGGGTAAATAGTTTAAAATAATTAGTGGAAATATCATTTAGATAAAAGTTCATGTCTTTATGATATATATATATAAATATATTCTTATATTATTGCCTTTTCTTTTTCATATTTTAGATTTCTCAATATGTCTGTTATATCACTGCGTGGAATACTTGAGGCCAACAAGTTGGTAGAATCAAACTTTGATGATTGGTACAGAAATTTGAGAATTGTTCTCATGCATGAAAAGCTTATTGATGTGATCGATAAGCCTGCCAAGGAAGTCCCAAATGAGGATGGTGATGATGCCACCAAGATTTTTCAGAAATACCTGTAAGAATGTCTTACTACCAAATGCATCATTCTCGCTTCTATGAGTTCTTAGCTCCAGAGGAAACATCAGGATATGGATCCAACTGCAATCGTTGAACATCTTAAGAAGATGTTTGGTACACAAAGTAGGACGGCTAGATTCCAGCTATCTAAGGGTTTATTTAGATCCAAATTGACTAGAAACTCTCCAGTTGGACCCTATGTCAATTATATGATTCATCTTATTGAAGAACTTGAGAAGTTGGGGTGCAAACTGGGTAAAGAGTTTTCTCAAGATTTGATCTTGCAGTCACTCTTTGAATCCTTTTCACAATTTGTTATTAATTTCAATATGCATAAAATGGATTGTGATCTTCATGAGATGCTTAATATGTTAATTGATTATGAGAATCAACTTGCATCTGAGAAGAAGAAAGGAACTATCATGTTGGTTGGAAACTCTTTTAAGAAGAAGAGTAAGGGTAAAAATAAACCCAAGAAGAAGCCTACTGCGCCTAAGGGTGGTGTAACCAAACCCAAAGGCAAAAGAGGCAAAGTTGACCAATCCGATGTTGAATGTTTCCATTGTGAGAAGATAGGACATTGGAAGAGAAACTGTCAGGAGTATCTTGCAACTCTAAATGACAAGAAACAAGGTAAGACTCAAATGAAAAATGTTATCAAACTTTTTTTAACTACTATTGATGCTTCATTGTGGGTATTAGATACCGGCAGTGGTTATAACATCTGCAATATATTGCAGGGGTTCCAAATAAGTAGAAGGTTGAAGAAAAGAGAAATTAATCTACAAGTTGAAAATGGTGCAAAAGTTGCTGCCATAGCTGTAGGATCATTTTCTTTAATAATGCCTACGGGCAAAGTACTTATGTTGTATGATTGTTATTACGTTCTTAAATTTATTTCGAACATAATTTCAGCTTCTATATTAGACAAGTGTGGTTTTCGCATTATTATAAGTAGTGGTATTTGCTCTATTTATTATGGTAATAATTTATATGTAAATGGCTATATCCAACATGATGTTTATGTCTTACCAAATGTGAATGCTAATTCGATTATGTATGTTTCAAATCATAAGAGGAAAAGAGATGATCAAGTAAATCATACATACCTTTGGCATTGTAGACTTGGTCATATAGGAGAGAAAATAATTAACAAGTTGTACAAGGAAGGGTACCTTGACAAGTATAATTTTGAATCATATCCAACTTGTGAATCTTGTCTCAAAGGAAAAATGACCAAATCTTCATTTACTGAAAGTGGAGAAAAAGCTACTGAATTATTGGGACTAATGCATACAGATGTTTGTGGGCCCATGAAAATTCAAGCTAGATGTGGATATTCTTACTTTATCACCTTCACTGATGATATGTCAAGATATGGATTTGTGTATCTTATGAAACACAAATCTGAATCTTTTGAAATGTTCAAAAGGTTCCGTAGTGAAGTTGAGAAACAGACTGGTAAAAGTATTAAAGTACTAAGGTCTGATAGAGGTGGAGAATATCTTAGTGAAAATTTTACTAGGTATCTCAAAGAGAATAGGATTCTCTCACAGTGGACACCTCCAGGAATACCACAACACAATGGTGTGTCTGAAAGGAGAAATCGAACCTTATTAGATATGGTGAGATCTATGATGGGGTTCACTGATCTTCCAATAAATTTATGGGGATATGCTTTAGAAGCAGCAACATACTTACTTAATAAAGTTCCCACTAAGTCAGTGTCTACAACACCATATGAGATATGGAAAGGCCATAAGCCTAATCTTAAGCATATTAAAGTTTGGGGTTGTCCAGCTTATGTTAAGAAACTTCAATCTGATAAACTTAACTCAAGATCAGATAAGTGTAGGTTCATTGGGTATCCCAAAGAAACAATGGGATATTATTTTTATCACCCTTCTGACTATAAAGTGTTTGTGGCTAGAGGAGCAACCTTTTTGGAAAGAGAATTTCTTTTGGAAGGAAATTATAGTACATAAATAGAACTTGATGAAGTTCAAGAAACTAATGAATCAACACAAAATCAAGATCATCAGACACAAGTTGAAGAACCTTTATTGGATGTTTTGAAGTTAACAAGGAAGTTGCCATCTTCAACGGTTGAAGTTCAAGAACTAAATGTAGTTCAAGAACAGGTTAATGAACCAGTTCCAAACCAAATTGAACAACAACTAAATCCAGCACAAGGTGAACAAGTTGTACAAGCATATCTTAGAAGATTGTAACGACCCGACTTGTCGTTTTAAGAATTTACGCCCCGTTTAATGACTTAAGGTCTCGAGAAGCTTCATAATATGTATTATGACCCGCGGGTGTGGTCGATTTTGATTTACTAAAGATTCAGAATTAAATTAAAAGAACAATCCTTAATTTGAAGCTTACATGAAAAGAGTTGACCGGAAAGTTGACTTATGAGAAAACGACTCCGGAATAAAATTTTAATGATGTCAATAGCTCCGTATGGTGATTTTAGACTTAGGAGCGTGTCCGGAAAATTATTTGGAGGTCCGTAGTGGAATTAAGCTTGAAATGCCGAAAATTAAATTTTTGGAAAGTTTGACCGGGGGGTTGACTTTTTGATATCGAGGTCGGAATCCGATTCTGGAAATTTGAATAGGTCCGTTATGTCATTTATGACTTGTGTGCAAAATTTAAAGTCATTCCGGATTGATTTGATGTGTTTCGGCACAAGTTATAGAATTTCAAAGTTCAAAGTTCAAAGTTCATGGATTTTTGATTTGAAGTGCGATTCATTGTTTTGATGTTGTTCGATATGATTTGAGACCTCGAGAAAGCTTCTAATGTGTTATGGGACTGGTTGGTACAATTGGTTGAGGTCCCGGAGACCTCGGGTGTGTTTCGGGGTGGTTTCGGATCATTTGGAGCTGTTTTGGAACTGCTGATTCTGGTGTCTGGTTTCCTTCTTCGCGAACGCGAAGAAAGTCCCGCGTTCGTGAAGAAGAAATTTTGGGGCTGCTGGATTTGACCTTCCCGAACGCGAAGGAGTGGACGCGAACGCGAGGCAAGGTCTGGTCAAGCTTACGCGAACGCAACGCAGTGGTCGCGAATGCGAAGAAGGAAGGGGAGCCGGGACCTTGAGCCACTAACCTTTCGGGAACGCGACGCATGGACTGCGAACGCGAAGAAGGAGGGCAGTTAGCTACTGCGAACGCGAAAGCTCGAACGCGAACGCGATGCTGTGCATGGTCAGGCCTTCGCGAATGCGACACTGGTCACGCGAACGCGAAGAAGAAAAGTCTGGGCAGTGAGTTTAAGTTCAGAAAATGGGACTTATTTGGGAGAGGCGATATTTGGGAGATTTTCAGAGGAAATAACGGGGTAAGTGTTCTTGACTTAATATTGGTTAAATTACCCGAATCCATGGTTTTCTTTAACATTTAATCGGTAAATTAAGTTGGAAAAATTGTGAAAACCCTCTTGATTCAATGTACGATTTGGAGATCGAGTCATTATCGGAAGTGAATAAAATTGGTATGGTTGAACTCGTATCGGAATGGGAGTTCATATTTTGTAACCTTTGTTGGGTTTCAAGACGTGGGCCCTACGGGCGATTTTTGGGTTAAATTTCGGATTTTTGTAGAAAATTTGTATTTTCATATGGAATTTATTCCTACAATTTGTATTGATTGAATCTAATTAATTATGACTAGATTCGAGCCGATCGGAGTCAGAAAATCGAGGAAAGGGCATACGACTTGACTGATTGAGCGCAGTTTTGAGGTAAGTATCATACCTAACCTTGTGTGGGGATTTTTCCCTTAGGATTTGAGTCATCTATGCTGATTGTAGTCTGTGTACGTGAGGTGGCGAGTGCGTGCTCAGACTTATTTGTGGAAAGTTAGCTTTTTAGGGTTCTTGTGTTCTTATATTCACCTTGTATGATGTTGTTCTTGATGCGCTTAAATTCCTATTTGCTAGTTTCACATTTACATGCTTTGATTAGAGATAATTGCTTTAGGATTCACTCTTACTGCCTATTTGACCATTATTCGACGCAACCAAAGATTTTACCTCTTCTATCGTCGTGCTATATTTTTTTATAACTGCTTATCTTTAATTGAAATCATTATTTTCTCATCCTATAATTGTTTAGTCTTAATTGGAGTTATGATTATCTTCCGTTGCTTATCCTTACTTGAATTGTTGAATATTCCTCGCAATTTCTCAATCTCAAAAGGAGTTTAGATAAACTATATCTTAGTTGACTTGCCATTATTTGGAACTATTTGACACGTATTGGCTTTTTATCATTAACTTGAATATTGTGGGATCGTTGCTATATTTTGTTTTGTTTTCCCTTGTTAAGTTGTTCTCCTTGTTCCTAAAATTCTTTATTGTGGTTATTCCTTGTGAATGAGTTCTATCGTTCTTGTGATTTAAGTTCTTGAGTTGATTTGCTCGTCGTACCTTGCATCTTTGTCATTGTTGCTTTTGCACTTGTTGTGGTGAGGTACGAGGTTTCTGACGTGTTATAGTTGTTATCTCTGTTGTTTGCACTGCATATTTAAATTGGGACTACAGACGTATTCCGGGAGATCCCCCAGCACTGCATATTTCAATTGGGACTACGGACGTATTTCGGGAGATTCCCTGGCACTGCATATTTAAATTGGGACTACGGACGTATTCCGGGAGATCCCCCTGTCTTGCATAATTACTTTGGGACTACGGACGTATTCCGAGAGATCCCCCAGCACTGCATATTTAAATTGGGACTACAGACGTATTCCGAGAGATCCCTCTGTCTTGCATATTTAATTCGGGACTACGGGACAGTATCCTGGTAGATTTCCTTGTAGTTATATCTGTGTTCGGAGCTGCTAATCTTCCATGCTTAAGTGTCACAGGGTGACTTATACTCAAAAAATATTACTAGAAAAGTTTATATTTGAAAGATTTTTATCTTGAAAGAACTATATTTCAAAGATATTTATTTGAAGGAAGAATATTTCAAAACAAATAATAATAAATTTCTTATTGGAAAGGATTATATTCTAAAGACCTTAATTTAAAAACTTACGGGTAAAAGTTTACACTTGAAGGATTTGACTAATTTATTGGGGTTTGTTGCCTGAGTCCTAATGTGAAAAATTTTGCAATTGATGAGTTACTACTTGCCTTTACTATATTGTGATTTTCGGATTTGGGTTGTGCTTTCGTTCATTCTTCTGTGTCTTATTCTGGTGTTCCGATGTTACTTGCTGTCTTTCCTTCCTTATTGCAGTTGTTATGTCGTTAGCCATATCGTGGGGTCCTCAGATAGATGTCATGTTTTGTCATCCCTATACTTATACTTGTTCAGTTTATTAGACCAGTGGGTGTCTTGACTAGTCCTCGTCACTACTTCACCGAGGTTCGTCTTGATACTTACTGGGCACCGCTGTGGTGTGCTCATGCTACTCTTCTGCACATTTTTGTGCAGATCCAGGTATCGATCGTTAGTAGCTGTGCAGATCCTTGCTGAGGATACTCAAGGTAAACCTGCCGCTGCGTTCGCAGGCTTCGGAGTCATCTTCCTATGTTGTATTTACACTATTTTTACTTACTTCCGAACAGTTGTATTTAGAAGTGATAGCAAACTCTGTAGAGCTTATGACTAGTACTACCGGTTTTGGGAAATTATAAATTTTGTAAAGATTTCTATATCGAGACTGTTAGATTTCCTTTGTTGTTGTTATTACTCAGTAAATGTTAGGATTACTTAATTCCTAAGACTAGGTGCCATCACGATACCCAACGGAGGGGAAAATTGGGTCGTGACAAGTTGGTATCAGAGCTCTAGGTTCATAGGTGCTACAAGTCATAAGCGAGTTTAGTAGAGTCTTGGGGATCAGTACGGAGACGTCTGTACTTATCTTCGAGAGGCTATAGAACTATTAGGATAATCTCACTTCTTTCATTCCATCGTGTGGGTTCATTGATCTCGAAGTTTGAACTTTTATCATTCTATTCTCTCGCAGATGGTGAGGACACGAGCTGCAGTTGTTGATAACCTTACCCCAGAGCGGATGTCGCTAGAGGCAGAGGCTGACGAGGAGCACGTGCCACAGCCAGAGTAACTCCAGAGCAGCAGGTTCACATTGGTCAGGTTCCGGGTATAGTACCAGTATAACCCGTTATTCAGGTTCAGCCTGAGGTCAGGCCAGAGGCATCAGGAAAAAAAAAAACAAAAGAGGCTTGAGAGGTTTAAGAAGTATAACCCACCTACTTTCAGTGGCACAGCTTCAGAGGATGCCCAAGGATTTCTAGAAAAGTGTCACCATATTCTCCGCACCATGGGTATTGTGAAAGTGAGCGGAGTTGCCTTTACTATATTTTAACTGTGAGGCGCAGCGTATCGGCAGTGGCAAATCTATGAAGAAGGTAGACCAGTCGATGCAACACCACCAAATTGGCTCAATTTTCGAAAATGTTCTTGAACGAGTTTATTCCCCAGACTCTCCGAGATGCGTGACACATAGAGTTTGAACGGTTGCGTCAGGGCACTATGGCAGTGTCAGAATATGCTATCAAGCTCAGTGAGTTAGCCCATCATGCACCTATCTTAGTTCCTACAATCAGAGAACGGGTCCGCAGATTCATTAAGGGGCTTCGATTATGATATTAAAATATGCATGGCTCGAGAGTTGCAAACTGATCCTCCATTTCAACAAATAGTGAAGATTGTAAGGAAGATAGAGGGTGTTTTAGACGAGTAAAGGGAGTCTAAGGAGGCCAAAAGATCTCGAAGATCTGGAGGGTTCAGTGGATTTTACTCTTCAGCTAGGACCCATTATAGTGAAGGCTAGAGCAATCGGCCAGCTCAGTGTGCATATCAGACTACTCGGAGTGTTCTAGTAAGTTCTTGCGATGCACCACCGGCACGGGATTCCTATAATAGTTATTCCAGTTATCCGGCACAGACTCAGTACGAGCAACCGCGACCTCAGAGGGGTTGTTATGAATGTGGTGATACTAGGCACATCATGAGAGATTGTCCCAGATTTGGGAGGGGTGGATGTCATTAGAGCACTCAAGCTACGAGCTTTATTACAGTTAATACTCCAGGTGCACTGTCAGTTAGAGGTGGAGGACAAGCGGGTAGTGAGCGCCTAAGAGGTGAAGGCCCGACCCGTTGATTTAATCACTATGATTTGGCGGAGGCCAATACACCAGATAGTGTCGATACAGGTACGATCTTGATTTTTATTATAAAAGGATATTTTCCTTAATTTGATTCGGTTCTGAATATTGAGGTGAATCCTTCTATTATGCTCTACTTATGGCTGAGCTTTATAAATTTGTGACCCACTTATATGTTTATCCCTGATGAGAGATTTAAAGTTGTGAACCCGTGTCTGTCATTATATTTTTGGTACATAATTGAGGGCTATAAGCCCAAAAGTAATTCTTGTTATTCATTAAAGTTGGTTCAATGTGTTTCAGAATAATTGATTTCAATATTTATGAATTATATGCCCTACCGGTAGGAAGGTTCATTATGTGTTGTGAAACATGGTTATGAAATATATATTGAAAAGAAGAAATAAAGGAAGATTTTAAATTTCAGTTGGCACAATGTGCAAAATACTTGTGATTCGGAATGGAGGACGAGATCCTCGCATTTTTACATGATGTGAATTATTTAAACCGAGCTTCAAGCCGCGGTGGAAGTAATAAGGACGAGGTCCTTGTGGTAAAATATTTATGAGTTTAAAATTCTCCCTTTGTGAAAAATTAATTTGTATAATAATATTAATAGGGAGTCATGCCTGTTAGGCTTTTCTGATATTCTTGTATATTTTCTGTGCATATTCAGCCATTTTTGTGCTGTAAATATTGAGTTTTATCCTATGAGATGAGTGCCCAGGTGGCGTTAAATGTGACTCAGTAATCCGAGTAAGTAACATGAGGTCTTCATACCTCACATTCTGTTGTCAGTATTGTGAAAATTCAAAATGAGGTGGATGATACTGAAATTTATTTATGAATAGCTTTAAGACCAGAGATGTGGTGATGAGTGTACATATGATGTGCATCATGCCGGATATCATTATGATAATGCAGTGCTTGTAATGCGGAGATTAGTATTATTGATATATACATTGTGGTGCTTTGTTGGGTTGTGGATGTGTTGTTAGGAGTTGTTTGGTGTTACTCTGGCAGGTGGATAGGCCAAATTACAAGGGAGACTTTGCCGAAATTTTTGAAAAATTTGGGAGTTAGTAAAATTTAAAAGATTGAGAATTGCAAACGAAGAGATAAATATGTTATGTGTTTAAGGGAGAATGATCCTAAGCGGGGAATGATGCATCACCCCAAAGAAAGTTTTGAATTACTTCAACACTATCGAGAAAATTGATGTGTGCATAGGCACGATTTGCTATAGCCAGTTGAGACTAATATGGCGTTGTTGTGAAAAATCAGGCCTTTTGAAAATATTGGAGCGTAAAAAATGGCCTTAAAGTTTTCAAGTATGGATAAAAGAAATAATCTCAAATGAGATGATGTTGTCATACTTATCTCAAATGCGGTAGCGTGGAATCAACCATGAGTATATGTGTAAAAGTAAAAATCATCAATTTGGTAATCTCAGAATAATTCTTAGAACGTTCGAGGACGAACGTTTGTTTAAGAGGTGGATAATGTAATGACTCGACTTGTCGTTTTAAGCATTTATGCCTCGTTTAGTGACTTAAGGTCTCGAGCAGCTTCGCAATATGTATTATGACCCGCGGGTATGGTCGAGTTTGATTTACTAAAGATTCGGAATTAAATTAAAAGAACAATCCTTAATTTGAAGCTTAAATGGAAAGAGTTGACCGGAGAGTTGACTTATGAGCAAACGACTCCAGAATGAAAATTTGATGATGTGCATAGCTCCATATGGTGATTTTGGACTTAGGAGCGTGTCCGGAAAATTATTTGGAGGTCCGTAGTGGAATTAAGCTTGAAATGCCGAAAATTGAATTTTTGGAAAGTTTGACCGGGGGGTTGACTTTTTGATATCGAGGTCGGAATCCGATTCTGAAAATTTGAATAGGTCCGTTATGTCATTTATGACTTGTGTGCAAAATTTGAAGTCATTCCGGATTGATTTGATGTGTTTCGGCACAAGTTATAGAATTTCAAAGTTCAAAGTTCATGGATTTTTTATTTGAAGTGCGATTCGTCATTTGGATGTTGTTCGATGCTATTTGAGACCTCGAGCAAGTTCGTAATGTGTTATGGGACTGGTTGGCATGATTGGTTGAGGTCCCGGGGACCTCGGGTGTGTTTCGGGGTGGTTTCGGATCATTTGGAGCTGTTTTGGAACTGCTGATTCTGGTGTCTGGTTTCCTTCTCCGCGAACGCGAAGAAAGTCCCGCGTTCATGAAGAAGAAATTTTGGGGCTGCTGGATTTGACCTTCCCGAACCTGAAGGAGTGGACGCGAACGTGAGGCAAGGTCTGGTCAAGATTATGCGAACGCGACGCAGTGGTCGCGAATGCGAAGAAGGAAGGGAAGCTGGGACCTTGAGCCATTAACCTTTCGGGATCGCGACGCATGGAATGCGAACGCGAAGAAGGAGGGCATTTAGCTACCGCAAAAATGAGAGCTCGAACGCGAACGTGATGCTGTGCATGGTCAGGCCTTCGTGAACGCGACACTGGTCACGCGAACGCGAAGAAGAAAGGTCTGGGCAGTGAGTTTAAGTTCAGAAAATGGGACTTCATCCTATTTTTCATTTTTGACGGATTGGAGCTCGGGATGAGGCGATATTTGGGAGATGTTTAGAGGAAACAACATGGTAAGTATGTTTGACCCAATATTGGTTAAATTACCCGAATCCATGATTGTATTTAACATTTAATCGGTGAATTAAGTTGGAAACATTATGAAAACCCTCTTGATTTAATTTAAGATTTGGAGGTCGAGTTGTTATCGGAATTCAATAAAATTGGTATGGTTGAACTCGTATCAGAATGGGCGTTCATATTTTGTAACCTTTGTTGGGTTCCGAGAAGTGAGCCCCACAAGCGATTTTTGGGTTAAATTTTAAATTTTTGTAGAAAATTTGTATTTTCATATGGAATTTATTCCTACAATTTGTATTGATTGAATCTAATTAATTATGACTAGATTCGAGACGATCGGAGTCAGAAAATCGAGGAAAGGGCACACTACTTGACTGATTGAGCGCAGTTTGAGGTAAGTATCTTGCTTAACCTTGTGTGTGGGGGGGGGGGAGATTTTCCCCTTAGGATTTGAGTCATCTATGCTGATCATAGTCTGTGTACGTGAGGTGGCGAGTGCGTGCTCAGACTTATTTGTGGAAAGTTGGCCTTTTAGGGTTCTTATGTTCTTATATTCACCGTGTATGATGTTGTTCTTGATGCGCTTAAATTCCTATTTGCTAGTTTCACCTTTACATGTTTTGATTAGAGATAATTGCTTTAGGATTCGCTCTTACTCCCTATTTGACCCTTATTCGACGTAACCAAAGATTTTACCTCTTCTATCGTCGTGCTATATGTTTTCATAACTGCTTATCTTTACTTGAAATCATTATTTTCTCATCCTATAATTGTTTAGTCTTAATTGGAGTTATGATTATCTTCTGGTTCTTATCCTTACTTGAATTGTTGAATAATCCTTGTAATTTCTCAACCTCAAAAGGAGTTTAGATAACCTATATCTTAGTTGACTTGCCATTATTTGGAACGATTTGACTCGTGTTGGCTTTTTATCGTTGAATTGAATATTGTGGAATCGTTGCTATATTTTGTTTTGTTTTCTCTTGTTAAGTTGTTCTCCTTGTGCCTAGAATTCTTCACTATGGTTATTCCTTGTGAAGGAGTTCTACCATTCTTGTGATTTAAGTTCTTGAGTTGATTTGCTCGCCGTACCTTGCATCTTTGTCATTGTTGCTTTTGCACTTGTTGTGGTGAGGTACGAGGTTTCTGTCGTGTTATAGTTCTTATCTCTGTTGTTTGCACTACATATTTAAATTGGGACTATAGACGTATTCCGGGAGATCCCCCTATCTTGCATATTTACTTTGGGACTACAGACGTATTCCGTGAGATCCCTCAGCACTGCATATTTAAATTGGGACTACGGACGTATTTCGGGAGATCCCCCTGTCTTGCATATTTACTTTGGGACTACGGACGTATTTCGAGAGATCCCCCAGCACTGCATATTTAAATTGGGACTATGGACGTATTCCGGAGGATCCCCCTGTCTTGCATATTTAATTCTGGACTATGGGACAGTATCTCGGTAGATTCCCCTGTAGTTATATCTGTGTTTGGAGCTGCTAATCTTCCATGCTTAAGTGTCACAAGGTGACTTATACTCGAAAGAAATTACTAGAAAAGTTTATATTTGAAAGGTTTTTATCTTGAAAGAACTATATTTGAAAGATATTTATTTGAAGGAAGAATATTTCAAAAAAAAAAAAAATCTTATTGGAAAGGATTATATTCTAAAGACCTCAATTTAAAAACTTACGGGTGAAAGTTTAAACTTGAAGGATTTGACTAATTTATTGGGGATTGTTGCCTGAGTCCTGATGTGAAAAATTTTGCAGTTGCTGAGTTACTACTTGCCTTTACTATATTGTGATTTTCGGATTTGGGTTGTGCTTTCATTCATTCTTCTGTGTCTTATTCTGGTGTTCCGCTGTTATTTGCTGTCTTTACTTCCTTATTGCAGTTGTTATGTCGTTAGCCATATCTTGGGGTCCCCAGATAGATGTCATGTTCTGTCATCCCTATACTTATACTTGTTCAGTTTATTAGACCAGTGGGTGTCTTGACTAGTCCTCGTCACTACTTCACCGAGGTTAGTCTTGATACTTATTGGGCACCGCTGTGGTGTGCTCATGCTACTCTTCTGCATATTTTTGTGCAGATCCAGGTATCGATCGTTAGTAGCTGTGCGGATCCTTGCTGAGGAGACTCAAGGTAAACCTGCCGCTGCGTTCGTAGGCTTCAGAGTCACCTTCCTATTTTGTATTTACACTATTTTTACTTACTTCCGAATAGTTGTATTTAGAAGTGATAGCAAACTCTGTAGAGCTTATGACTAGTACTACCGGGTTTGGAAAATTATAAATTTTATAAATATTTCTATATCGAGACTGTTAGATTTTCTTTGTAATTGTTATTACTCAGTAAATTTTAGGCTTACCTAGTGCCTAAAACTAGGTGCCATCACGATACCCAACAGAGGGGGAAATTGGGTCGTGACAAAGGTCTACACGAGAACGTCATGTACCAGCTAGATTAAAGTTAATGGTACAAGATGATGTATCGAATGAGGTTGATCATAATGATGATGACCCTAAGACCTATGAAGAGGCTATACAAAGTTCTGATTATGAGAAATGGGAAAAGGCTATGGAATCTGAAATGGAATCCATGAAGTAAAATAAAGTATGGACTTTAGTTGAACCTTCAAAGGATATAAAACCTATAGGTTGTAAATGGGTTTTTAAGAAAAAGATTGGAGCAAGCGGAAATGTGGAGACCTACAAGGCCCGTCTTGTTGCCAAGGGATATCGTCAGAAAGAAGGAGTCGACTATGACAAGACTTTCTCTCCCATGACAATGCTCAAATCAATTCGGATTTTGCTTGTTGTAGCAGCCTACTATGATTATGAAATATGGCAAATGGATGTGAAAACAGCTTTTCTTAATGGTGAGCTAGAAGAGGATGTGTACATGACACAACCTAAAGGTTTCACATCTGCGTCTGATCATAATAACATTTGCAAGCTACAAAGATCCATTTATGGACTAAAGCGAGCTTCTCAAAGTTGGAATATTCGCTTTAACAAGACAATTGAAAAGTTCAATTTTGTTAAATGCGAAGAAGAACCTTGTGTGTACAAAAAGGTTAGTGGGAGCACAATTATATTCTTAATACTTTATGTTGATGATATATTGCTCATAGGAAATGATATACCGGCATTGCAAAATACCAAGATTTGGCTATCTGAACAGTTCTCCATGAAAGACTTGGCAGAAGCAGCTTATATATTGGGAATAAAATCTATAGAGATAGATCTAGGAAGCTGATTGGGCTTTCCCAGTCCTTGTACATTGATAGCATCTCAAAAAGGTATAACATGGATAATTCCAAAAGAGGCTATCTACTGATAGGCACTGGAATTACTATAAGCAGGGAGGATTGTCCTAAAACATCTGAAGAGAGAGAACGTATGAGTAGGATCCCATACGCTAGTGCAGTGGGAGCTATCATGTATACCATGACATGTACACGTCCTAATGTGGCTTATGCACTAGGAGTGACTAGTCGATATCAGGCAAATCCTTGTGAGGAATATTGGAAGGTGGTGAAGACCATTCTCAAGTAATTTAGAAGGACTAAAGACCAATTCCTCATTTATGGAGATTCTGAGTTGAAACTTGAAGGTTATACTGATGCAAGTTTCTC
This sequence comes from Nicotiana otophora, assembly GCA_000715115.1. Lineage (NCBI taxonomy): Eukaryota > Viridiplantae > Streptophyta > Magnoliopsida > Solanales > Solanaceae > Nicotiana > Nicotiana otophora. The sequence goes on from AWOL01S0005939.1 coordinate 138,057, forward strand.
TTCAGATAGAGATGATAGCAAATCTATTTCTGGTTATGTATTCATCTTAAATGGTGGGGCAGTGAGTTGGAAAAGTTCCAAACAAGATGCAGTAGCTGATTCAGTGACTGAAGCAGAATATATAGCAGCTAGTGAAGTTGCTAAGGAAGTTGTATGGATGAAAGAGTTCTTAAATGAACTTGGTGTGGTTCCTTCAATAGAAGGTGCAATTCCATTATTATGTGACAATACTGGAGCTATTGCTCAAGCAAAAGAACCAAGATCACACCAAAAATCCAAACACGTCCCGCGAAGGTATCACTTGATAAGAGAAATCATTGAACATGGAGACGTCGAAATTCAAAAGATTGATGGAAAAGAAAATGATGCAGACCCATTCACTAAAGCACTTGGAGCAAAGGAGTTTGACAAGCACAAGTAGAAATTGGGAATGAAGTACAAGAGCAATTGGATCTAGTGCAAGTGGGAGATTGTTAGGGATATATTAGATATGCCCTAGATCCAATCTCATATTTGATGATTTGAACATATTTTTGTGAATGTTATTTGATATAAAAATATATGGCATTTGATATTCGTTTATCATAGTTACTATTAATTGCTTGATTAATTTAATAAGGTCCTTGATTAAATTTTGAGACTTGTCATCATGATGGAGATCATGATAATGAGAGTAAAGTCTCTTACAATTTAATCTAAATTTTGTTCTTGATCGTAGGATTATTAATTTGGACATTAGTAATCCGGTTAGATCAATATTTATGTGATCGCATTTATGGGATAAATATTAGTTGATCTCATTAACTAAATAACATAAATAGATGATGCATATAGAGATATGATCATTGAACTGATTCATTAGATAATTCCCAATGGTTAGAATTACCATAAACTGTCAATAGGATATTCTCTTGAAGAATGTGATGTAAAAATTTTCTTTGACCAGATATCATAATAGTAATTGACAAGTTATTTATTGTACTTTGATACTAGACACCTATGGTCCTAGGGCGATAGTTGAAAGGATATTAGGTACGATTAAATACTTGTAGAATCAGTGATTGATCAAGATGGAATCTGTCAACTCTTGGTAATGAGTTTAAGCTCCATGTTGTCCAAATTAAGACCTTGGCCAGGGCGATTGAATGAAAGAAGAAAAGAGTTTCTTAGGTCATTCAATGGTAGATTATTTTGACATGGACACATAGTCGGCCGCCTATTAGGATTTGACAGTTGAACCATATCCTAGGGTGACCCAGAGTTATAAGGATAGAAGGAATTAATACGTTATTCTTCTACAGGTTCTTGAGAGTAAATTATATACTTCATACTATTCGATCGTTAAGGAGTGTTGCTAGACGCCACCCTTGATTAGTATATTGATGTGATCAATTTACTACCGGTTTAGTATTGAACCTATGGGGTCGCACACTAACAAGTGTTCTGATCTTTCCTAAAGGATTAATTACTTTATTATTTGATAATTACATTAAAAAATTTAATTAGTCAAATAAATTTAGTTATTAGTCCAAATAAAATATTATTATATTTTTTGCTAGAACAGAGGATATAATTAATATTGTGGACAAGTTGAAGTTTTCTATTTTAAATAAGAAAATTAATTTACATCTTTTGGTTGATATATATATATATATGCACTTGGTAATTATAATTAATATTTGTAGAATTCAATTTAGAATTGAATTCCATAAATGAGTTACATGTTTTTATTTTAAAAGTATGACTAAGTTATAGAATTCAATTTAGAATTGAATTCCATAAATGAGTTACATGTTTTTATTTTCAAATGTCGACTAATTTGTAGAATTCAATTTAGAATTGAATTCCATAATTGAGTTACATATTTTTACTTTAAAATATTGACTAAATTATAGAATTCAATTTAGAATTGAATTTCATAAATGAGTTAAATGTTTTTATTTTAAAAGTATGACTAAGTTGTAGAATTCAATTTAGAATTGAATTTCATAAATGAGTTAAATGTTTTTATTTTAAAAGTATGACTAAGTTGTAGAATTCAATTTAGAATTAAATTCGATAAATTAGTTACACATTTTTTTAATATTTACCATAAAGCATGTGATTTGTATTTTTCAATAAAAATTATGTGTATATATATCTAGGGCTGGCAAGTGGGCCGGTCTTGGGCCTAAACGGGCCAAGTGAACCGGTCCAAACGGTCCTGGACCGGTCCCAAATTAAACGGGCCCGTGCCAAACGGGCTTTTTGTAGGGACCGAGCCCGGGACCGTTTGGTCCCGGACTAAACGCAGGCTAAACGGGCTAAGTGAGCTAAGTGAGCCCAATAAAATAATGAATATATATAGTATATAAGATGTATATATAGTATATCGATATAAGATGTGTATATATTATAGTATATATATTAAATGTATAATATATATATATATATATATATATATATATATATATATA
>AWOL01S0005939.1:153521-174206 GCA_000715115.1 Nicotiana otophora
TTTGCAAGAAAGAGCAAACAAAAGTTCAAATAATTTAGAAAGACACACCTCCTAATCCTTCTCACTCGTGCTAGTGAAACCATAGAGGTGCTTGATGGAAAAGAGTATTATGTTAGTTATGATGTATGACAAGTGAATGGGTTGAGAAGAAATTACGCTTGAATTGTGAGTGTAGTGTATTAAAGTGCTTATGAGGGTTAGTCACTATTCCTAAATGTATCCTACCCGTCCCTTAGCCTACATTACAACCTTAAAGTCCTAATTGATCCTAGATTTAGCTAGCTTAGATTAGTAGAGATGTACACTACGGGCAAGCTTATGGTACGACCACGGGATGCACATGAATTCTTTGTGAGAGTGAGTGAATGTTGTTCAATTGTGTGATGTCCTTAATTTATGTTCAATGACATATTTAAATTTGTGGACTACTTTGATATTCACTCTTTTGCTTCTGGTGAGGGCACTTGATCTCATGAAGGATTGGTAATGTTGTATACTTTCTTGTGTTGGGTGAGTGCGTGAATTGAGGATGCTTAGTGGTCATGAGTCTTCTCTTGAGGTAAGGTGGTTGTGGAGAGGTTGCTTGAGTTGATTGAGTTGGCTGAAAAACATTGAGTATACTTGGGCTATTTAAAAACGGGAAGAATGTGAAATTTGGGTGTTCATGTTTAATTGCCGACATCGATCATATTCAAAAGGTAGGGTGTTTGATTAAGTTAATTGTGAGGTCCTCTTTTATAGTGCTAAGTAGGTTTTGGGGGTGCTAATATAGTTCCATTGCTCGAGGACGAGCAAGAGTCTAAGTGTGATGTGTTGATAATCGGCTTAATGTATACATATTTTGATATATATCGCCTCATACTTTGCTCATGTCTCGATGATTTGAGATGTTTAATATGATTGGTTTTTCTACATTTTGGTATTTCTATGTGTAGGGATCATTTGGATGCAATTTGGGACGAAAGGGCGCGAATTGGAGCGAAATCGGGACAAAAACGCAAAAAGTGAGATTTGAGGGCCACAGCTAGCGCGGGACGCTGGCTGTGGCGCAATTTACAGCAGCCAAAATATTTGAGCGCCAGGGCCAGCGCCCCACACTGCCCTAGACGCTCAAGATGGGAAAGTGTCCTTTTTCGACTAGGACTCGGTTATTTCGACCCCTAGACGCCGCCCCCAACTCATATAAAAGCCAACCTAAACCTATTTTTGAAGGGGGAGACGTGATTTAGAGAGAAGAGGGAGGCGCCAAATACTCGGAAGCAAGGATTTGATCAATTCTTCCATCCCTTTCCTAGTATTCATTGATTCTATGTTTGAAAACATTTTTTTTTTATGATTGTATGAACATGAGTGGCTAAGAACCCTATTGTTCTAGGGTCATGGGTATACATGAATGTTGACGTTTGAAGTTTAATTTGACGAAGTTAATTTTATCATATTGGGTTATTTATTTAATTCTGTTTTTAATTATTTTGCTGAGTAGCTAACAGTGAAATACTATCTATGAATCTAGAGTTGAACCCGAAAGTGGGAATTCTAGATTGCATATAGAATTAAAGAGAGCAAGTTCTTAAACCCGGGCATCGGGGAACGGATTCGCAATTAGGATAGACATATACCTAATTGCCTTGCTCAGTTGCAATACAGGAATTGTAAATGCGTTCTTGTTAATCTTAATTCCATAGACATATAGGTATTAAGTTAGCTTTAAAAGGCGAGTAAGGACTCAACAGATTCTTATGAGTAATATCAACCCTGTCAATCAACAATCCAGATAAATCAATTAGTTATTTTAAGCTAAGAATGCAACATGATTGTTAGATAACCCGTGACCCTGGAATATTATCTCCTATTGATTGTTATTCAAAACTATTTAAGTATTGTGGTTGATTTCTAGTATTTCATTACTTGATAGTTTTTAGGTAGTAAATTAGAAAATTATCTATTTTGTAAGAAATCGCTTGAATCGATAAGCTATTTAAGTTTGAATTAGTCAAAAGTGAATCATAAGTCTTCGTGGGAACAATACTCTACTCACTATTCTATTATTTGACGACCACGTATACTTGCGTGAGTGTGTTTGGTCGCAACAAGTAGAAATGGATCAAAATGACTTTGGTAAATCAAAAAGGCTGGACAACTCATGCATTCATTCGTAAAAGTTTAATTTCCATATATTGAACAGTAAATCAGATTGTTTAAAGGATAATAAAATGTAAATATTCAAAAAACATTAGTTGGATTTGTAACATGGAAAATATCATAGGTCATCTAACATGTTAAAACGAAACATAAGGAGTAATAAAATGCAAAATATTACAAAACAATAGTGATAATTAAAAAAAATACTGAAATTAATCTTCAAGAAAAACTAAAACCAAATATTCCACCACTGATAATAATCTAACATTGACGATGAACTTTTGTTCATTTATATCAATTAAATTCTTTATTTTTAATGTAGTAACTTAATTAAGATGCACAATTATTTCCCAAAAGTTAGTCAAATATCAAACATAGATAGGTGGGACCATGTTGTTATTTCACAAAGTCAAGTGAGTCCTAATTTTCATTTGCAACATTCTCCCCGACTTCCCTTGTTTCTACTTATTTTTCTTCCTCTTGAGTACTTTGAGCCTTGTCTCTTCCTCGTCTTTCCTCCTTTTATGAAGAAACTCAATCAAGTTTTTAAGTGCAATGTCAACTTCATCTTCCTTCATCAGCTGCTCTGCAACCTCAGCTGGTGTCACTGCCGTATTTCCAATCAACTCCTCGATTTCTTCAAATAGTTGATGCTCTCTGAACCCAAGGTAATTGGAAGCAAGAAGCCTAAAGCCACAAGAAGTGCAATATGTCATATGAACGTGCACGTCCATTCGATCTGGTCGCAACAATGCAGGATCAAGATTTTCGACGTGATTTGTTGTGAAAATTATGATTCTTTCGTCTCCATAACTTGACCACAAGCCATCAATGAAGTTCAGCAGACCAGACAATGTCACCTATAACAATAAAAGACATAACAAAATCATATGGACATTCAGTATGAATTTAAGTTACGGTAGTTTTTTGAGAAAAATAATATCACGCTATGTTAAATGTGTTCATGGACTGAAAAAAGACCGACAAATTAGTATCATAGCGGATGATTTGATGAATGATTATGGAAATAGTGAATGGGGCGGAGCGGCCAGGTTGATTGGAATACTTGGACCAGTTGGAGAGCACATAAGAGGATGCTTGTCCAAATGTTATTTTAAGAGTATTATCTTTAAGCTAGTATGAGCCCCGGTGTTCAAACTCGAACCGAAATCGAAAACTGAACCGTAAAAATGACTTAATGGCTTATTAGTAACGGGTTATCAATTTAACGGATGGGGAACGGATTGAAATTTTATTATTAATGGCTTATCGGTTTGGGGGCGGATTATTCAATTTTCTTATCAGATAAACCGTTAACTTGTTAAGAATATATATATATATATATATATATATATATATATATAAAATTGTTTTTATCCATATGTGTATTAAATAATAAAAATCCTTTCGACACTTACACTTACCCGGTACTGCCCAGCCCTATTACACTATTACTCTATTAGAAAATAGAAACCCTAACATCTAAAATTCCTTATTTCCCTCAGATCTCATAAGTAACAGCAACCCACTGCCCAGCCCTCTCGAGTCTCACCTCTCCCTCTCGCCGTCTCACAATCTCAACACACTTCTCAGAACCAGATCTCAGAACCCCAGTTACGGGCTTACGGCCATAGCCACAGCAGCAGATGGTAAGTTTCTTTTCTTCTTTTCGAATCTTTACTTGATGTTCGAATCTTTAGTGGGATAGCATGCATATGCACGTATCATGTTGCATCTTGCTGTTAATTTTTCTTTCCTCTTCTTATTTGGTGAATTTATGGGAAAATATATAGGAAACAACAGTCATGAAAGCAAAGAAAGCGAGATCTGGGAAACAAATTTCAAGAACACTAGATGAAGCAATTTCAAGTTGGAAGATATAGAAGAGTAGTGGAAGCAAACGGGAAATAGGTTGGAGAGCGATGCTATGTTTCTTTTTTGGCTTATACGGAATTAATGTTCAGTGTTCTGGTGGAGTGGGGTGACAAGGATACTTGGGAGCCAATAGAACTTGCAAGTTGTTTGAACTTTGAAGTTGCAGAAATTGAAGCACTGCTAGGGGTTAGCTACAACAGTTGTATTTTGGATGTCTCCGATTGTTCTAGATTTTATGTCTAAATTTTTATTTTATCTCTAGTTGTATTTTGGACACATTTTGAGAGATGTAATTGCCATGTTAGGAAGTGTTAACTGTTATGTTAGCTGAAGCACTGTTAGGTATTTACTAATTACTAGTAACCGTGTAACTTGAAGGACCAAAATAATCCTCTGTAATACAGATTGAACTAGGCTGATAAATCACTCGATAATAGCTAAATCGATACCAATCCACCCGATATCTTATCGAATGGCTAGCGGATTAATACATTTAAAAGCAGATAACCGATAAGCCGAGTCGTTAAGAGTAAATAACCGCCCGATCCGCCCGATAAACAGCCCTACCCCAAACCGTTTGGCTCTCGATATCCGCATGGTGCTACATAAATTGGGACGAAAGGAGTAATAACTTCGTGTTGAAGAATATAATTAACTTCTAACCTTGCTTTCTTCCTCATGAGAGTCATTAGAAGGAGCAGCTACACGGCTAGACAACTTTTCTTGCAAATCAGTGGTAGCATCAATGTCTTCCACCACCAATATGGACTTATTAGCAGTGGCCACCAGCAGCCGCCGCAAGTCCGTATTCTTCTTCACCTCGGTCAACTCCAAATCCTATATATCAAAGTTCAAATAATTAGCCATAGCAGCAATCAAACTAGATTTACCAGTACCTGGTGGACCATACAACAAATACCCTCTTTTCCATGCTTTCCCAACTTTCTTATAATACGCTTTCCTCTTCACAAACCTGTCCAAATCCTTCAAAATCCTTTCCTTTTGTTCCACATCCATTGCCAGAGTCTCAAACGTAGCAGGATGATCAAGATTTACCGGCGTCCACACTGCACTTAGGTCATGCATATTCTCATAATCCACAGTGTGGATCTTTAGTGTCCTGATTTCTTGTTTTCGCAATTTTGCCTTGTTAATAATGTAGGGCAAGTAACATTCGAGGACAAAGTCGTTGTTGTTTCGGTGAAACGTGAGTTCATAGGATCTAACCTCGGATTTTAGAGTGAAGTTCATGTCACGCGGATTATAGAAATAATCTTTTGACTGAACTTGCCTGCAAACCCATATCCACTTGAATTTCTGACCTTTGAAACAGTATGTAACTTCCTCGTTACGTCCCATGCTCATATTGAAATTCTTTTCCTTCTCCGGTTTGCTGATTTTGAAGCGACGTGTGTTAGGAGAGAGCTTGGAGCCCAAGTAAATTTGTGCTGACTCGTGTACTTCGTTGCTTACCATGCCATCAAATTCATCAATTACTATTGTTAGCTGATTTGAGAATTTAATAAAGAGGTTTCTTATCCCGAAAAAAAGATAGTCTTGAACTTCTGGTGGGAGGTTATGTGCCACCATCGCCATTGCAGCAGCAGAGCCAACTGCTGATATTATGGTTTTGGCAATTGCCATATTTGATTCACCAGAAGTCGACATATTAATTGCTAAGAAATTGGGATTATGGAATTATTGTGAATTGAGCAAATTGATTGTAGATAGCTCCCTCTTCCCCTGTTTTGATTTTTATATATCTCTTGGAATAGGGGATTAAGATGGGAATAGAATCTTGAAAGGCAGCTAATGGATGATTAAATTAAAAACGGTGCTTTTCCTTTTTGACAAGTAATTAGGAACGTGCTAATTAATGAAATGTCGAAGGAAAGAAGATTGAAAAGCCAGAAAAAGTTGAAAGAAGATTGGAAAGCCCAAATATTGATTCTTTTGGTGTTTTTGTTTATTGCAAATCGTTATAGAGGAGCTTCCATGGAACTTCTTAAGGTTGAAATACTTTGATAGGTTTAAAGTATCTTAGATTTATATTTTCATGATCTAACAAACTTATTGTTAAGAACCAAATAAAGGACCTGATGTACACTTGGTATATATCTCTATCAACGGACTCAAGCTAATGTGTGTCGTATGACTACAAACAGAAAAGAATCAACTCAGGGACCTGATCCCTTTGAGTTTCCCTGACAGCAGTACGAAGTCTACTATACAGCTGGAAAGTGACTGCCTGCACGGTACATGCTATAGTGCAGCAGTCACTTCCCATTGGGAAGGACTTTTTACCAACCAAGTGTTTACATCATCCTAGTGATATCATCCAAAGGATATTAACAAGAAGCATTACAACAAAACATTACTTGAACACTTGTGAATTGATTCAAGCACTCCAGATATGATAATCAAGTATTGAAGTCACAAGTGCATCAAGAACAAAATACAACACTACTACGGACCAGTTCCTACAACAAGTCTTTTGAATGTCCTTAGTTGAGTTGCAACTTTGTATTTGTTCTTCATTGTAATTCCTACCTTGCTTATTTAGAAGCTTTAATTAGGAACCTTGGAAAATCATAAACCCTTAGTGTTTGTGTCGTGACTAGAGTCAGTCATGAGTTGAAGTCTTTGTAATAGGTATATTGCAAAGTGGCTTGTAATAGGTGTATTACAAGTTAGTGAAGGATTAAGAGTTTAATTCCTAGGTTACAATAGGTTGTAATCTAAAGATTGCTCAAGTAGTGAAGTTGAAATCCTACAAGTGTAGGTCGTGGTTTTTTATCCCCTTGAGCAGGAATTTTTCCACGTAAAAGCTCATGTGTCATTTACTTATTGTTTCATTAGCTATTTCTGTGGGAACTGGTATAGGACCAGGTCTCTATACTATTTGGTGGACTCATACATTCTACCAATTGGTATCAGAGCAGGTTCTTTCTAAAAGGTTAACACCTAGAAAGGATCCTCATCATAGCTGCTCCACCAAACTACGAGGAAGGACGATCAACCTATAGACACCCGAGATTCAACGGCCAATACTATGGTTGGTGGAAAACTAGAATGCACGACTTTATAATGGCAGAAGATTCCGAGTTGTGGGATGTTATTTTTGATAGTCCATATGTCCCAACAAAGAAGGTCGGAGACCATGTTGTAACAATGTCAAAAAATAGTAAAGAATATAACGACGCAGACAGGAAAGCAGTAGAGAAAAACTTTCGTGCCAAGAAGATTTTGGTGTGTGGCATAGGACCTGATGAATACAATAGAATCTCAGCCTGTCAATCCGCCAAGGAGATATGGGAAGTTTTACAAACAGCACATGAAGAAAACAATCAAGTAAAGCAGTCAAAGATTGACATGCTCACCACTGAGTATGAGCTTTTTAGAATGAAGGATGATGAATCTATTCAAGATATGCACATACGATTCACATCCATCATAAATGAGTTGCACTCGCTTGGTGAAATCATCCCAAGGAACAAGCTTGTGAGGAAAATTCTTAGCGTTCTGCCTAGCTCTTAGGAGAGCAAAGTGAATGCCATTACTGAAGCTAAGGATCTGCAAACACTGACTATGGACGAGCTGGTTGGAAATCTGAAGACCTATGAGATGAAGAGAAAGAAGGACGGTGAAAGAAGAGAACCAAAGAAGGAGAAGAACCTGGTACTCAAAGCTGAAAACAATGATTCGAGTGAGGAGGATAGTGATATGGCATACCTTACCAGAAGGTTTCAGAAAATGGTTCGAAGGAATGGAGGCATACCAAAGAGAGGCAGTTCCAGCAAACCAAAGAATTATGACCTCTGTCATAAGTGTGAAAAGCCAGGGTATTTCATCAAGGATTGTCCTCTTCTGAAGCAAGAACATTTCAAGCACAACTCTGATAAAGCAGCCAAGAGGAACCTGGTTCCTGACAAACGCTTCAAAAGAAAAAGCACAGTTGACAATGTTGTGAAGCAAGCTCTTGCAGCTTGGGGAGACTCCTCCAGTGAATCGGAAGAAGAAAATGATGCAGGTGATAGTTCCACGATGGCAGTTGAAAATGAAGCAAATGAATATGACTCAATATTTGCTTTGATGGCTCAGTCAGACGATGATGAAGATGATGACAATGATGAGGTAAACTTTAGGGATGTTCAGAGGAATCTGAAATCCTACTCTCCCAAGAAACTCATGTCATTAGCTAATATTTTGATTGATGCATATCATAGTCTTGTGAGTGGTAAGGATACCTTGACCATAGAGTTAGGAGATGCTGAGCAAACTAGAGATGACTTGGTGGTTTGTGTAGTTGACCTGAAGGAAACTATAGAAAATCTGAAAAAGGAGAAGGAGGTTCTAATATAAAATATTGATAGTGTAGAACATGAAAGAGATGATTTAACGATAGTTGTAGTTGACTTGAAAGAAACCACAAAGAACTTTAGTAAAGAAAAGAATGCCTTAGTGGAGAAGGTTGACATTACTGAGCAAGAAAGAGATGATCTCTTAGTGGTAATCGTAGACCTAAAGGAAACAATTGAGGGACTTAAAGCAGAATGTAGGCCTGGAAATTCTGAAAAGGGGAAGGAAGTAGCTAGTGAGGCACATATTAAACTTGAAAATGATCTGAATAATGTGAAAACTAGTCTGTGTGCTGAGCTTGAGAAAAATAGGCAGCTTCAAGCAGAATTGGAGAAAGTAAAAAATGATCTTGAGAAGTCTTTTAAGTGGACCTGGTCCTTAGATACTATTACTACCATGTACTTTAATAATGGTGGAAACAGGCAGGGAATAGGGTTCCAAAGGGAAAAAGTTTCTTATAACCCTCATAGCAAGTACGTCATTGTACCTGATAACTGGCTTTGTACCCACTGTGGGAACAATGGGCATTTCAAGGAAAATTTCCAAGCCAGAGTCCAGTCTGTTCAGAAAAATAAAGTTTTTTGCTAAAAGGGGTAACTACTGGAAGAGGACCAGGTGCCACTCGCAAAAAATGCATGTTTCCTGCATGGATTAGAAGAGCTCTCATTCATCCTTTTTCTCATTACAAGGGACCCAAACTTGTTTGGGTTCCTAAATCTAACCTTTGATTTATCTGTACAAGGAACAGTGAGAGGAAGTAGTCAACAATGGATTATGGACAATGGATGCTCTAAGCATATGACTGGGAATACCATAGACTTTATTTCACTAAAATCCCTGCAATGAGGGAATGTATCCTTTGGAAATGGGAAAAAGGGGTACATTCTTGGTGTTGGAAAAGTTGAAAAGTCTCTCTCACACTCAATTGAGAACGTGTACTATGTAAATGGTCTGAAGTATAGTCTCTTGAGTGTTTTCAAATCTGTGATAAAGAAAACAAGGTGGAGTTCTAGTCAAAGGTGTGCACAGTTACTAATCTGGTAACTTGTGAAGTGGTACTAGTGGCCAAAAGATACAAGAACATCTACGTTGCTGATTTCGAGTCCCTACAAAGTGGTGATATGAGCTGCTTGAAAGCAGTTGATGATGATGCAGAGTTATGGCACAAAAGACTGGGACATGCAAGCTTCTCTCTTCTGAACAATCTGATACAGAAGGACCTAGTTCGTGAATTGCCAAATTCAAAATTCAAGGAGCAGAGAGTGTGTGATGCATGTGCTAGAGGAAAGCATGTGAAATCCTTTTTAAGCCTTAAAGGATGCAGATTGGATCACAGTTATGTAGGAGGATCTACATCAATTTGAAAGGAACAAAGTATGGTACCTGGTACCTAGACCCTCAGATAAAACCATCATAGGAACCAGGTGGGTATTCAGGAACAAGCTTGATGAGCATGGAAACACTATAAGGAACAAGGCAAGGCTGGTTGTCCAAGGTTACAATCAGGATGAAGGGATTGATTATGATGAAACTTTCACTCCAGTTGCTTGTATGGAAGCCATCAGAATTCTCATTGCCTTTGCATCACATATGGAATTCACCTTATTCCACATGGATATCAAAAGTGCATTTCTGAATGGTTTTCTAAAGGAAGAAGTCTATGTTAAGCAACCTCCAGGTTTTGAATGTCATAAACATCCTGAATATGTGTTCAAATTGGACAAGACACTATATGGTTTGAAGGAGGCTCCTCGAGCTTGGTATGAAAGGTTGTCAAAGTTTCTCTTAGAAAATGGCTTTATAAGAGAAACAATTGACAACAATCTATTTATGAAGGAACCTGCTCATTGTTCAGGTATATGTTGATGATATTATCTTTGGGGCAACAGCTGACTCACTTTGTGAGGAATTTGCAAAACTCATGGGAAGTAAGTTTGAGATGAGCATGATAGGGGAGCTGAACTTTTTCTTGGGTCTTCAAGTGAAGCAGTCCACGAAGGGAACTTGTATTAGTCAGCAGAAATATATCAAGGAGCTTTTGAAGAGGTTTGATATGGAAGCATCAAAGGTGATTGACACCCCTATTGCCATTGCTGCTAAGCTAGACATAGATGAATCTGGCTCTCCTGTAAATCAAACAATGTATCGAGGCATTATTGGATCACTACTCTACCTCACTGCCAGCAAGACAGATATTGTATTCAGTGTGGGTTTATGTGCAAGGTTTCAATCAAATCCCAAGGAATCTCATCTAAAAGCTGCTAAAAGGATTCTGAGATATCTTAAGGGAACACAAGACCTGGTTCTGTATTACCCTTCAGGAGACAACTTTAATCTTGTTGATTATGCTGACGCTGACTATGCAGGTTACCTTGTGGACAGGAAGAGCACATCTGGAATGGCTCATTTCCTAGGATCCTGTCTGATTTCATGGGGTACAAGGAAGCAAAATTCAGTAGCTCTCTCAACAGCTGAAGCAAAATATGTTGCTGCAGTGTCCTGCTGTGCTTAGTTCTTGTGGATCAAACAACAATTGGAGGATTTTGGGGTATACACTGATTGTGTACCTCTATTATGTGACAACACCAGTGTACTCAACATGGCAAAGAACCTGGTCCAACACAAGAGAACCAAGCACATTGACGTGAGACATCATTCTCTCAGAGACAACGTGGAGAAGGGGCTTATTTGCATGAAGTTCTGTAGTATAGAAGACCAAATTGCAGATATCTTCACCAAAGCTCTAAACAAGGAACATTTTGAGAGAAACAGGATGGCCCTGGGGTAAATCCGCCAAATTGAGAACCTCATTCCCTTCCCGATGATTATGAAAATTACATTCATGTAAATCTAGCTGAAGTGTTTTGTGGCCAAGCTTAACTTACTTCTATACCATTGCAGGTAGACACGCATGATGATTATAGAAGCTGAAGGAACAATGCATGAGCAGCAAAAGAGAGCTGAAAATCTTTTTTTAAAAAAAAGATCGGTCAGGAACCTAGTTCTTGTACCACAGGTTAGTAGTCTTGTATTTTTCTCATGCGTATCTCAAAAGAAATAAAATTAACTACCACGTCATCCACCTTTTCAGACCTTGTATATCACGTCTTTTCTTTCAAATCTTTTCACTTCCCTCTGCAACGGTGCATCTTCCCACAAACCTACCTCCATTCCAGAACTAGTTTCTCTCTTCCCTCATAATTATCCTTTCCCTCCTTAAAACCCCTTAATTTCTAGCCTTCAGCGATCATCCCTCTCTCTCTCCATTCTTCCAGAATCTTCAATCTAACTATCTATCATGGATGAAGAGCAAGCTACCCTACCCACCTTGGAAGGTAACATCTTCGACTCATCTGCCACCTTCCACCATTACTGACACTATTACTGACACCGATCCCATCTTCCACCATTACTGACACTGATATATACAAACCTGATTCCCTTTCACCTCTTATCTCTATTACCACTCCATCTGACCATATTCCTTCGTTAAGTGTTGAGGACTCAGAAGCCTCAAAAGTCGACATTGTTGCTCCCATGGAGTCTCAGGAAAAAAGAACGCTAAAAACATATTGGCCATTTCTGCTGAGGGACTGGTGAATGAAGGACCTTCTACCATGCCTGACAGGGGCGGCCCAATGATAAAGCAACTCAAGCAATTGCTTGAGGCCCCACATCCGTGGGGGGCCCAAATTTCTAATATTAAATAGTTGTATGTGATAATTTGTTTCTTAAAAATATTAAGTTTATCAAAGAAAAAGCATATTTTTTCATGAAAAAAAATAATCTGGGACCGCTAGAGATATTGGGGTGAAAATAGCACGGGCTAGTCAGTTTTCTGACCAATAATTAAAAAATAGTCAACGTTTGCAAAGTCATTGAAAAATAGTCACTATTTTGCTGCAACACGGAAAGTTCCAGTGTAAACTTTATATTCTTACCTTATTTATACACCATCATCATTATAACATGGCCTACATTAATTTTACCACTTTATTACTCTCTCTTCAAATCATATTTTACTTCAATCTTTTATATTTCTTTTGGTCTCTCTACACTCACAAGTTCATTGTCTCGTAAATCATTCTCTCAAATAAGATAGCAAAAAGCAATTGCCAACACTCTTTTTTTCAAACTTTCCCCACGTTACATCTTTTATTCTTAATTATATATTATCTTTTTATTTATTTATTAGAATTTTAATATATATATATATATATATATATATATATTTATAACAAGAAAATAGGAATTCGCATATTTAAAACACAAAAAAAAGGGAAGAGTTAAAACTTTAATACTTTCCAAAAAAGGAGTTATTGATAAATTTTTAGCGAACTATAAAATTTTTGAATCCGAAAATATGAAGAATTTATGGTAGATGAACAAATCACTAACAAATTGAGCTAGACGATAATGAAATCCAAGAAGAAGAAGAAGTTGGTGAGAAATCTATCATAAATCTTTCAGAAAATCAGAAAATTCTAAGAGAATGGAATAATATCCTATAACATATATTGTCCTAGTAAAAAACTCTATTATAAGTAAAATATTAATAATTTTGTATCTCAAAAAGCTAGAAAAATAAATTTTAAATAAAATTTTACTAAATTATTTTTTGTAATACCGAAAATTTAAGGCCCATTTTCAGTATGGCTTTAGGCCCCAAATATCATTGGGCCGCCCCTGATGCCTGTGTCTCAGGGGGAAGGGACTCCACTCTTAGAAGAAAAATGAACAATGGTGCTTTTTGAACTACCTGCGCCTGAAGAAGCTATTGGGAACCCTGCTGATGAACCTGGTCCTCTCCCTGAGGAAACAAGTCAGGAATCATCTTCCCAGGTCAGCTTTGACCCTGCTCTTTCTCCTTACTTTGACGCTGAGCCGTTGGAGTCTATCCCTCCTGTTGTGAGATCTAGTGATGAGGATGATCAGGATAATGTGGTTCTCAGTGCTCGCTTCAAGATTGGAAAGCCCGTAGTCACTCCTAAGCCCCCTTCTAAGTGACCTACCACAAGGTTGCAAAAGAAGAAGGCTTTTGAGTCTGCCCTGAAGAAAAGTAGAAGGAGTAGCAAGAAGAAGAAGAATAGTCTGATGAAGGAAGGAAAAATTGTGTGTGACGAAAATATTCTAGTAGAAGGGGTGGATGAGGATGCTCAGGAGCAACCAAGTTCCCTGGTTGAGAGATCTCAGAAAAAGAAACAATCTGTTGAGAGTGCTTCAAAGGAAGTTGTTGAAAAACCAAGTAAAAAGTCTGTGAAAGGTAGTGTCAAGTCTAAGCAAGTTATGGAGGAAGAATATGTGTCTGATGATGATATTCTGGTAAAATCAAGTGGTAAGGGCAAGTCCATTGGCAGGTCTGGCAAAAGGAAGTTGGAAACTGTTGGGGAACCCAGTTCTACAAAAAAAGGTGAAAAGTGTAAGTGTACTAGGGCAAGAAAGGTTGAGACATCAAAAGGTACTGTGGGGTCGCACTTTTGACCCAGAGATTTCTGAAATGGCGGGTATGAGACAAATTCTTGAGATGGTGGAATTTTAGCAGTGGGGCCATCTTTTCAAAGAGGATGTGGCCAAAGTATATGAGGATGAGGTCAAAAGCTTCTATGCCGACCTCTTCACTATTGAAGATGACCACATCTGTGTTTTAGTGAATGGAGTGTATATGGTATTGGGTGCTACTGTGTTGGGGGACATTCTCAAGGTTCCATCTGAAGGGTTGTCATCTGTGAGAGGTGTTTGTGGCTCTAATTTTAGGTGCGCCATTGTGAAAGAAAATGTTGTCCAGCATGGGGAACGGGTAGACAAGAAGGCTCTGCTTCCTGTGTACCAATTATTGTTCGAGTTGGTTAACAAGGTTCGGCTCCCTCGTACTGAAAGAAGGTCCATTACTTCCAGGTCTGATTTATACTTAATGGAAGTACTAGATGAATTCCGTTCTATCAACTTGCCTGCCATTATGATTGGACATATACAGAAAGTGGCAGCTTTCAAAGATGGGAACCATGGACTTCCGTATGGCTTTCTTCTCACGCGTGTCTTCAAGTTCTTTGATGTACCCTTAGGAAATCCCAAGATGGGGACCAGGAAACAAACCTTCTCAAAAACTACACTGGAAGAATGTGAATGTATTGAAAAGGTTGGAGAAATGTGAAGCACTTCGACGATCTCACGGCTAATCAACGCCCAGAATAGTGCCACAGAGGAGATCAGGAAGCTGAAGGCAAGGAACGCCATTCTTGAAACTCAGCTTAGTCAAGCTATAGCAGCACCAGGACCCTCCAGTTCATCAAATGAAGAAGTTGCTCGTCTGTCTAAAGAAAATACTGAGCTCAGGCAACAGGTGGAGAACCTGAAAGAGAAGCTGCTCACAGAGCAAATGTCTGCAAATGCTCGGATTGACCTTGTTCTCAACACTCTTATTGCCTCCTCCAAGCATTCCTGCTCTAGTGCCCCCTAAGAAAATCTTCCAATGACCAGTGTCAAGTTTCTATCTTTTGTTTTGATGATTTGTGGTAGTTGTTTTTGTTTTTTTTTGTGATGTGGATGGATTTCACCTGAACTGCTCCCGCTTTCCACATTCCAAACTTGCCTCTGCCTTCTTGGCAGAGACTTATGTCTTATAAATCAATGAAGACTCTCTTTTTGCTGTTAAATGCTTATATTTTTCTGCTTCTCTTTTCTATCATGTTGTGCGCACACATGTGGCATGAGTTAGCTGGCTAGACTTCTTTATGCTCATTACTTGCTTGTGTATTTTTAATGATGCCAAAAGAGGGAAGATAAATTAAAGCAGGGGGATCTGATTAAGGGGGAAGCATAGGGCCAGGGAGAACTTGTGAGGTTCCTGGTACTTTATCTGGTTTATTATGTTCTACAAATGATTTTCAATTTTCAAGTTTGTCATCATCAAAAGGGGAGAAATTGATGGGTTTAAAGTATCTTAGATTTATGTTTTGATGATCTAACAAACTTATTGTTAAGAACCAGATAAAGGGCCTGATGTACACTTGGTATATATCTCTATCAACGGACTCAAGCTAATGTATGTTGTATGACTTCAGATAGAAAAGAATCAACTCAGGGACCATCCCTTTAAGTTTCCCTGACAGCAGTACGAAGTCTACTCTACAGGTGGAAAGTGACTGCCTGCACGGTACATGCTACAGTGCAGCAGTCACTTCCCATTGGGAAGGGCTTTTTACCATCCAAGTGATGTCATCCAAAGGATATTAACAAGAAGCATTACAACAAAACATTACTTGAACACTTGTGAATTTATTCAAGCACTCCAGATCTGATAATCAAATATTGAAGTCACAAGTGCATCAAGAATAAAGTACAACACTACTATGGACCAGTTCCTACAACAAGTCTTTTGTATGTCCTTAGTTGAGTTGTAACTTTGTATTTGTTCTTCATTATAATTCCTACCTTGCTTATTTAGAAGCTTTAATTAGGAACCTTGAAAAACCATAAACCCTTAGTGTTTGTATCGTGACTAGAGTCAGTCATGAGTTGAAGTCTTTGTAATAGGTATATTGCAAAGTGGTTTGTAATAGGTGTATTACAAGTTAGTGAGGGATTAAGAGTTTAATTCCTAGGTTACAATAGGTTGTAATCTAAAGATTTCTCAAGTAGTGAAGTTGAAATCCTACAAGTGTAGGTCGTGATTTTTTATCCACTTGAGCAGGGATTTTTCCACGTAAAATCTCCTGTGTCATTTACTTACTGTTTTATTAGCTATTTCTGTGGAAACTGGTATAGGACCAGGTCTCTATACTGTTTGGTGGACTCATACATTCTATGATGCTTTATACCCAATCCCAGATATGAGAGCTTTGAAATATTAATAGTATACCTGGAACTTTTCATGTCAATTTTGCTAGTTAATATATAGTTATATACTACATCTTTATAACTTGGTTATTGGGCCATCTTAGTTTGTTCTCTAACGTAGTTAAGTTTACCTTATGTTATGAGTGAGATAAGATTCGATCAGTTTGTTAGTAATCAGACCTTCATTAATTTGTACATAGTACACATTACATCTAAATGTAGTCTGGGATACACTTTCCTTTAACATCTAAGAATATCAAAGAATATAGAGAACTTCCCCAGATAATTGTTTCTCATGTGATCAAAGACAGTAGTTATTGCAACTTCATCATACATCATTTATGTACAGAGTTCAAATTCTAGCAAAAGACCTTTATAATATCATATATCTTCTTTTCTCCATAATTCATGTGACCAACCTCATGAAAAAACATTTAAGAAAAAAATAGTACAACCATTCTTGATGGGACTCTTAGTAGTTAATCATAACATAGGTTGGCATGCTAGGTAGAAGTCGAAGAAAAAAAAGGTGAAAAAAAAGAAGAATTGCATAAAACAAAATTCCTATTTCACTTCAAAATGAAGTTTAACTATCAAGATCCATACTCATAAAGGTATCTTTCCGCAATTGCAGCATGAGTTGCTGCACCAATAGGCAATACATCTTCATCAATCATGAAATGTGGAGAGTGTCCTGTGTGATATGATCCTAATGTCTCATTCCTTATCCCTATATAGAAGAATGCTGCAGGTATCAGTTCAGAGTAGAAGGAGAAGTCCTCGGCTCCCATCATCGGTGGAACTACCTTAAAGTTCGTCGGACCAACCAAATCAACGGCGACCTTCTTCACGTGTTCGTACATTCTGTCGTCGTTCACTGTCGGAGGATAGATCGTGTCCTTGTCTTCGAAAAACTCCACTGTTGCACTGCATCTGAACACACTAGCTTGTTCTGTGAATACCTGTTGTTAAAAGTCATGTCGAAATTAGTACAAGTCCTTGTGTCACTCTTTCCTTACTAGTTCATTTAAAAAAAAAAGAATAGTATCTTTGAGAACAATTTAACTTTATTTTTTATTTATTCTTAATAGTATGGCTTTTATAGTCAGAAATTTGACCACAAGTTCCAATTTCTTTTTCATGGAGTACTACAAAGTATACCTTGTTGTAGGACCATGGAATATTTTAGCATGCACGTTTTTGGTATGTTTTCTTGTACTACTGTAAAGGATTAGATCTTTTACAAAATTGGTGAAACGACTTGTCCCTCCTTACATATGGTGCAGTATCCACATCTAGGAGTGGTTGATTTTATTTTTGCAATAGTAAAAGCTTTTGGTTCTAATTCACAAATCAATAATAGACCACATGGTGTGTAATTCGTCAATCAAATCTTGGCATTTTTTGAGGACATGACCAACATTGGGTCCTATAATATTGGCTAAAACAGAGTTATCTCTGTGACTCTGCAAGATTTAGGATACGGAAAAAGCAAATATACCCTTCTACAGAAAAGGTTTAAATGTACCACTCCTTATACTTTGAGTTTAAATATACCCCTGTTGTTATACTTTGAGTCCAAATCTACTCAAATCGTTATACTATTAGTTCAAATATACCTTTTTTCCGTTAAGTTTGTCCAAAGTGAACATTCAATCCTACGTGACACTGACATTTGATGAGGCGGATGCCGCATGGCTTGTCACCTCAGCACCCCTAACCCATTTTATCCCTCCTATTGTTTTTTCCACCACTAAAATTTTCTTCCTTCAACCATTATTGCCACCATTGCCGCTACCATAAAAAATATTGTATTTTAAATTTTAGTCTTTTATATATGGATTAGGGGTGTTGAGATGACATGCCATGTGACATCCACCTCATCAAATATCAGTGCCACGTAGGATTGAATGTCCACCTTAGACAAACTTAACATAAAAGGGATATATTTGAATCAATAGTATTACGGTAGAGATAGACAAGGTGGGTTGCTCTGATGGTAAGCACCCTCCACTTCCAACCAAGAGGTTGTGAGTTCGAGTCACCCCAAGAGCAAGGTGGGGAGTTCTTGGAGGGAAGGATGCCGAGGGTCATTTGGAAACAGCCTCTCTACCCCAGGGTAGGGGTAAGGTCTGCGTACACACTACCCTCCCCAGACCCCACTATAGTGGGATTATACTGGGTTGTTGTTGTTGTTGTATTACGGTAGAGATATTTTTGGACCCAAAGTATAAGGAAAGTTATATTTAAACCTTGTATCATAGTAGAAGGGTATATTTGGCCCTTCGCCGTTTAGGATAAGTCCTGAGTTATGATTGAGCTGAAACTTTTTGGGTGAGATTTGTGAATGCACTCATGTTGGTCACAATATATGTACTATTACTAACCTCTCTTATTCTTCTAAGAAGCTGATAAAAGTTGGTGCTGGAGAAAGCCCTGAAAGTTCCACTGAGAGTAACTGCTTCTGGTATCACATCAAACTTATCTCCGGCATTGAACGATGTCACCGACACCACCTAAAATGAATTCACAAAAAACAGAATGTGAAAACAAAATCAGTTCTTGAAGCTGTTACAATTTTTGTTTATAATAGTGATGTATTAGCCATTTTACGCGCCCCTATTACTTCCCAATGGTATAGACACCCGGTAACTTCTAATTTTCCATCGAATCTTAGCTGGATAAGAAAAAATTATCTAACGTTTTTTTGTTTCTGGTAAGATTTGAACCATGGTCTCCTAGAATTTTCACCAACTTCCTCGACGGTTATAGCCTTGGGTGCTGTGACTATTGTCTTTCTCTTTTTCTCAAAACGCTATGTGATTTCTTTTCATCATTCTCAAGCTAGACAAGCATAGTTACCCGGTGTCTTAGCTGACGAGCGGAAAGTAACAAATTTTTGATAAGACGGTCGAGATGCAGGCAAATTAGTCGGGACAACACCACCGACATGAAAAGAAACGATAAACTTAAAAGCTTGGTGATTACTAGTTAAGTAGCACACCTGAGAATCCAAGGGATTGGATTCGCGAGAAACAATACTTTGCAAGCTGATAACAGCAGCAGAAGCAGCAAGTACAGGGTCAATAGAGTGGTGGGGATTGCTTGCTTGGCCTGTCTTACCACTAATGACAGCTCTAAAAAAGCCACATCCAGCAAGAAGAGGCCCAGGTCTTGAACCAATTACACCAGTTGGATGCTGATGTGAAACATGAACAGCAAATATAGCCTCTACATTTTCTAAAGCTCCATTTTTTATCATCCTTTTTGCTCCATTCCCTGCTTCCTCTGCTGGCTGAAATATTAGAATCACTGTCCCCTGGTAAACATCAATAGCATAATTAGTTCAAGGACAACTACAGCTCTTAATAATACAAGGTTCTGAAGAAAATGGAAGAGGGGATTGCTATTAAGCACATTATTATTTTGCTGTTTCTCCCACACAAGGGTGGAGGTAGAACGTGAGATGCGGGTTCGGCCGAACCCAGTAGGTTTTGTTCAAATCATGTATTTATCTTAAAAAATCCATTAATATGTTCAACTTATTAATTTAAAACCCAGTAACTTAAAAGTATTACAATCTCGAACCCATAAGGTTCAAATCCTGGCTCCACCTCTTGTCCCACATATCACATGTTGTAATTGATTATAGAAGTAGGCAACTTGACAATTGGAAAGAAATGATTGTCTTTTTTCCTTTTCAGAATGTATGCTAGTCTATACTTTTATAATTGCACTCAAGGATGTATTCATCCATGAAGTGAAATACTAGCGTTCAAATTCCATCAAAAACAAAAGAAGCTAAGCACATTTCTTCTTTTTTGTTTAAGTTTTGGCGGGCTATATTTCCAGACGCATATATTAGTGGTAAATAACAAGTACTTTTATGAAATAGTTGAAATGCACGGTTGAAATTCTATTGGAACTAATAAATGAGATAAGTATAAATGAAGTTTACATGATAAGATCATACTAGCGTCATTCTTTACAATAAAATCTCAATTGACGAAAATCTCCATCTTTTCATTAACAAACAACTAAAATATTCAATGCCATTCAGTATCAAAATGGAACGGATTTGATATCGGAGAGATTGTGGGCATCTCTATTATATTGGAAAGATAAAAGACAAGAAAACCTCTATAAACAAAGGCACTATAAAGGTACTTTATCTTCCCATTTATTAAACCATTTGATCCTTACAAATTACAGGATTTTTGCCTCTTTTTTTCCCAAGGTCCTCATATGTTGAAAATGACTTGAAATAAATAAAAATGCATTTCATAATTTCATGGTCCCAATTACTCCCAATGAGTTGTTGGCTGTCATCCTCAAGACCGCAACAAGTACTCTTAGATAGCTTACAAAAAAGAAAAGGGAAATTTTTAAATATAAGATTTTATTTAAAAGCAGAATCTCGATATAATATACATACCTCTCATATATATATATATATATATATATATATATATA
>AWOL01S0005939.1:176139-198213 GCA_000715115.1 Nicotiana otophora
ATATATTACTGCAATTACTTCTTTTGTTTTTAGTTGACTTAGTCATGTAACTACCAGTCCAACTGTATGAACAAGCTATAATTTAATTGACATGGAACCAGTTCTCTCTCTCCTCTCTCAACTATTTTTAGTATAACATAGTCATAATCATAGTACTAAGTAAAGATAACTAAGATTAATCAAATACCAACTTGTTCGTGTTTCTAAACTAATTGACGCATAAAGGTTTAGGGGACATATTTGCACTTGAAAAGGCAACGAAAAGATGGGATCTTGGCCCGTCTTTGAGGGGAGGGAGGAATAGAAGGGGAATAAAAGACTGGTTGTGACTTATTATTTCATGACAATTCTCTTTCGTTCCAGTTCTTTTCTTTCAAACCAATTCAATTCTCTTTCGTTCCAGTTATTTTCTTTCAAACCAATTCAAAAAAGAAAAAAAGTTTTTGAACCACTTAACCACTAAGTTATGCTTTTGGGCACGGGCGGCTCAAGGGTCAAGCCACTAAAGTAAAGGCCCCCAAATTTTTCTTTTGTTTTTCTACTCGTATTTGTATTGAGGTCCCGACTAATCTAGATTCGTATCGCATAAGACCTAGTAAATGGGAAAACACGTTTTAACAGAATTTTTTTTAACCACAGGACTCGAACCCAATATATTTAATTAAGGTAAGTTGGATCAAATACATCCACAACAATCTTTAGAGGCAGGGTCTAAATATATTGGGTATGTTAAAATAAAAAATAAAATATTTTATAAAAATTCAAGATAACTTTTGATTTAGTAGTGATATAACCGTTTGAGCAAAAAATGGAGAAAGAGAATCACTCCCCCTAAACCCTTGTCGCGAATATAAAACTTTTTATTATTTAAATTTTACGAGTGACATCATTAGTGAGGTATCTATATGAATTTGGTTCTATTATCTAAGATCAACAATATCTTAGGAAAGACTAAATTATTTATAAAAAAAACTATTAACAATTGATGTTAGGCCAAAATTCTATACTTTTAGCACATTACTCGCCCTATATTTTGTTGATTTAAGTGAGTTATTGTGCGACAATTGCGCTAAATTGTGTTGTTCTATGTGCAGGAACATCGGAATGAATCATCGATGTTATGATAATTTTTTTTCCTTCTGAAAGGCCCCAAATTAAAAATTGACTTTAGGCCACCAATCTTCTTGGGTCGCCCCTGCTTTTGGGTTATATCAAAGGGATTCAAAACATAAAATATATAGGTAAAAACAGATTTTGCCTTATATATACAGTGTAATTTTTCGGCGAATGGGGTTCGGGTGAACCCCCTTCTGCCCCACTAAATCCGCCTCTGGTCAAAGGCGGAGTTAGGATTTGACCTCTATCGGTTCATCTTTTTAATTTTTTAGCTTTGAACTCATTATACTCTTTAAGTTATGTGTTCATATCTATTGTTTGTTGCAATTTTAGTAAATTTTTATACATAAATTTAAACTTTGAATCAAAAGTACTAGGTTCAGATGAACCAGCTCGCATCATAACACTAGATCCGCCCTGCCTATGGTTTCTCCGTATATTCCAATATATGAATGATACTAAAATTTTCTTTGAAATTTTGTAAGTTTAACAATGCAAAGACCACCCAAAACGCACTTGCAATGGAGAAAAAAAGTCAAAAGTAGAACTAAAAGAATCCAATGTAATTACCTTCAGCCTGGCAAAAAGCTCTAAAAGAACCATCACAAAGTAGATGCTCTGCTTATATTTGAAGTATTATAACTATAACTATTGTTGTTCGTACGAAGTGCCCAACTCTAAAAAGGTATCAAAAAACTAAATGCAGATCACCAGATTTACCATTTAGCCAAAAAGTTTAGGTGCTATTCTCATTATTGACAATAAAATAGCCAGAGATACTCAATTACCCACGACCAATTTAAAAACAAACAATCGGAGATTGGTGCTCCAA
Organism: Nicotiana otophora; assembly: GCA_000715115.1. Taxonomy (NCBI): domain Eukaryota; kingdom Viridiplantae; phylum Streptophyta; class Magnoliopsida; order Solanales; family Solanaceae; genus Nicotiana; species Nicotiana otophora. The sequence goes on from AWOL01S0005939.1 coordinate 178,088, forward strand.
TAATCTCCAAATATTATGCCCAAAATCATGGAAACCACTATATGGAGGACAAAAGAATATTTTAAGCAGTCACAAGAACAACGTTTTCTTCTTGTTTGAGTCACAAGAATAAACTTGATTTGATAGTCCACACTTGGTTTATTCTTTAGACCAGGTCCTTTAAAAATTATTGGGGGAATTAATAAAGAGAATAACATTATATGACTAGAAATGAAAAGCTTTTTTTAAGGAGAAAAAAAAAAGAATAAAGAGTAGTTTTCCTGAAGAAAATAAAAAATATAAGAATAAATAAACTGTAGGTGAAAATTTTAAAATTCAAAATATGCCCCTAAAATTTGAGTAACATTTCTCTGAATGATGTTTATTATAAAACATACCTTTAAGTTCTTCTCACGAGCCTTTAAAATCTTGGCTGCACCTAGGAGCATAGCCACATGAGCGTCATGACCACAAGCGTGCATTTTGCCCGCAAGTTTGCTCTTGTGCTCCCATTCAACAGCTTCCTGTATTGGGATATAACAAAAATATAAATGAAGATTTGCAACAATTTTAAAATTTAAACAAAACAAAGTATGTAAGAAAATAAAATAAAAACCATAATGGGTGTGGTCCTTATTTAAAGATAAATATTTTCTATTTGTTGTACTAATAAATTATCACGTGTTTAAACATAAATGTGAGATTCGGTCAGAAAAACGGCTGACGTCAAATATAAGTGAGACAAAAATAAATATAATACTTAATAAAAAAAACTATAATTATTTTTAAATATAAGTAAGACACGTGTTGTAAAAATATATAAAAATATAAAGACGTGATATTGTAGTCAAACATGAGTAAAACACGTATCTTAGAAGTAGAATGGAAGATAAAGATTGGCACTTTTCTCAAAATAGATATGCATGGGAAACTATGCCCCACATATAAATCAAAAAAATAATTAGAGTAATAGATTTCCAAGCTAATAATTTCAATATTCAGTGGTAAATATCATATTCTAAGGACCATGTTCTTTCATATTTTTTTCTCACTTAATTAAACTGTTAATTTTATCAGATTAACAAGTAAAGAAAAAACGAGTAGCCCAAGGATAGAAAGTTTTCTATTTTCAATTTTCTAGTAACATTTGGAAATTAGAAAATGGAAGAAAACAAAAATAAGAAATAAAAATTTTAAAAAATTAAAATAGAAACCTGAATTGGAAGGGCATCCATATCAGCTCTGAGAGCAACAAACGGCGGCTGGCCGGAGCCGATCATGGCTCGAATTCCGGTAGTAGCTAACGGAAACTGATAAGGAATCTCCATTTTCTCAAGTTCTTGACGAACCAGTTCACTAGTTTCATATTCTTCAAAAGCAAGTTCAGGGTATTCATGTATTTTTCTCCTCACTGATTTTATCCATTTCACATGCTCTTTCTTCTGGGCAATTTTCAGAATTTCATTTGAGCATTCTTTTGTCCAAATTGAGCAGTCCGAGGAGGTAAAAAGTTTGAGTTTTGATGTTCTTGTTTGGTTTTGAAGGACCATATTATTGGGATTTTTTAATAAAGTAATGGATTTGAAGTATGTGAAATCATGTTGATCAGAGGAAGAGGAAGCAGAGGTTTTTGCTCCCTTTAATGGATTAGTTAAAATGAAACCAAGAAATATGGCAAAAAAAATTGCTTTTTTACAAGTTATTGGAAATAACTTCACTAGGGTATCCATTTTGATGGAAGAAAGATTGAGATATGAAGATTCAAGAGAGATAATAAGAAGATGAAAGTTTGTGTTTGAGAAATGAATCAATGGAGATTAGATAAAAGTAATTTAGTAGAGTGAGTATATGTGTGGGAAAGAGAGTGATAGCTAGGGGCACATGCGAACTCTAATACTTTTGACGTTTTTTTTTTTTTTGAAGGTATAAAGATATTTTTGACGTTGAATATAATTTTTTGCGTAAATACTTATAAAATTTCTATAAATAACAAATTTGAATGCATATTTTGCCATTTTATGTGTTAACAAACTTAATTTATTGGTCCGTTTTAAAAAAAATGATATATTTTTATAATGATAAACTTTTATAATCATACAAATATCATTGGCTCACAAAATTTTTACCCCTTAAAGTATTAAAATTATAAATTTTTTAAAAAAAATTAAACTCTATATGAAATCAAATTAGTTCAGTAGAATCCGTCGAACTAAAAACCACGAGTGAATGGGAGGTGGGGTAGGAGAGGGACAGAGGCCACAAGGGGAATAGGAACAACACGTGGTGATATATAATACTATAAGAGAAAGTAAAAGGAATTTAGTGAATTGAGTCACGTGGTGGAATTGATTGCGTAAATAGCCATAACTACAAAAGTCTAAAAGAGAAAGGACCCAACAATTTGTCCTCTCATTGAATTCGGCTACGAGTGTGGTCTGTGGTGGGATTAGGCATAGGTACTTCGAAAAAGATGGGTGGAGGAAAATTGAAGACAGAAATATACGATAAGTATTTCTTTCCAAAATAAGTATAAATACGTGGTACGGTTTCTATGCTTCGTTTTAAAGGAAAAGGGAAAGAATTATTAATACTAATTTGATAAAATCATGTATTTACCAACAAAAAAATTATTTTTTATATTTAAAAACTCTTTAAATTTAAACTAGTCATTTATAGAAATGTCATAGTATGTCAAAATACCACAAATTCGAGGGTTACATTTGTATGTATAAAAGATCTTTCTACTTTCTTTTAAAATTAATATCTATCGAACAGAGGGAGTAACTTTTTTTAATTAAAAATATATAAAAAATTGTGATAAAGAAAAATATTTAACTTTCTAAATAATATTAATGTCTGAGAAAGTCAGAACCGATGAAATTAAACTGAACTCAAGAATGACATAGGGGATAGGCGTTTGAATGTTGCATTTAGTTAATTTCAACGAGACACGTAGAAGTTTTGATATGTTTGGAAGATATTTCAGAAACTGAAAGGGTTAAAATAACAAATTCGCCTATATAGAACCGTATTTTGTGGGCTTTAGGAAGTAGAAATGACAACATGTAGACGCTTTAATATTCCTATTTAAATATATTTATTTTTAAAAAATTAATATAGAATTTACTTAGAGTTGACAAATTTAAGACTGCTCAGTGCTCATTGTCCATTCAAAACCATACTTCGAAAATCCATAAGTTGATGACTCTCACATATGACATATGAACTACAGCCGAGAATTATCTTGTTGTAGTTGTCTAATCGATCGAATCATATACATTAGCTTGTATGATTTTTTTTAGTTTGTACATAAAAAACAATATATTTTTATATTTAAAAATTTAATTTTAAACACCTCATTTTATCTTTAATAATATAATCTATAACTAATGTTAATAGTTTTTTCAGATCAAATATTTTTTAATGTTTTGCGTCCAATCAAAACTACCACGTAAAACAAGACAACAGGGTAGTAAATGAATGTACAGTTGTTGAAGTTGAGCTTTTACTAACACAAAGTAGACCACGTGTTGAAATAATGCGATATAGAGTAGGGTGTATGCGCAAATCCTGTTGTTTCAATAAAGTAGAGTTCAGAATTATTTGTTTAGACATTTAAACTTGGGCTGGTACCTGCTGAACACCAAAACGATTTTAAAAGTGTTTTAATTAGACACATTTTACTGACATGGCAAAATGTGTATTTCCCACTCTCTTAAAGCGCATTTAGTATCTCAAAAAATAGTAAATTTATTTTTTTCTTTTTTCTTTCTCTTTCTCTTTTTTCATATTTTTTCTTTTACTCTGGTTTTGCCTGAAGGTCGGCCTACCTTGTCAGAAATTTCCATGGTCGGCCCGGAAGCAAGCCCGCTTCTCCCTTCTCCGCCAAGAACACTCCAAAAACATATATTAGATCTGGTTTTCCTAATCCCACCCAATTGTAACACCACAATCAGCTAAAATTTTCCTTGTAAATTTGATAATAGAAAGCCAGAGTCAAAATCGATTGCTGGATGTGTACTGAAATCAGAAATTTGCATTTGTTATGGGAGTTGGTGAGACGATTAAGGTAACAAAAACTTAAAGATTTGAAATTGTCAAGCAGAAACTTATTTGAAATTCAGAATAGCTAAGTAGAGACATTTTCCTTATTTATCTATCCTCTTTACATATTTTATAAGCATTGTTTTTTCTCTGTTAATGGAGCTTCCACCTGGGTTAGTGATGGTTGCATCAAGATCTCCTCTATATCAATTCTATTTCCCAATTTCTGCTAAGAACCTCGTTTTAACACTACAACAACTAATTCTTCATGTGTTTAAGCTGCAAAAAGCTCATGCAAATTTAAGGAAACGTTACTGGAAAAATTGAAAGGAAATATCGGAAGAGAGAAAGAGAGTTTTGTTTGGGGGAGGGGGGGTTAGCAATAATGGAGTTTTTTATTTTCCCCTCAAAACTCTTTTTCCTAATTATTTGGGATCAAATTCCAAGTGTCTCTGTCTCATTGGTTTGTTTTGCCAGGTCAATTGCATTTGAAATGCACGCACTTTATTTTTTGGCTATCTCAGCAAAATATTTCTAATTAATACACTTTTTGGAGGACTTTAGGTGTTCAATAGGTACTAGCCCGAGTTTAAGTGTCTAAATAAAAATTTTGGACAAGTTTAGGTGTCCGCGTATGTATTTGGCCTAAAGTAGACTCATCTTCGGCACAACCAAACATCCTCCCCTAACGAGTCTGGAACCAAAGTGTGATTCTTTTGGACTCAAACGATAAAAATAGGTGCAAAAAACATTGACTATCATTTTATATATAGCGCGGTTATTCACCGCGCTATACCTTAACGACATGTTTGTTCGTTAAGGTATAGGGCGTTGAATAATCGCGCTATACTTGAACTTTCCTACCCCACCAATAATTCAGCTGCACTTTACTGACCCACCAATAATTCATATGGGTATAGCGCATGTAGTATGCGCGCTACATATATAGCGCCTAATATGCATGTGTTATACATGAAATAATTGTACCCCCTACTGCGTAATGGTCTTGCCTGTAATCAACAATGGAGCAGACGGGGTCACCTGCGAAATCCCTGGCGTAAGCTGAAAGCTGAATGACGACATATCATGAGGAGCATCGTGTGGCTCAGGGTGTTCACCCGGTTGATCATCTCTAATACCCTCCGCGGGTGCCTCAACGCCCCCTTGCTGGGGACCCCGTCCTCGCCGACTACCACGACCTCGTGGGCTAGCCCTTCCTCTTTGGCCACGCCTGCCACGTCTACCACGTTCAGGCTCCACTAGTGGCCCATGATGGTACTCCTTGGGCGGCACATAAGCAGCCTCGTATCCTAAGAGCCCATCCTCTCGGACACTTCTCAATGTGTCGGCAGCAAGATCAGTAACTCGACGGCCAAAGACGTGCAAAGCTGACGCTCCCTCGCCTATATGCTGCAGCATCTGCAGTCCTAGCTGGTAGAATTTATGTAAGCCAATAATTTGCATAACATTTAAATATTAATTACGGAAGAATAATGTAACGTTATAAGTATGTATAACAATTAACATACTGGTGCCACATGCCTCCCGACGTATGGAATGTACCGACCATTTGCGCGATGAACGAGATTCCTGATGAGAAGTCGGGTAACTCTGCGATACCAACCCATGTACTCATGCTCGCCATCCATATGATTATGTGGAAGGTATGGCGGAATCAGGTCATACCTTTGGTCCCAAACATCAATCTCGAACTCTAGCCGTGCCATGTATGTTTGGTCAACCCTGCAACGATCATCCCGCTGGTAATGTGTCTCGTGCCAAGTGGGCGGAATAGGTACAAGCTACGGGCGACCAAACTGATGAAGGACTCGCTCTGTGGCATGATGCTTGACTATGGCGAGACATATCGGTGGGGCGGAAGAGCTCAACATAGCTCGGCCGTGAGAGCAATAATCGGGCAAACTAACTATGAGTGCGTCAGTTTATGGCCTCCATACGAACAATTTATTAAGCACAAGAATCGTGAGTAAATGCAACACATATAAAGCCAGGCCAAGTAAACTTAAGTATATATGTGCCTGCGCGCCTTTAAGTAAATCCAACAAATCCCTGTAATAAGGGAGATGATGTCGAGCCTCGACGTCATGTGCGTAGCCTCTCCTATCAACCCACTGCCAAGCTAAAGGGAGAAATAGTGGAGGTGATGCATCCGGTGCGATCGGTGGTAGAGGTGGCTGGAACTGCAGGAACCGCTCCTAGGCCCAAACCTAATATAGATTGTGGACGTAAAATTTAAGTTATATTTTTACTATGTATGTTATAATCATGAAAAGAGTTGACTATGTTTTCACCTGCAGTAGCGGTAAAAATCTGGCAATGTTTCTCTGGGTGCCCATGCATGCCCGACACATCTGCATATACAGGTAACCAAGAACAACTGTAACCAGGCAAATCATCTAGCTGCTCCAGATGATGTAGAAATCTCAAACTGACTAGGTTTCCCGAAGTGTTTGGGAACAATACACCACCAAACATCAACAACAACAATAATCTCCTGTGACGGTTTATACCCTCTGACGGTGAATCATCCGTAATTTCCACATCCATCGCCGCCAGATGCTGCCGGATGGGCGTCAGCTGCAATCGACTAGCCCCACTCAATGCAGTCAGCTCTACTGGCTGGAAACCGGTGAGATTCTGCAACATATGTAGGTAATCCACTCCCCTGTAGTTTCTAAGAGCATGCGAGTAAGCTATAGGTAATCCATCGACATGCAGCCCAAAAATAACCTCTACGTCCTCAAGCGTGATAGTAGCTTCGTCGATGGATAGATGAAATGTGTGCGTCTCCGATCGCCACCGTTCTATCATAGCCGTGAACAACGCTCAATCTGTCACGACCCAAACCGCAGGGCCGCGACGGGCACCCGGTGCCTTGCACAATCGAGTACCAATGTAACATATCTTTCTTATCATACCGTCATGGGTACGTGGGCTAGAAGCGTCGTTGTGAGATATTGGGAATAAAATATAAGGGAATACTAGGCATAGGACGACCCAACATGATATAGAAACTTATATATGTGACATACGGGCCTATAAGGCTGACATGATCATTTGTACACTCAAACCATAGGCCATACAAGTATCCATATACATGACATTTGTCTACAAGTCTCCAAGAGTACATAAATGTCATAAAGGCCTGGACAGGACCTCGCCATACCAATCAATACATATCCAAATCATACCGACGAAATAGGAAACTCCGAAGTAAGTGGAGTACACCAACACCTTCCGCTGAGCTGATAGCCTACTAGGAGGACTGCCAACCTATCTATCGGGACCTGCGGGCATGAAACGTAACATCCCCAGGTAAAAGAAACGTCAGTACAAATAAAATACCGAGTACGTAAGGCATGAAAAGCAGTATATATAAGAGATGAAAGAAACATGGAGTAAAGAACTCAACTTATAAGTCTGAATAGCTCTATGAATCATGAAATATTTATAATGTCATGCATATGCATATAAATATCATATCATGCATAGGTGTATACGTACATAACATCATCAAGCCTCTGAGGGCATCCCATTATATCATCTTGGCTTCTGTGGGAAAAATTATCAACGTATACCGGCTGATCAGGTGGTGATGCGTATATAACGCCATAATATTTTCCCATACCCCATATACATATACTATATGCGTATATAACGCCATATGGTCATGGGTCAGTATACATGTATGAATGGATGCAATGCATAATGAAGTAAGTCAATAAGATCTCTCAAAATTTCATGAGATCCATGAACAAGCGATATGATAGTAGGACATATAGGGAATCAATAACATAGGCACCCTAGTACTTCTATGAATAAAGTCATTTAAGAAAGTTGCACATTTGCTCGTTTAGTTTGTATCATATGGATCATGACAAAAGGAAAGAAGGGATAGACTTAACATACCTTAAGTCGTCAATGCAACTCAACAACAAGCTTATGAAAACTAGAGCGCTAACCCTATAACAAAGAAATGCATGTACAACTTAGATAGTACTAGTATATCACGTATCTCAAACGATAACTCGATTTAAAAATAAAACGGGCAGCATTTCCCCTGATTTGACTTCTCCCTCAACCCTACTATAGGCGATATACAAACATAATATAATCAGCAACTCAAAAACAACCCAACTACAATTTGACACCTTTAATACAACAAAACCCAAAGATATACCATAATACACCCAATCAACAAGTTATCAATTAGCCTGAAATTGCAACGAATAGCGACCAGCCTACTACCCTACCACATGTTGCGTTTCTCCATGCCCTTAATATATCTAAACTCCATATATTAGTAGTACAATAGGCCAACACGAGTGGACTACAAAACAGTCTACTAAAAGTGAAATAAATCAAATGCATGGCTTCCAATCACCGTCCCGTGAGTTATAACTATTAGGAAATGAATTTATCAACCTTCCTTGATATTTAAAAGTTTAAATACAGAAAGTATACATTTTCTTAACTATTAAGTACCTTCCAAAACTCAAACTACAAAAAAAAAAGGAGAGGCGATATAGCGATACTTACGTCATAGGGATCGTTCTAATGTTATCGCTTCTTGATTTCATACCCAGGATGTTAATCGTCTTTGAAACCCTAGAAGAGAGCTTAAGGATATGTTTATGGGTGTTCTATGGTCGCGTGCTATGGAAAGATGAAGATAAAGACGACCTAAGACCTTAGCTCCTCATCATTGGCCCTTCTTCTGACGCTTGTATCTTTTTATCTGGATGTCGTATAAACGAACGGTGAAGAGAGTTGGAAACTACATTAAAAGACCTTTAATTTTGTATATAATATGTCCCAAAAAGACTTCATATAACATACAAAATTTATTTCTCAAAAAGCTTCAGTGACACACCTACTTGTCACATATGCAGTCTGCACAGTCTCCCAAAACTGAAAATATCTCTTTAATCCAATGGCATATCAACACACGGTTTAATGCGTTAGAAAATAGACCCATAGATATTCAATCTTATATATGTATAATCCCGTAATTCCAAGTATTATTGGGAGAAAAGCTCCGCTACATTTGACCCAATCTTCAGCACATTTATGAATGTAACTTGTGTTGACCTCTACCAACTTTTGTTTCACAACTTGCTTGAATTCAAAACGTAACACGCGACTATCATAAAACTAAAATAACTCATAAAATAACATCCTTATCATATTAAGTACCCATGTCTCACCCCAAAAGTACATGTTATAACATTACAAACTTGTCGACTTTCGACGAACTTATTTTCTTCAATTCGTTTAGCATCTAATATTTCCACCCCTCTTGGTACTTGTTATCCATGATCTTAAAGATTTGTAACCTCTAAGGTAACATTATTAACTTATCATATGTACTTTCAAAAATTATCTCATTTATGATTTTACATCAATTGTCTTACGATGTACTCTTACGTACGAAAACATGTGGTGTAACATCATTCCCTCCTTGGGAACATTCGTTCTCGAATGTTGACTGATGTGCTTATCAGTCTAATAATCTATATCTCTTGAGAATAATTTAATATTGTCCTTTCCATCTAGGCAATTATTTTGTGAATAAATCATAAGGTCAGGTCATTCCCGCCTTTAGACCTCTTTCTCACACCACGACTTGTGATCGGAATTCTTCCAATCTCTTAACTGTTGCTACCTTCTTTCATGCAGCTTGTATGACTTTGTCCTTGTATGTGCGCCTATGCGACTCTTCTCTCTTTTTTCGTCTAGCTTTTAGCCAATCTCTAGGCCTCACTTTGTGAACATATACAACACTATGACAAGCTACCCCTCTGGGAATCTATAGGTGTACTGAAGTTCTTCACTTGGTACTTTGTCGAACTTATGACTATTGCTATATCTTGTTTCATAGCCTCGATTATCTATGCTTATGGCTTTACTACAACTAGGTAGGTCATACTATACCATAACTCTTACTTCGGTTTATTACTACCTAGGTCTGCTACCCAACTCTAGGTTACTCTGTCGCTGCTTATCCTATATTTATAAATCTAAGTCATTTAGTTCTTCCTCGTTACTTTTCATCTTAAGAATAACTGCCTAATCCCATATCATACTTTGTAACTTTTATCCATCCATTGTTGATTCACCTTAATTCTGATCCATAATCTACCACTGATAACTTGAAACTTCTTACATAATACATTGTCACTAAGGCTCACGTCTCATTGGGGAACATTTGAAGTGATTTTCCTGATCCACCTAGGGACGATACAATACTTCAATAACCGTATTTCATAGCATCCCAAAGTGATTCATCATATGGGTTCTAATCCCGTGCAAATAATGAGATACCTTTTCTCAAAATTGTTACTCAATCAAAGGTCTAAACATCATCCTCTTATTTATCACCATTACACCCTTATTCTACTACCAGGGAAGCATTCCATCTCTTCTAACTACTACTAGTCTTAGACTCCTTTGCATTCATTAAGGCTATACCGAGCTTTCTATAACTTACGGAAGCTACCAACTCTCTTATTTTGATGGGTTTAATCCAGAGGACTTACTTATTCTCGTCGCCTTCTCACTCACCTTTTCTTATCCTTACTCCTATCTACCTAAAACCTTGTCGCTCTACCATACTTTAGCTTGCGACCTACACATATCTATTCATGCTACTCGCAACCTTCATTTAACTTGCTAGCACCATATATTTCCTTTCGTGCCTTCTCAATTGCCTTTAAACATAAGCAATTACTTTTCCTGGTTGTTCTGACACTTGTTGCATGAATACATGGCTTATCTCATTGCTTACTAATACTAGAACTTCCTGTAACTCATATGATCTCAAATATCATTTTTTTTCTTCTTCCCGTTCATTAGCCACGATAGGTTCCACTTTCTTATGGAGTGCATACAATGTTGTTGTGAGACCGTTGTTACAAGACCATTTTTTCTATATGTCACTATGCTTAAGTTGAAGCCTTTTTCCTTATTTCCTCAGTTAGTCTTTCTTTGTAGTACTTAGGGGGGCCCTTTGACTCCTCTAAAATTTCAAGCTTATTACATCGTATACTCGAAAGCATTTTTGATATTCTTACTCGCCTATAATTATCCTTCGTTACTTACTTCCGCGCCCTTGTGCTCGTAGGGTTGCCTCTGAACTGAAAATTTTGACTGTCTTCCTAGTGGCACTTTCTTTTATTTCCATAATACTTAGACGGTACCTATAATTACCCCAACTCCTATTTGAATATTTCTCAAGGGTTACGACATCATATATGCAAGTCTGAATTCACTATGTTGGGATTCACTGCGTTTATCTTGCACAATTTGCTAATTTGTCTGTATCCTCTTGTCTAGCCATAAATAGGCTCTTCCTGAATCAACTACTAACTACTCAATGGTCCATTCTCATATCTATATTCTGCGCAATCTCTTTTGGGTTATGTCCTTTGTCTTAACTTACCCCTCGCATTGGCTCCTTATGTATCAAGGGTTCATTTGTAATTATTTATCAATAACATCTAGTGCTAGAACCCTTACTGCCTCTCCCTGACGTCGTGCTTGCATAATGTTCCGGAGTCGTATCATATCCGTATGATCTGAATAAATGTAATCTCATTCCTTTCGCCTTTCTACCACATTCTTCCTTTACTATTCCATAGTTGCCTGGAGCACATAACTCCGACTTAATACCATAGCGCACCATCTTCCTCCTTTAGGGGAGTACTAACATTAAATGCTATGAAGATTTACCTATAAATGTTTTACCTCTTCATCTTTGGCGTCTTTTCACATCATCACAGACTCTTACTTTCCTTGCGGTAACCTTTCTGTACCGTGGATAACTGAATTTCTTATGCTCGAAGATGACACCTAAAACTGACACACTTATTCCCTTAAGCTTAACTCTGCTCACAGTTCTTGCTTAGGGAAGCCCCTTCCTAAATGACCTTTAAAGTTATTCTTTTGTTGTCCATTCTATTATCGCCGGAACGCGATCTTTAAAATTCTCATGATGTCAACTATTATCAAATCCTTTAGTTCCGAATTCATTTTTGGTTTATCTTATTCACTAGCCCATACTAATTTCTATTACTCCGGGGGTCTAACTTTTCCTTCTGGTAATCACGTATGAGTCACCAACTCATTTTTAGAAATGGGGACATGACTTTATGGCTTATACTCTTTTATTGTCTCAAGGCCTGTAACCTCTGTTTTTTCCTTCACTTGACTATAGAATCTGTAGTCCTATCATATTTTCATATACCGTTATCATCCATTTATCACATCTTACTCATAATGCTTCATTTACTTCCTTCTTATTCTCTTGCTAATATTTTTGTCTATCACCTTATTATGAAAACTTCAACAAAACATTCTTTCACTTTTATCCCCCCTTGATTCACCTCACTGGCTCTTCCGGTCACCTAACACTATCTCTTTACTAGGGACGGGAGTCATACAAAGGTAAATATTTATCCCTTCTAGGATTCCAATGCCAAACTTCTTAAATTTCTGAGCATTCTAGTATTCATATCTGACTGTACTATTCTAGAGTGCACCATATGAGTGTCTCACAAGGAGAACTATTACCACATTTGCAATATCATTCGGAAATGTGAGAAAATGATAACAATCCAACCACAATTTTGGGTTACTCTAACCCCAGCTAGATGCGGATATCCCATCCTTCTCTTAAATTATATTTGTTAGCTCCCACATGGCATAACTGAAATAGGTATTTTCAAGTGAATATATATTTGTTATTGGTAAAAGTAACTCAGAATGCTTATATTTCTATGCCTGAATTGTAAATACAGAAAATCTTCACTAACTGGGTACCGCGTATCCTTCTTCACCTAGCTTCTTTTACTTTTTGAAACTTGTATCTACCTTCTGATTCTTTTATTGCTTTTTACCATAGGGTTGGATAGATATTCTTGCCTTAGGGCTCCTTAACAAGAAGCTTACACATCTTAGTACACACATGATTTGCTGAAGACTTTACATTTACTCATCATAAGAATGGTTCAAACCGCAGGGACGCGACAGGCACCCAGTGCCTTACACAACTGAGTTCCATCGTAACAAATCTTTCTTATCATACCGTTATGGGTAAGTGGGCCATAAGCGCTGTCAGGATATAACAGGAATAAAATATAAGGGAATACTCGACATAGTAAGACCCAACATGATATAAAAATTTATACATGTGACATACGGACCTATAAGGCCGACATGATCATTTGTACACTCAAAACATAAGCCGACAAGGCCATACAAGTATCCATATACATGACATTTGTCTATAAGCATCTAAAAGTACATACACGTCATAAAGGTCGGGACAAGTCCCCGCCATACCAATCAATACATGTCCAAATCATACTGACCAAATAGGCAACTCCGAAGCATGTGAAGTGCACCAACACCTTCCGCTGAGCTGATAGCCTACTAGGAGGACTGTCAACCTATCTATCGGGATATGCGGGCATAAAATACAGAGTCCCCAAGCAAACCGGACGTCAGTACAAATAAAGTACCGAGTATGTAAGACATGAAGTAAACATGGAGTAAAGAACTCAATGTGTAAGTCTGAATAACTCTGTGAATCATAAAACATTTATAATGTTATGCATATGCGTATAAATGTCATATCATGCATAGGTATATGCATACATAACATCATCAAGCCTCTGAGGACATACCATCAAATCATCTCGGCCTCTGTGGGCGAAATCATCAACGTATACTAGCTGATCAGGTGGTGGTGCGTATATAATGCCATAACCTTTCCCTATGTCCCATATACATATATTATACGCATATATAACGCCATCTGGTCATGGGTCAGTATACATGTATAAACGGATACAATGCATAATTAAGTAAGTCAATAAGAGCTCTCGAACTGTCATGAGACCCATGATCAGACGATATGATAGTAGGACATATGGGGAATCAATAACATAGGCACCCTAGTACTTCTATGAATAGAGTCATTTATGAATGTTGCACATTTGCTCATTTCGTTTGTATCATATGGATCATGCCAAAAGGAAAGAAGGGATAGCCTTAACATACCTCAAGTCGTCAATGCAACTCAACAACAAGCTTATAACAACTAGTGCGCCAACCCTATAACAAAGAAATACATGTACAACTTAGATGGCGCTAGTATATCACTTATCTCAAACGATAATTCGATTCTAAAATAAAATGGGGAACAATGCCCCTGATTTTACTGCTCCCTCAAGCCTACTATAGGCGAGATACAAACACAATACAATCAATAACTCAAAAACAACCCAACTACAATTCGGCACCTTTAATACAACAAAACCCCAAAATATACCATAACACACCCTATCAACAAGTTATCAATTAGCTTGAAATTACAACGACGAGCGACTATCCTACTACCCTACCACATGTTGTGTTTCTCCACTCCCTTCATTATTCTAAACTCCATAAATTAACAGCACAATAGGCCAAAACGAGTGGACTACAAAACAGTCCACTAAAAGTAAAATAAATAGAACTCACGGCTTCCAATCACCGCCCCGTGAGTTCTAACTATTAGGAAACAAATTTATCAACCTTCCTTGATATTTAAATGTTTAAATACAGAAAGTAAACGTTTTGTTAACTATGAAGTACCTTCCAAAACTCAAACTACAAAGAAATAGAGAGGCGATATAGTGATACTTACGTCATAGGGATCGTTCTAATGTTATCGCTTCTTGATTTCGTACCCAATATGTTAATCGTCTTTGAAACCCTAGAAGAGAGCTTAAGGATATGTTTATGGATTTCTCTGGTCGTGTGCTATGGAAAATGAATAGAAAGATGGCCTAAGACCTTAATATATCAACTTTTGAAAAGTCAAAGAGGTGCTAGCTTGACACCCTATCATTGACCCTTCTTCCGACACTTATATCGTTTAATCTAGATGTCGTATAAACAAATGGTTCAGAGCATTGGAAACTAAATTCCAAGACCTTCAATTTGGTATATAATATGTCCCAAAATGACATCATATAACACACGAAATGTATTGCTCAAAAAGCTTCAGTGACACACCTACTTGTCACCTATGCAGTCTCCGCAGTTTTGTAAAACTGCAAATATCTCTCTAATCCAATGTCGTATCAACAAACGGTTTAATGAGTTAGAAAATAGACTCGTAGATATTAAATTTGATATGTGGTTAATCGCGTAATTCCAAGTATATTGGGAGAAAAGCTTCGCTACATTTGACCTAAATTTTACCACATTTATGAATGTAACTTGTGATGACCTTTGCCAACTTGTGTTTCACAACTCGCTTGACTTCAAAACGTAATACACGACTATCATACGACTAAACTAACTCATAAAACAACCTCCTTATCATGTTAAGTACCCTAGTCTCACCCCAAAAGTACATGTTATAACATTCAAAACTTGTCGACTTTCGACAAACTTATTTTATTCAATTCGTTTAGCATCTAAGCTTTCCAACCCTCTTGGTACGTGTTATCCATGATCTTAAAGATTTGTAACCTCTAAGGTAACATGATTAACTTACCATATGTACTTTCAAAACTGATCTCATTTATGAGTTTACATCAATTGTCTTACAACGTACTCTTGCGTACTAAAATATGGGGTATAACACAGTCGAACTGCAACCGGCCGATCTCTATGATCCCGTAGAAACCCGTATCCTGAAGGCGTCAAACTATATGGGGATGCAGTGGGTGGTCCCTAATGAACTCCCACATATTGTCTATACGTCTGGGGCGGAATATCTGGGACAGACACTGCCCATCCCAGATGTGTGAAGACCTATGGTTGCCATGTAGCAACAGTACCTCGAGAGATGCAGGTCCTGGATGCACAGGGGGAACCTCTATGACGATGTCTGTAAATTGAACAATATTAATTAAAGTATTTTTCTTTTTAATTGCTCAACACCTTTAAATATATTGCAATATCTTTTATATTAATATTTAATCGATATTTTTACTATATTATTACTAAGGTTGATATATTTTCTATATTATTATTTTATATGTTAGTTTATTACATTATTTAATATGTTAGTTTATTATTTTATATGTTTGTTTCTTACTCAGCTATTTTTGGGTATACTTAGTTTGACACATTTTCTATATTGTTGTTTTTTATGTTATTTTCTTAAAATTGTTGACTAAAATTCGAGAGGTTTTGTGTTTGAACTATTATTATTTTTTCAGATATTTTTGGGATTAACAGATAATTAAATGATTAATTTTAATAACTACTAAGATATATTATAATTATTTAATAATTAATCATATAAAAAATACTACAAACTTAATAGTAAATATTATTGAATTTATTTATTTCGTAACGATTTGTTTGTTAACTTTCATATTTTTCTCAAATTTCCCAGCAAATGATTATTTTATCATTCCTATCTAATATTTGATAATTATCTACTGATACATTAAATCCATAATTAAGTGCTCCATTTGAATTTGTTAAGGAGAGCACCTAGTTTTTATTCTACACAACGGAATCTTAAAAAGCACTATAATAACACTACTCTAAATGACCACGAACAAAGTCAACTACCATTTGCTTAAATGTATTATTATTTTTACTATGCTAAAGGGAACTACATAATAATTAAGGGCACAATATAACATTAAAGGGCACTAAACAATAATAAAGTACCATATTAATATACGTACAACAATAAAATTACATATAATAATAATTATTCATAAAATAACCATATATATTTTTTACTCATTGTTTTGTACATAAATAATCTATTTCGGATAAAAAATAACAAATTAATTAAATCACAAAACGATAACAAAAACTCATAGCCCACAGTAAATAACAACTAATAAGCATTTTATATACATGAGTTTTACCAAAAAGTAAGTCGGAATACCTCGATTTAAAGTTTTTTGAAATCTTAAAATTTGATGATTTGGGGGATGAAACTAGCGATCGATAGGATCCACTACATGACAACGCCTTGAATCCGGTGTTAACTTGCTACAATACGAAGAAAATACACTTTTTGTGGGACGGGTGGGCTCCAATGGAATTTTTTGCCTTAACAAATGGGGTGGGGGTGATTTTTGGGGTCTGCTGGTTCGCGTTCTGGTGGGGGAAGGAGATGTCACATTTTTTATATAGGTATAACGCACACATAGAATGCGCTATAATATAGCATCTTCTATATGTGCGCTATACCTCCCAACAATGTTTAGTCCAAATATAGCGTGGTTATTCACTGCGCTATACCTTAATGAACAAACGTGTCATTAAGGTATAACGTGGTGAATAACCGTGCTATATATAAACTGGTACTTAGTTTCTTGTTTACCTATTTGTGTCGTTTGAGTCCAAAAATATCACAATTAGGTTTTGGACTCCTCTCCTAACGCTAAAATATCTTCTTGATACTCCCTCAATTACAATTTATGTGGCACATTCTTTTATGAGACGATTAATTCATCAAAATCAAAAGCTTGGATGTGAATTTACAAACTTGTCACTATATTTGCCCGAAATCATAGTGTTTTTATGAGTAGTTTAAACGGCATTTTTGGGACGAGCCCTGGGGCGATGGTGTGGGGCGAAAGTCTCAAGAGGCGTACGCCCAGAAATTTGGGACGTACGACCCGGGCATTTGGGACATACGACCGGACGTTCGGGGCGCTTTGTTTTAGTGAGGAGTAAGTCCGAGAGACTTTTTAAAATTAAGACAACATTTGTTGAATAAGTCCTTCATATAATACCTAAATTCTCAAAACTCAGTTTGGTAATTACTCAAATGTGATAACCCGATAGGTCATCTTATGTTTTAAAACCTAATTTTGTGATTTGAAGCCATAAAATCTCATTTTTACCCTCCTCGATTTGCATGCGTAGTTCGAGCGTGTTTCCGAAAAGCTTTTATGTTAAAAACTGTGAAAAATATGAAATTTTGCTTTGAAAACCATTTGAGTTGACTTTCATTAACTCTTTGAGAAAAAGGACTCGGATTCATATTTTGACGGTCCCGGTGGGTCCGTATCGTGATTTGGGATTTAGGCGTATGTCCGAAATCGAATTCGGAAATTCCTAGCCCGAGATATCAAACTTTGTTGAAATATGAAAGCTAAAGGCTTAATGAATTTGAAATTTTTGACGCATAGTTGACTTTTTGGATATCGCATCCGTATTTTGGTTCTGGAGCCTGGTATAGATTCAATACCATATTTATGACTTGTCTGTGAAATTTGGTGAGAATTAGAGTTGGTTTGACGTGATTCGGATGTCCGGTTGTGAAAATAGATATTTCAAAGTTTTCATGAAACCTTTATTTGATTTGGTGTTCAATGCGTAGTTCTAGATGTTATTTTGGAAATTTGATCGCGCGAGCAAGTTCGTATGATATTTTAGGACTTGTGCTCATGTTTGGTTTGGAGCCATGAGGGCTCGGGTGAGTTTTGGATAGGCTACGGAGAGAATTTGGACTTGGAACATTGCTGGTGTGCTTCAATTTTTGTTGCAGGCCTCAGATCTCGCAATTGCGAGATCAATCATCGCAATTACGACCACTATTGGGTTCGCATTGGCGATCTACTCATCGCATTTGTGATCTACTCATCGCATTTCTGAAGAGTATCTGGGGAAGCCAGAGTTCGCATTTGCAAACAATGTTTCGCACTTGCGATGGGAGCTGGAAGGGGGATTCTTCGCATTTGCGATCACTGAGTCACATTTGTGATCAAGCCAGAGTTCGCATTTGCGAACTATTCTTCACATTTGCAAAGAAAGTAGAGGTATGATGATTCTCGCATTTGCGATGAATTCTTCGCATTTTCGGGGCTCACATTTGCAAACCCAAGGTCAAAGATGCGACATCTGCAACTGATGAAATATGACTTAGAAGGGATTTTTGGTTCATTCTTCAAATTTCGAAAACCTAAAACCTTAGAGACGATTTTTCCAAGACTTTTTCTTCCCCAAATCATTGGCAAGTGATTCTAACCTATTTACTTTCAATCTTTCACTACTCTTTCTAAGATTTAAACCAAAAATCTAAGGTTTCCATGGTGGAATTAGGGGCTTTTGGGTAGAAATTAGGGATTTGGTAAATTGGGGATTTAGACCTCAAATTGAGGTCGGATTCCAAAACAAATTACATAACTGGGCTCGGGGGTGAAGGGATAATCGGGTGTTGGTCCAAGTTTCGGATTTGGATCAAGCGAGCCCGGGTGTTGACTTTTTCAATAATAACCTAAATTGAGTCTTTTGCAATCGTGGGTGAATCCTAAGGATTATTTTGAATCGTTTGGTTGGTAATTTGCTAGATATTGTTGGTTTGGAGGCTAGTTTGAAAGGAAAAGTTGTGGTTGAGCTTTGAGTGGTGTTTGGAGCGAGGTAAGTGTTGTGTCTAAACTTGACTTGAGGGAATTAGGAACCCTCGGACTATGTGCTATGTGATTTCCATGTGAGCGGCATATATGCGAGGTGATGAGTGCGTATACGCCGCCGAATTATCTGTTTTCCCTGATTTACCATTTTTCCTTAATTATTTCCTTTCCTGTCTTAACTGTTATATGATCTAAATGCCTTTCCATGCTTAATTTCTACTTGTTATTCAAAATCTTCTCTTGTTCACGACATTAGTTCTTCCATAGTTTCATAATTCCCTACTATTTGCTTAAATTGACTTACTTGCAACTTCTAATTGTCAATTACTAGATTGGTCTTGTTGTGTAGTACTACTCGTGTAGATTTCTATATTGTACTAGGTTTCCATTTGGTATTTGTTGATCGTTAGGGTTATTGTGGTTTGAACTGTTGATTTGACTGTGCATTGAGTACATCGTATGGGTATGGTGGGATCAGACTGCACGCTGCAGCAGGTGTAATAAGGGTGGATTGATGTGGCGGAATAAGGGTGAATTTGTACTATACGGTAGGATCGGGTTGCACGCCTTAGCAAGTGGAATACGGGTGGATTGACATGGTGAAATAAAGGTGAATTATGATACAGATATTGACATATGGTAGATTGGGTTGTGCGCCGCAAAAAGAAAACACACACACACACACACACACACACA
>AWOL01S0005939.1:200337-219116 GCA_000715115.1 Nicotiana otophora
CAACAACCTATATGTTTCCATTACTTGAGCCGTGTTGGTTTTTTTCGGTATTTGTATCTGAATTATTAAAGATTGGTAATTCTGGACAACACTGGTTTATTCTTGAGGCTGTGGTTATTAGTTTTAGTTGGTTGTTTAATTGTGTTCAGTATTCCCATTTTCTCTCATTATTATATATTGCGTTCAGGTGGTAGCGTAGGTGACCCACCTTAGCCTCGTCACTACTTCATCAAGGTTAGGCTCGACACTTACCATTACATGGGGTCGATTATACTGATACTACACTTTGCACACTGTGCAGATTTTGGAGTCGGTCCCGACGACGGCTATTAGAGAGCTCGGATTGGATAGCCTGCAGAGACTTGAGGTACAGCTGCTCAGCGCCCGCAGCTCCTGAAGTCCCCGTCTTTATTTTTATTTAGCTGTGTATTTTCATTCAGACAACTTTGTATTTATTTCAGATCCTTGTATGTATTACTTTAGAAGCTCGTGCACTTGTGACACCGGGTTCAGGGATTTGTAACAAATATTGTTTTTATGGTTTTAGATTCCGCATTTATATTTGGATTATTGCAGTTAAATCAGTTATCCTTCATTAATTAAATTTAAATTGTTAAAAAGATAAATTGCTCTAACGTTGGCTTGCCTAGCAAGTAAAATGTTAGGCGCCATCGCAGTCCCGACGGTAGGAATTTCGTGTCGTGACAAGTTGGTATCAGAGCACTAGGTTACATAGGTTTCACGAGTTACGAGCAAACGTAGTAGAGTTTGGAGGATCGATACAGAGACGTTTGTGCTTATCTTCTGGAGGCTATGGCGTTAGGAACAGTTTCACTTCTATTCTTCTCTATCGTACAATTTTATTCTATGATTGCTGGTTGGACCCTTCTATTTTGTTCTATCGCGGATGGCGAGAACGCATACCGCATCTTTAGCTGAGCAGTAGCCAGAGCCCCCAGTTGCAGCTCCTATGAGGGGCAGAGGTTAAGGCCGAGGTCGTGCTAGAGGCCGAGGCAGGGGCAGAGCTCAGCATAGAGCTTGAGCAGCAGCACTAGCAGTGGAGCCTCAGGTAGAGTTTGATGAGGAGGTTCCAGCCCAGGTTGTGCCCGTTGGTCGAGCTCAGGTCCCGGAGGGGTTCATTGCCACCCTAGTGCATCAGGATGCTTTGGTCTGTTTGGTGGGCCTTATGGAGAGTGTGGCCCAGAGTGGCACATTCCCTATGGCACCAGCCGTCTCTCAAGCTAGAAGAGGAGCACAGACTCCTACTACTCACACTTCGGAGCAGATGGCTCCCTAGTATCAGACTCCAGCAACTCATCCTATCGGAGTTGTTCAGCCGGTTGTTGCGGCACAGGATGGTGATGGGTCAGCTATGTCTTCTGAGGCTTTATAGAGATTGGACAGGTTTACCAAGCTCTTCCTAGTTCATATCAGTGGTGCTCCTTCAGAGAATCCCCAGGAGTATCTTGACAGCTATCATAAGGTGCTACGGAACATGGGTATAGTGGAGACCAATGGGGTAGATTTTGTTGCATTTCAGATGTGAGGTTCCGTCAAGAAATGGTGGAGAGTTTATTTGTTGATCAGACCAGATGGACCACCTGCTCTTACTTGGGACCAGTTCTCTTAACGCTTCCGGGAGAAGTTTCGTCCTATCGCATTGAGAGAGGAGCATCACCGTCAGTTCGAGCATCTCCACCAGGGAAGTATGACTGTTACTCAGTATGAGACCCCTTTTGTGGATTTAGTCCTCTTCTTCTACCTCCCACCGAGAGAGAGAGGGTGAGGAAGTTTATTGACGAACTTGCTCAGCCTATCAGATTGCAGATAGCTAAGGAGACTGAGAATGAGATTGCTTTTCAGGCGGCTTCCAACGTCGCCAGGTGAGTCGAGATGGCTCTTGCACAGGGAGGTCAGAGATCTGACAAGAGACCTCATCATTCCGGTGGGTTCAACGGTGCCTCATCTGGTGGCAGGGGTACTTTTGGTAGGGGCCATCCTCACAGACCGTTTCATTCAGCTCTTCAGGCATCCCACAGTGCTTTAGGAAGTCGTGGTCCTTATGTGCCTCATTCTGGGCAGCCAGCCTACAGTGCACCACCAGCCTCTATCAGTGCACCTTCTATTTAGAGTTATTACCGTGGTCATCCGGCATGTTCGGGTCAGTCTCAGGTTCCACAGCCACAGTACCAGGATAGATGTTTCGAATGTAGTGGTTATGAGCATATCAGGAGGACCTGTCCGAGATTATTGGGCATTTCGGCACTAGTTGCTGCACCGCCTGCTCAGCCAGCCAGAGGCAAGGGTCAGGCAGCCAAAGGTAGAGGTCAGACTATTAGAGGTGGAGGTCAGGCCGTTAGAGGTGGAGGCCAGCCAGCTAGAGGTCGTCTCAGGGACGTAGTTCAGGCTGGTGACCCCCAGCCCTGATGTTATGCTTTTCCAGCCAGGCCTGAGGCTGAGTCATCTGAAGCTATTATAACAGGTACTATTTTAGTTTGCAGTAGAGATGCTTCAGTTCTATTTGATCCGGGTTCTACTTAATCCTATATGTCATCCTATTTTGCTTCATATTTGGTTGTGCCTCGTGATTCCTTGAGTGCTCATGTGTATGTGTTCACACTTGTAGAGATGCTATTGTTGTATATCGTGTTTATCGTTCATGTGTGGTCACCATTGGGAGTCTTGAGACTAGTGTAGATCTTCTACTTCTTGATATGGTCGATTTTGATGTTATCTTGGGTATGGATAGGCTGTCACCTTATCATACTATATTGGATTGTCATGCCAAGACGGTGACCTTAGCCTTGCCGGGGTTTCCTCGATTAGAGTGAAGAGGGACTCCTGGCCATTCTACCAGTAGGTTTATCTCTTATATGAAGCGTTAGCGTATGGTCGAGAAGGGGTGTCTAACGTATTTGGTTTATGTCCGCGATTCCAGTGCGGAGGTTCCTCCCATGGATTCAGTGCCAGTTGTTTGTGAGTTTCCATAGGTGTTTCCTGCAGACCTGCCGGAGATGCCACCCGACAGGTATATTGATTTTTGTATTGACTTGGCTCCGAGCACCCAACCCATTTCCATTTTGCCATACCGTATGGCCCACCAGAGTTGAACGAATTGAAGGAACAGTTGCAAGATTTGCTTGATAAGGGCTTCATTAGACCTAGTGTCTCGCCCTGGGGTGCACCTGTGTTGTTTGTGAAGAAGAATGATGGATCGATGAGGATGTGTATAGATTATTGGCAGTTGAATAAAGTCACCATCAAGAACAAGCATCCATTCCCGAGGATTGATAATTTATTTGATCAGCTTGAGGGTGCCAAGGTGTTTTCGAAGATTGATTTGAGATCTGGCTACCATCAGTTGAGGATTAGGGCATCCAATGTCCCTAAGACCTCTTTTTGGACTCAGTACACACATTATGAGTTTCTAATGATGTCCTTTGGGTTGACAAATTCCCCAACGACATTCATGGATTTGATGAACCAAGTGTTCAAGCCTTATTTGGACTCCTTTGTGATCGTGTTTATTAATGATATCTCGATCAACTCCCACAGTCAAGAGGAGCATGAGCAGCATCTCAGGATTATACTTCAGACTCTGAGAGCCAACCAGTTGTATGCTAAATTTGTAAAGTGCGAATTTTGGTTGGATTCAGTCGCTTTCTTGGGGCACGTTGTATCAGAAGAGGGCATTCAGGTAGATCCTAAGAAGATTGAGGAAGTTTAGAACTGTCCTAGACCCACTTCAGCTACGGAGATCAGGAGTTTTTGGGTTTGGCGGGCTATTACCGTCGATTTGTGGAGGGGTTTTCATCTATAATAGCCCCGTTGACCAGGTTGACCCAGAAGGGTGCCGCATTCAGATAGTCAGACGAGTGTGAGGTGAGCTTTCAAATGCTGAAGACTGCTTTGACTACAACGCTGGTGTTGGTATTGCCTAGAGGTTCAGGATCATATACGATATATTGTGATGCGTCCCGTGTTGGGCTCGGTGCAGTATTGATGCAGGAGGGCAGGGCGATTGCGTATACATCGTGGCAATTGAAGGTTCATGAGAAGAATTACCATGTCCATAACTTAGAGTTGGCAGCCATTGTTTATGCGCTGAAGATTTGGAGGCACTATCTTTACGGTGTGTCATGTGAGGTCTTCAAGGATCATCGGAGCCTTCAGTATTTGTTCAATAAAAAAGATCTCAATTTGAGGCAGAAGAGGTGGTTGGAGCTATTGAAAGACTATGATATCACCATCTTGTATCATCCTGGGAAGGCCAATGTAGTGGCCGACGCATTGAGTAGAAAGGCATCGAGTATGGGCAAACTTGCGTTCATTCCAGTCAGTGAGATACTGCTTGCATCAGATGTTCAGACATTGGCCAACTAGTTTGTGAGGTTGGATATTTCAATGCCCAGCCGTGTTCTAGCATGTATAGTCACTCGGTCTTCCTTGTTTGAGAGTATCAGAGATCGGCAGTATGACGACCCACATTTGTTGGTCCTTAGGGACACAATGCGACACGGTGGTGCCAAGCAGGTTACTGCTAGAGATGATAGAGTTTTGAGGATGCAGGGTTGTGTTTGTATGCCTAATGTAGATGGACTTCGTGAGTTGATTCTTGAGGAGGCCCACAGTTCCCGATATTCTATTCATCCGGGCGCCACCAAGATGTATCAGGACTTGCGGCAATATTATTGGTGGAGGAGGATGAAGAAGGATATAGTTGCTTATATAGCTCGGTGTCTAAATTGTCAGCAAGTAAAGTATGAGCATCAGAGACCTGGTGGTTTTCTTCAGAAGATAGAGATCCCTGGGTAGAAGTGGGAGCTCCCGAGTAGAAGTGGGACCGTATCACTATGGATTTCGTTGTTGGACTCCCACAGACTCAAAGGAAGTTCAACGCAATTTGGGTCATTGTGGACATGCTGACTAAGTCAGCGCATTTGATTCCCGTGGCAGTTACTTATTCTTCGGAGCGGTTGGTAGAGATTTATATCCGCGATATTGCCGTCTTCATGGTGTGCCCGTGTCTATCACTTCTGATCGAGGTACGTAGTTTACCTCGCACTTCTAGAGGGCAGCACATCGTGAGTTGGGCACGCGAGTTGAGCATAACGTTTTATTCTCAGACGGACGGACATTCTGAGCGCACTATTCATGTCTTGGAGGATATGCTTCGTGCATGAGTTATAGACTTCGGAGGATTGTGGGATCAGTTCTTTCCCCTTGCAGAGTTCGCCTACAACAACAACTACCAGTCGAGCATCCAGATGGCTCCATATGAGGCATTATATGGTAGACAGTGTCGATCACCAATTGGATGGTTTGAACCGGGGAAGGCTCAGTTATTGGGTATAGATTTTGTGCAGGATGCCTTGGATACGGTCAAGATTATTCAGGATAGATTTCACACAGCTCGGTCCAGGCAGAAGAGTTATGTCGACGGTGGAGTTCGTGATGTTGCATTCATGGTCGGGGATAGAGTTTTGCTCCGGGTATCACCCATGAAGGGTGTAATGAGGTTCGGAAAGAAGGGAAAGTTGAGCCCTAGGTATTTCGGGCCCTTTGAGATTCTGGAGAGAGTGGGAGAGGTGGCTTACAGGCTTGCGTTGCCACCCGAGTTATCATCAGTTCATCCGGTGTTCCATGTGTCCATGCTTCAAAAATGCCACGGCGATCCATCCTATGTGTTAACTTTCAGCTCTATCCAGTTGGACAAGGATTTGACTTACGAGGAGGAGCTGGTGGCTATTCTAGCCCGACAGGCTTATCAGTTGAGGTTGAAGAGTTACTTTTCAGTCAGAGTGCAGCGGAGAGGTCAGCCCGTCGAGGCATCTAGATGGGAGTCCGAGTCAGACATGCAGAGTAGATATCCCCACCTTTTCATCAGTTCAGATACTTTTCTATGTCCGTTCGAGGACGAACGGTTATTTTAGAGGTGGAGAATATAATGACCCGGTAAGCCATCTTATATTTTAAAACCTAATTCTATGATTCGAAGCCTTAGAAATCTTATTTTTACTCTCCTCGATTTGTGTGCCTAATTCAGGCGTGTTTTCAGAAAACTTTTATGTTAAAACTATACAAAATATGAAAGTTTGCTTTGAAAACCATTTGACTTGACTTTGGTCAACGCTTTAAGCAAACAGACCCGGATTTGTATTTTGACGGCCCCAGTGGGTCCGTATCGTGATTTGGGACTTGGGCATATGCCCGAAATCGAATTTGAAAGTCCCTAGCCTGATATATCGGACTTTGTTGAAATATGAAACCTAAAGGCTTAATGAATTTGAAAATTTTGACCTATAGTTGAATTTTTTGATATCGGGTCCGTATTTTGATTTCAGAGCCCGGTATAGGTCCAATACCATATTTATGACTTGTTTGTGAAATTTGGAGAGAAACTAAGTTGGTTTGATGTGATTCGGACGTTCGGTTGTGAAAATAGTAGTTTCAAAGTTTTCTTGAAACCTTCATTTGATTTGGTGTTCAATTCGTAGTTCTAGATGTTATTTTGGATTTTATCGCGCGGGCAAGTTCGTATGATATTTTAGGACTTGTGTGCATGTTTGGTTTGGAGCCCCGAGGGCTCGAGTGAATTTCAGATAGGCTACAGAGTGAATTTGTCTTAAAACATTGCTGGTGTGCTTCAGTGTTTGTTGCAGGCCTCAGATCTCGCAATTGCGACCACTGTTGGGTTCGCATTTGCGATCTACTCATTGCATTTGTAAAGAGTATATGGGGAGTCCAGAGTTCGCATTTGCGAACAATGTTTCGCATTAGCGAACAATGTTTCACATTGGCGATGAGAGCTGGGAGGGCGATTCTTCGCATTTGCGATAACTGGGTCACATTTGCGATTAAGCCAGAGTTCGCATTTGCGAACTATTCTTTGCATTTGCAAAGAAAGAAGAGGTGTGATGATTCTCGCATTTATGATTAATTCTTAGCATTTGCGGGGCTCGCATTTGCGAACCCCAGGTCGCAAATGCGATATCTGCAACTGATCAAATATGACTTAGACAGGGATTTTGGTTCATTCTTGAAATTTCCAAAACCTAAAACCTTAGAGGCAAATTTTCCAAGACTTTGTCTTCCCCAAATCGTTGGTAAGTGATTCTAACCTATTTCCTTTCAATCTTTCACAACTTTTTCTAAGATTTCAATCAAATATCTAAGGTTTCCATGGTGGAATTGGGGATTTTTGGGTAGAAATTAGGGATTTGGTAAAATGGCGATTTAGACTTCAAATTGAGGTCGGATTCCAAAACAAATTACATAACCGGGCTCGAGGGTGAATGGGTAATCGAGTGTTAGTCCGAATTTCGGATTTGGACCAAGCGGGCTCAGTTGTTGACTTCTTTAATAATGACCTAAATTGAATCTTTTGCAATCGCGGGTGAATCCTAAGGCTTATTGTGAATCGGTTTGGTTGGTA
This sequence comes from Nicotiana otophora, assembly GCA_000715115.1. Lineage (NCBI taxonomy): Eukaryota > Viridiplantae > Streptophyta > Magnoliopsida > Solanales > Solanaceae > Nicotiana > Nicotiana otophora. The sequence continues at coordinate 207,773 of AWOL01S0005939.1, forward strand.
ATTTGCTAGATATTGTTAGTTCGGAGGTTGGTTTGAAAGGTAAAGTTGTGGTTGAGCTTTGAGTGATGTTTGGAGCGAGGTAAGTGTTGTGTCTAACCTTGCCTTGAGGGAATTAGGAACCCTAAAACTATGTGCTATGTGATTCCCATGTGAGTGGTGTATATGCGAGGTGACGAGTGCTTATACGCCACCGAATTATCTGTTTCTTTGATTTACCGTTTTTCGTTAATTATTTCCTTTCCTGTCTTAACTGCTATATGCTCTAAATGCCTTTCCATACTTAACTGTTACTTATTATTCAAAATCTTCTCATGTTCACGACGTTAGTTCTTCCATAGTTTCATGATTCCCTGCTATGTGCTTAAATTGACTTACTTGCACCTTCTAATTGTCAATTACTGAATTGGTCTCGCTGTGTAGTACTACTCGTGTAGATTTCAATATTGTACTAGGTTTCCATTTGGTTCAGTTTGGTATTTACTGATCATAAGGGTTATTGTGGTCTGAACTGTTGATTTGACTGTGTATTGAGTACATGGTACTGATATGGTGGGATCGGGCTGCACGCCGAAATATGTGTAATAAGGGTGGATTAATGTGGTGGAATAAGGGTGAATTTGTACTATACGGTGGGATCGGGGTGCACGCCACAACAGGTGGAATAAGGGTGGATTGACATGGTGAAATAAGGGTAAATTATGACATTGATATTGACATATGGTGGGATCGGGTTGCGCGCCGCGACATATATATATATATATATATATATATTGTTGTTGTTGTTGATATCGTTACGGTGAAATAAGGGAGGATTTTGTGTTGTCTGGTGGGATCGGGTCGCGCGCCACAACAACCTATATGTTTCCATTCCTTGAGCTGTGTTGGTTTTGTTTTCGATATTTGTATCTGCATTATTAAAGATTGGTAATTCTGGACAACATTGGTTTATTCTTGAGGCTGTGGTTATTATTTTCAGTTGGCTGTTTAATTCTGTTCAGTATTCCCATTTTCTGTCATTATCATATACTGTGTTTAGGTGGTAGCGTAGGTGACCCTCCTTAGCCTCATCACTACTTCGTCGAGGTTAGGATCGACACTTACCAGTACATGGGGTCGGTTGTACTGATACTACACTCTTCACACTGTGCAAATTTTGGATTCGGTCCCAGCGGCGGCTACTAGAGAGCTCGGATTGGACAACCTGCGCAGATTTGAGGTACAACTGCTCAGCGCCCGCAACTCCTGAAGTCCTCGTCTTTATTTTTATTTAGCTGTGTATTTGCATTTAGATAACTTTGTATTTATTTCAGACCCTTGTATGTATTACTCTAGAAGCTCGTGCACTTATGGGAGTTTCGGGTCGTGATATCAAAAGGTTTACTCAAAAGTATTAAATTTAAAAGTCAAGACCTTTTTTATTGAGTGAAGCCCTAATTCATGGTCTTTCCCAATTCTTTATATTTTCTGCTAGTCTGCTAATATCTCCCAAAAGCAACAAATATTCAATTTGTTTTTATAAATACAAAGAGAACTCCACTCTCCTTCATAACAACAAGTTCAAAGTTCAAATTGCAGGTTAATCATCCTTTTGTTCCTCCATGTAGAAAACTTTATTCTTTTAGACTCAAGTTACTTGTGCTTGTAAGCAGCGTATAATAGATTGTTTTGACTATGTTTAGTTGGGATGTAGTGCACACATTTATAAATTTTTTCAATTTTTATGCAATTTTACCTGTTTATATATATTTACTGTCATTATATTATTTTATAAAATATTAAAAATTAAATACCTATGGGGGTTACGCCTCGTGCCTCGGGGCTTACGCCTCACCGAGGCATATGTAAAATGCCTCGCCTTACGACCACGCCTTTTAAAATACTAGTTTTTGTTACTTCAAAAACCACATAACTCTCACTTTTAAGAAAATATGAGTTAGCGTGCACTTTTTAATAACGATGGTGTAAGGTTAGCTAGTGTTGTTTTTGCTTCTATTGAGGTTAAACGAGTCCGAAACCAAAATGTGGTTCTTTTGGACTCAAAGAACCAAAATGTGTGGAAAACAAATATAGTGACCAAAATATATATAACGTCCTATTAAAGGGCGCTATATATATAACGCCTTTCCTTACCGCGATATACATATTTTGTGGTCCCACCAATAATTCTTCTAGGCTTAACTGACATAACAATAATTCAACTGGGTATAGCGCCCTTATTTAAAGCGCTATATTTAAAAAAAATTGTACCCCCGGATTGGTTTTTGCCTTATTTAAAGAGGTTAAGAATTTTCTAAAAATCCATTCACAATTTTCTGAAATATTTCTTTGTTAAGTTGTTTTGTATTTTGTCATAATGTCTGAAGAGCGAAGAATAAGGGTTTTATTATATTGGGGGGGGGGGTGAAGTTGTGGTGACGAATAACTCAGTAACCTATGGTTTATATCCACAGTGTCATGTTAAGTTGTCACTTACAATGGAGTACCATACATTAGTATCGTTGTTATCCAAAAAAATGAGTGTGAGCAAACGTTCGGTGAACCTTAAAGTAACCGGAAGATATCTGTATTCTGTCACTCTGCAAGTGGTTACTTGTTATGCTGAGTTTAACATCTAGGATGATGAAACTTTGAGATATCTTTTGAGGACTTTGAATGAATACCGGGAATTTCTTGTGATAAAAATGTTGGAAATGTACGTCAAGGTTGAAGACGTTCGCAATAATGAGGTTGCGCAAAGTAGGGATATCCCTCAGTCATCGGGTGGTTAATTTGGAGCAGTTTTAGCCGAACAGGTTCCGACTGAAAGAGTTTGGCCTGATCTAAACCTATCTCCACGGGCTAATGAGGAGCGAGGAAATAATTTCTCTCCTAGTTTACATAATCCACAAGACGCGTGGTAAACTTCAGTTTTCCTTTGTGTTACCATGTTTATTTTTGTTGTATTGAATTTGTATTAACACTCATATATTCCATAAGGGTATCGGCTAGATATGAATTTTACAAGTTATGAACCAACGCCCAGTTGGAATATGCCTAGTTCTGGTGTGTTGGATCATGGTGGTCCATCCGGGAGTCATCACCAACAGGATAATGTCCATCATGGGATGTCAACACATTATGATTTGTAAGTGAAGTGATACAGCTCTATGTAAAGTATTTATCAATTTGGGTAACTCATTATTTTTTTGGTTGTGCAGTGAAAACGAGCATCCTGAAGGTCATGTCCTTACTCAATTGCCCGAAGACGACATATTTAATTGGGATTTGGCAGATGCATAAAGTCAGGAAGAGAATAGTGATTATGACAACATTGCCGATGAGTCTGGAGATGACACATCCTTCCCTGATGAGGGTGATGATGATGAGGAAGAGAATGCTGGACCTGATTTGACGAGGGAGAATGCTCCACCCCCGTTAGACCAAGAATGTACGAGTCCCACGTGTCATTTCATTCAAGGGAGATTCCCTACCTTGATCATTTGCCAAGTATGCCGGATGTGGATGCCCTCACAAGGGATATTGACGAAATTCAGATAACAATGTGGGATGAATCTAGAGCAACAGTGCTGTCAAAGGGCATGCTTTTCCCGGTAAAGCGCGCCTAACTAGGGCGGTGCTAATGTACAGTGTAAAAGAGTGTCGTGAGATCATAGTACGCGAGTCATCTCCAGATGTATACAAGGTAGTCTGCCGTAGATGATTTATGGATTGTAATTGGATGCTGCGTGCGAGGAAGAAGAAAACAAATATGTGGGTTGTGGGTAAATACATTGGCACCTAAAATTGTGAAATGGATACATTAAGTGGGAATTATTTTAACTTGAATGCTGACTTGATTTCTCTTGTCTTGATTCCATACATTGAAGCATCCATAAGGTAAAAGATCAAAGAGTGTATAACATCCGTCCACCAGGAATATGGGTGCACTATTACCAAAAGAAAGGCATTTCTCAGGCGCAAACGTGCATTTGAAATTATTTATGGTAACTGGGATAAGTCCTTTGCATCTCTACCCAGGTAGATGGATGGATTACAACACTTTAACCCCGGGACTGTTGTTGAATGGAAGCTTGAGCGGAGTCCGGAAATACCAGAACATATATTCAAATATGTGTTCTGGGCATTTAAATCAGCAATTGATGATTTTATGCATTGCCGACCGGTAATATCCATAGACGACACTCATGTATATGGAAAGTATGATATTAATTTGTTAATCGTCGTTGCAGTAGATGCTAATGGAAGTATATTTCCCTTAGCTTTTGCTATTTGTGCCAATGAAAGCCAAGAGACGTGGACACTATTTGTGAACCACTTGAAAGAGCACGTTATCAAATAACGTTCAGGTATTTGTCTAATATCTGATCGGCATGGTAGTATTTTAAGTTATGTACAGAATTTGCATGCATAGCAGGAACCGTATGCCTACCACCGTTACTGCGTGAGGCACCTGAAGGACAATTTCCAGAAGGCATATCCCAACAAGGATTTGCATGATTTAATATGGATGGCTGCAACAGATCACCAAGAGTGTAAATTCAGGAGGCGCATGGAATCTATCAGGCAGGAAGACGAGGGATCCTATCGTTGGTTGATGCGACATGAGCTTGACAAGTGGACTTTGCATGCGGATAGTGGCAGAAGATGTGGAATTCTGACTAAAAATGTGTCAGAGTCTTTTAATGGGTTATTGAAGGTTGCACGTGGATTGACTGCCACTGCCATGGTGTGGATGTCATCCAAGTAGATGGCGGAGAGGTTTGTTGAAAGGGCTAGAGGTGCATCGTCATTGATGGAAAGGGGTGTTGAATTTATGCCAATACCAATGAAAAGATTTGAAAAATACAGGCAGCGAGCACATTGGCATTCATATTTACAGTATTGCAATGAGCGAAATACTTTTGAAGTTTGCACCGCTATCCATCAAAATCGAGGAAATAATACACACACCGTAAATGATGCCAGAAGGTTATGCTCTTGTGGGAAATAGTCCATATACCATATGTCGTGCTCATATGCCATCAAATGCTTTCAACATACAGGTTTAAGGGCAACCAACTACGTTGATAAAGAATATAGTGTTGCTGCATACTTAAACACCTATAGTGGGCAGTTGCAGCCAGTGGGTGCTGAGCATTATTGGCCGCCGGAACCATTTAAAATAGTATGTACCAAGGACTATGTACGTCAACGACAAGTGGAAAAAAGAACACGTATACGAAACTAAATGGATGTTGGTGATACTGTTATGCACGCAAATGTGGCATATGCTCACAAATAGGACACGACCATCGTAAAAGTCCTTCAGTTGGTTTGGGTGGCGGTGGTAATCCAGCTCCTGGTGGAAGTTCATCTAATGTGCCCAACTATCAAGGATACACACAGTGTTTTGTTTCCGTAATGTGGTTGTAATAAGTGTATGTACTTGTTTATCTTGCAGAATATATGAAATAAAATTATTTTCCATTGCTGTTAAATCTTATTGCTATTTAACATTAATACTTTAGTATAACAATCTACCATAAACCCATTTAATAAAAAACAATTGTCTTGTCGACCTGAAAAGATGCTCGCGTGCAAAATCTATCTTCTGGAAAAGCTGTATTGTACCCAAAAGAATATTTAACACGTGAAGCATAGCGTGGTGAAATATTATTTTATGTGTGTTGTCTTGTCGACATGATAAGCTGCTCGCCTACAAAAGCTAACTTCTGGAAAAGATGTATTGTACCCGAAGGAATCTTTAACACGCGAAGCATAGCGCGGTGAAATACTATGTTATGTGTGTTGGCTTGTCGACCTAAAAATCTGATCTCCATCAAAAGCTATCTTCTCGAAAAGCTGTTTTGTACCCGAAAGAATCTTTAACACGCGAAGCATAGCGTGGTGAAATACTACGTTATGGGTGTTATCTTGCCTATAAATAACTAGCGCATTTTAGTTATTATCTACGCTTAACCAAAATAAATAGCAAAATATTCCATAAATTTTTCATTTTTCTTGCATTAACAAATGTCTCGACGCAATGACCAACCAAGTGCTATTGTGGCAAATCTGCGATTTTGAAGGCATGTTGGTCAGGTGGTAATGTTAGACGCAGATACTGGATATGTCAACAATTGTTTGGACGCAATGACAAAAATCAATGTATGTTTGAGGAATGGTATGATGAATTCATTAAATAGGAATACTACAAATCATGTTTGCAGTATGTTTGGAATATGAATGGTGAATACCAACGCCAGATCTCTGAAATACAACGAGAAATTACGATAGTGCAGGAGAAACTAAAAGAGGAGGAATAAGAAAAATATAGGTTGGAAGAGAAATTTAAGTGGTTGGAGAAGAGAATAATAGCCGGTTTTCACAACCTAAAATCCCACCCGTCGTGATGGCGCCTATCGCAATACTAGGCAAGATGACAATCTCAATAAACTCCCATATCTTTTAAGTTAAATAACATGATGATTAAATTCAGCAGAGGAAATCTCGCAAATACAAATATAAATACTCCCATAACCTGGTGTCACTGAGTACATGGGCATCTAATTTGAATACAAGTCTAGGAAATACGATCTATAATAGTCTAAGATCAAATACAGTAAATAAGGAGATAAGGAAGGAGAGGCAAGGTCTGCGAAACACGACAGCTACTTCTGAATCTCCGAAAAGTCAGTCGTGCGAAAGAATCAACACCGGCTATGTCCGGTAACACCTGGATCTGCACATGAAGTGCACTGTGTAGTATGAGTACAACCAACTCAGCAAATAATAATAATAAATAAGGAACTGAAGATAGTGACGAGTTACACAATTATAGTTCACTTTCAGTAATTCTAGCAAAGAATAAACATGCTTCCAAATCCAACAGTTTAAGTCAAATCCATTTTATATAGTTCAAGTTCATGTAATCCGGATATAAAATCTTTCAGAGAATTTCACAACAATGACATATAGCAACTAAGTTCAACGACAATGAAAAGTAAGTACAGCCTCTCAGGGCAACGATCACTCAACTCATCACAACAGCTCAACCACTCGGCTCTCAGCCCTCAGTACTCACACTCAATGGGTACCCGCGCTTACTGGGAATGTACAGACTCTGTAGGGGCTCCTACAGCCCAAGCGATATAATCTGCATGGATAACTCACGTGCTGCACAAACAACTCACGTGCCATAATATTCCGCACGGATAACTCACGTGCTGCACGGACAACTCACGTGCTATAATATCCATACCTCACCTACAAGCCCTCGACCTTACTCAGTCATCAACCTCTCTAGTCTCTCGGGCTCTCGGAAATCACAAAGATCAACCCAAACAAAGATAATATAGTTTATCAACAAAAATCAAGAAAGACTGAGATATGATACGCAGGTAAAATCATGACTGAGTACAAGACATCAATTAGCAAATAATTCAACAAGTACGAGACCTCTGCGGGTCCCAACAGTACTATCACATAGCCTAAGCATGATTTACAGTCAAATTCCTTTAACACATAAATAGCATATAGCTAACAACAAGTTATTCAACTTTATAGTTTCACGGGATAGACCAAGTCACAATCCCCTCGGTGCACACCCTCACGCCCGTCACCTAGCATGTGTTCACCTTCAAAATAATCATATAACACAAAATCTGGGGTTTCATACCCTCAAGACCAGATTTAAAAATTTTACTTACCTCAAACCGTGAAATTCTTATTCCGCTAAGCCTTTTCCTCGTGAGTTGGCTTCCAAATGCCTCGAATATAGCCACAAATAATTCGATTCAGTCAATAAAAATTATTGGAATTAATTCCATAAGAAAATGCTAATTGTTCCATAAATATCCGAAATTTAGCTCAAAAATCGCCCGTGGGGACCACATCTCGGAATCCAACGAAATTTACAAAGTCCGACGACCCATCCAATTACAAGTTCAACTATACTAATTTCACTCAAATCCGACTCCGAATCGACGCCGAAATCTTAAAAATTCGTTTCTGTGAGATTTCTAAAATTGTCCCAAATATCAATCTCAAAACACTAATTAAATAGTGACAATAATGATATATTCGTGTATATTGACCAAATCCTAGTTAGAATCACTTACCCCAATATTTTTCCTTGAAAATCTATCCAAAATCGCCTCTTCTCAAGCTTCAATTTGACAAAAATGGCAAATGGGACGAAGTCCCCTACTTTATAATTCTGTCCAGGTAGCCCTCGGTCCTGCCTCAATCTTGGACTTCGATCCTGGGCCTCCATTCTGACCCTCGATCCTGGCCCTCGATCATGGCTTTCGATCATGGCCCTAGATTTCTGGGCTCGACCCCTGGATTTCCAGCAAAAGGAAATTGCAGCAGCTGTTTTAGTCCAACTATTGATCCGCTAACCATCCGAAACTCACCCGATCCCCTCGGGACCTCAACCAAATACACCAACAAGTCCTACGAAATCATACGAACTTATTTGAAACCTCAAATCACATAGAACGATGCTAAAACCACGAATCCCACATAGATTCAAGCCTAATGAACTTTAAAACTTCCAATTTCTACAAACGACGCTGGAACCTATCAAATCACGTCCGATTGACCTCAAATTTTGCATACAAATCATAAATGACATAACGGAGTTATGAACATTTTCAGAACTGGATTCCGATCCCAATATCAAAAAGTCAATCCCCGGTCAAACTTTTCGAAAATTTTAACTTCCGCCATTTCAAGCCTAATTCATCTACCGTCCTCCAAATAATTTTCCGGACATGCTCCTAAGTCCAAAATTGCCATACGTAGCTATTGGAATCATCAAGATTAAATTCCGAGGTCGTTTACACATAAGTCAATATCTGATCGGCTTTTCCAACTTAAATTTTCAATTATGAGACTAAGTGTCTCGTTTCACTCTGAATTCCTTCCGGACCCGAACCAACTAACCCGGTAGTCATAAAACAACCGATTTGGCTGGGCGAACTGTTCATCATTTTTGCATAAATTAAGCATTAAATGGGAGGGACGGGGTTATAATACTCAAAACGACCGTCCGGGTCGTTACAGCGGTAGTAACTAAACAAACACATACATGTGTTGAGTGTAGTATTTTATCTTTATGTTTTCTGTGTCATGTATTTTCATTAGTTGTACTGAATTTAAATTATGTTAAGTTGCTGAGTTTGTGTTGTAGTATTAAATAACGAAAAACCAGAGAAATAAAAACATAATGCTCATATAATATAAATAATAAAAATCATTGCTATTATTTACTAAATGTCATATGTACATAAAATAAAATAAAATCAATGTGTCCCACATCCTGTATGCTTTAAAGCAGCTGTTGGCCTGAGGCGCATCCCATCCCGCTCGGCTACACTATCAGGATCATCCCCATCACGTTGCCTCTTTATCGGAGGATGTGCTGCAGCATGATCGTCAGTTGGGCTGGCAGGCTCGGTAGAAGGGGCCATCGGCGTAGCAGTAACCTACATATGAATAACATATTTTAGTATATGAAATATGTATTAGTAATGTACGTGTTAAGTCACATAAATTTAAATTGTCTTACCATGGTCTCGTCAGGCTCCTCAATATAATCATTCGTCGCAGCCATGTCAGTATTGCACAAGGTGGCCTCCGTGACGGGCGAGGATGAAGCATTAAAAAAATATTTAGATATTTATGACTAATCAATGAGATAAAAACAAATATAAATAATAGTAATACAAACAAACCTGCGCCTCTGAAAGATCCTCAGAATCCATCGATGATGAGCCATAACTCAGCCGGTGCCCACTATCCACATCTCGTGTCGGACGATCATCAGCAACGGTCGATGAGTCAGGAAAATACTGATCCCACTCCTATCGCGTAATGGCCGTGCCCGCGATCAATAATGGAGCTAAAGGGGTCATATGCGAAGTCCCTAGAGTAAGCTGAAGGCTGAATGACGACATATCTCTAGGAGCATGGTTTGGCTCATAGTGGTCACTCGACTGATCAACTCCAACATCCTCAACAGGTGCCTAAACGACCCCTTGGTGGGGACCACCTCCTCAACGACCCCCACGACCCAGTGGGACATCCCTACCTCTCTAGGAACACCTGCCACGTTGACCATGTTCCGGCTCCACTGGTGGCCCACGATGGTACTGCTTTGGCGCCACATGCTTAACCTCGTATCCTAAGCGCTCATCATCTCGAGATCGCCTCAATGTTCGGGAAGCCTGATCGGTAACCTGTCGGCCATACTCGTGCATAACGGCTGCTCCCTCGCTGATATGCTACTACATCTGCAGTTCCAACTAGTGGAACATATGTAGGCCAATAGCCTGCATAACATGTAAAATAAAAATTATGGAACACTATGTTAACGTTATAAGTAAGTATACCAAATAACATACCAGTGCCTCGTGCCTCCCAGCGTATGGAACGTACTGACCGCCAACGCGATAAACGGGATTCCCGAAGAAAAGTCAGGTAACGTTGTGGTACCAGCCCATATACGCATGCTCACCATCCGTACGTTCAGGTAGAGGGGGTGGCAGAATTATGTCATACCACTGGTCCTAAATATCGATCTGTGCCTCTAGCCATGCCACATATGTCTGGTCAACCCTGGAACGATCATCCCGCTGGTAATGTGTCATATGCCAAGCGGGCAGTGGTGGTACAAGTTGCGGGCGACCAAAATGGCGAAGTACTCGCTCGGTGGCATGATGCTTGAAAATATCGAGACATATCAACGAGCTGGAAGAGCTCCACATAATTCGTCCGGTCGAGCAATAATCGGGTAAACCACTGCTCTATCAGGGTCGTGATAGTGGCCTCGCCAATGGACAAATGGAATATGTGTGTATCCGGTCGCCACTGCTCTATCAGGGTCGTGATCAACGACCAATCCAGCTACAGCCGACCGATCTCCACAATCCTATAAAAATCCGTATCCTGGAGGCGTCTAACTATACGGGGATGGAGAGGGTGGGCCTTAAGAAAGTCCCACATATCGTCGACTCTCCTGGTGCGGAACGTCTGGGCCCGTAATTGTCCCTCCCATATGTAGGACGACCTATGCTCGCCCTGTAGCAACAGTAGCTCTAGCGTGGCAGGTACGGGATGCAAATGCGGAACCTCCATGTCGGCTACTGTAATTGAACAATATTAATTACATTATTTTACTTTAATATGTTAGTTTTATTATTTTACATGTTAGTTTTATTATTTTATATATTTGTTTGTTACTCATATAGTTTTTACTATAATAAAATTAAATAATTATTTTTTATAATTTTATAAGATTTAACAACAACAACAACAACAACAACCCAGTAGAATCCCATTAATGGGGTCTGGGGAGGGT
>AWOL01S0005940.1:8163-26319 GCA_000715115.1 Nicotiana otophora
TGTGTGTGTGTGTGTGTGTGCGCGCGCCGATTGAGGAGGAATTGCTAATTAAGAGCTTGAGTTTATTGTAAGGAGGATAATTGTATCACCGATTTACAGTTGTTTATTTCATTTATTTACTTTGCCTCGTATTTATTCACTTCCTTACTGTACCTGATATTATTGGACCACTAGTGAGTGTCGATATCGCCCCCTCGTCACTACTCCTTTGTGGTGAGGCTAGATACTTACTGGGTACACGTGGATTTATATACTCATACTACACTTGCTGTATATTTTTGTGCAGGTACTTTTATGTCCGGTGGTCCTTTGGGCATGGAGGCATGGATGATGCGGGAACTTGCCGTGGGCTACATTTCAGGTTACGATCCGCGGCCAGCAGAGTCTCCTCCAGGGATATTTGTATTTTTTGTATCTAATTTGTATTCCGGACATATGCTGTATTTTATTTTACTTCCTAGTTGATGCTCATGCACTTGTGACATCGGATTTTGGGGGTACTTATGAGTGATTCAGTATTGTAGTTGGAAAAATATTATCATTTACTCTGTAAATTTTTATCTCTGATTATTAATTGAAGGAAAAATTTCGATTTCAAAATACTAAAAGGAATAATTAAGTTAAACTTTTATTGTGGGGTTGCCTGACAGTGGTGTTAGGCGCCATCATGACCTTTGATGGATTTTGGGTCGTGACATGTTCCTAACGCATAAAAAATAAAACTATAAGTATTCGAGTATTCTTTGGTGAAACATCTCAGTGAGATATTTAAAGCCTTGTATAAGTTGTTTCAAACATCTCAACAAGATGTTTCAAATATCCATTAGATGTTTGAAACATCTTAATGAGATATTTTTATTGTGGAAGTTGGTCATACAAGATTGATCTTAAGAGGCAAAATCAATTTTTTGCCATATACAAATGCTAAGCAAGATATAGTAATATAAGTTTCTAGCTAGTTAGATGGAGTTTGAAAGCAAGCTAGAATTGTTCATATTATAGTTCTTCAAACTTCTTTATCTATTCGTCTCTATCAGTGATTTTCTTAATCACTAAAATAATCAACCATCTCATTGTGATAATCAAGTATCTTTTGGTGAAACATCTCAGGGATTATTAAACATCCTTACAGATGTTTCAAACATCTTAACGAGACATTTCAAACACTCAGCTCAAAATATAATTAACTAGATCCAGATAAACATTGCAATAACCTTACAACATACAACAACAATAAGAACACGAATATTTAATAATATTTTAAGACGTTTCTAATACTCAACGACATGTTTGAAATATCAGGGCAAAAAAACATATACTTGAATATGGAAGAAATAAGAATCTCTCCTCTATTTCCCCTCTATATCTCTTGTTTATTTTATTATTTTGTATTGTTACCTTGAACTTAGTTTTTTAACATGTTATCGGCACGAATTGCGAAAGAATGAGTAATGCAACCAAGAACATAGGTTCAAAATCAGGTAAGGTACTGCAACATGTGTTTGTGTAGATGGAATCTACTTCTTTTGATTTTACCCGTTTCTCATTTATGAAAATCATGCTCTATTTTTTAACGTACAAATAAGGATTACAATTAAGTGATATATATATTTATTATTGAGTGGTTACTTCTCTAGAATATATTGCTTAATGCCTTAATACTCTCAGTCTGACAACCATGAACAGAATAGAAACCTACCAAGCTAATAGGTAATTTACTGAATGTTTGATATTTGTCCTTTTCTCTTTGTGCTTACCTCACGGTCCAATATCAAAGAAAGAAAAAATTTATAAGCTTACGTGCTCTTACCAAATGAACCCGTGATTTTAGTTTATTAATAGCTCGGTCTAATGTTTTATTATTGGTTGATATTATATTAATAAAGATGAAAGGATATGATAGTACTTTTAATCGTATTTTATGGGGTTATAATGTGTATGGATTACCGTTTCAAAATTAATTTGTGAGTTTGCCTAAAACAGTTGGAAAATTTCTTCATTGTTATGATATTTTATGAATGTCCACATGCTTTCATCACACCATTTAAGACATTTAATTTAGAGATGTAAGAATAAGAGATGATAAGTGGTAGCTGACAGTGAACGCTTATAAGATTTGTTTGTCAATGAATTACGATAATTTCTTAACACTTGGCTGCTGCTACTTTGGTTTGGTTTATTATTAGTACCTAGGATTTATCATGCAATAGTTCTTTAAATTGAATGTCTTGTATTAAAAAATATACTTGAACCATGATAGAGTTATATAGTATGCATGGTTGCCTAAAGTGATGTAACACTTTTAAATACTCGAGGGCGAGTCCCAATACACTTTGGTTTATTATGCTATTAATTGAGGGTAAGACGGTGGGTTCAAGTCCTAGCGTACTATAACGGTAAGATATTTTTTTTATCAAGTCCTGATACACTATGATGATAAGAGTTGGATTTGAGTCCCAACTCATTATGACCTAGCATGCTTTTATATGAGTAATGCATTGGGTTTGAGTCCCAATGCACTATCTTGATGATATAATGATGGCTAAAGAAAAATAATATATTTTTCATGAAAAAACATGAAGCTTGTCTCACTTGATATGCTCCATTCTTGAAGTGAATGAGGTAGCGGTGCATAATAAGTCTAAATAAAGATGAATGAATGTGGGCGTATCAAAGACCAAAATAATAATAGTCATCATTATGATAATTATAAAAATGAGAACAATAAGGGTTCTCAAAATAGTCCTTCAAAATGTGAAGGCAATGTTTACCATCAAATTGGTATGAAAAAATAATAAAGCACATCACTTATTATGATCCATTCCTCGAAGAAAATGTGACGTGTGATAAGCATTGAGAATACAGACCCATTCTTGAAGGTGAATGTGGTAATATGTGATAAAAGTAATTAATAAAGACGTGCAATGCATGCTTGGATCAATACCACACAACTCCCCTCTACGAGAGGTTTGAGTGAAATAAAGAGAATAAACATTATTGTGGTTATATGAATATGTCATTGGTCGCGTACATGTGGTACGTCAAAAATATTTTGACATGCTTATAAAAAGTTATTAAAGGCAAAAATTAAAGCAAGACATAATTTTGCTTATGATGATTTTGACCATGACAATTATTATGATATAATTTTCTCTATGAAGGAGACATTCACTATATGGATGGTGTGACAAAAGATCATGTAGTACAAAATCAATTAATAGCTCCGAAAAAGCTAATTTGTTACTACCCTGATGAATGAAATTATTCATGACATTGATATTGTAGTAAGTCTCAAAAGAAACTTTTGAGTTTCAAATGTATAAGCCCAAATTGTTGGCATATTGAGACTATAAATGAAAGAAGATTGAATATCTTCATATTACTACAATCATACCGGGTAAATCTAAAAGGTAACTCGAATTTTCTTCTATTTGTACTACACAAGTATAAGCATGATGATAGAATCACATGCCACAAGAAAACTAGAGGTGTAGCGACCCGATCGGTTATTTTGCTTTCTAGATCCTCGTTCTCCTAAATAAGACTCACCGCATGTGCTTTTACTGTTTTATGACTTATGGGGATGATTAGTTCGGGATTTCGAAGGGTTCGAGTTGAAATCGGAACACTTGATTCCTTAGTTTGGCTTTAAAAGGCTAAATTTGACTTTGGTTAATATTTTTAGTAAACGACCCCGGAACTGGGATTTGACATTTTTAATAGGTACATATGATGATTTTGGACTTGAGCGTATGTTCGGATCGGGTTTTGGATGACTCGGGAGCATTTCGGTGCTTAATATTGATATTGGCACCTTGAAGGTTTTATAGTTCTTTAAATTTGGTTTGGACTAAATTTTGGTGTTATCGAGGTCCGTTTAAGATTCTGAGCCTGGAAATAGTTATGTATGGTGATTTAAGACTTGCACGGAAACTTTGGTGTCATTCCGAGTAGTTTAAGCTTTGACACGTTCGGAGTAAGTTGGAAGAATTTGAAGTTCATAAGTTGATCCTATTGGTTTTGGGTTGCGATTCTTAGTTTTAATGTTGTTTTTCGCATTCCGAGAGTGAGAGCGAGTCCGTTTTATGATTTCAAACTTGTTGATATGTTTGGGCGGGGCCTCGGGGGGCCCCGGATGCCATTCGGACGATGCGCAGAGGTCGTTTGGCCTTGGGTGAGCAGCTGAACCATCCAGCTTCTGCTGCAATCGCACTTGCGGAGGGCCAGTCGCAGGTGTGAACTCGCAGAAGTGAGCTAGCAGACGCAGAAGCGGCCCAGAACGAGCAGCCCAAGAACTGCAGATGCAGGTGAGTGTGCGCACCTGCGAACGCGCAAGTGCGATGGAGGAATTGCCAAAGCCGCAGGAGCAGCACATGCATCACATAAGCGGACTCTCAAAAGCGGGCAAGTGGTCCGCATATGCGGAAGTGTAATGACCCGGCCGGTCGTTTTGAGAGTTATAGCCCCGATCCCCTATCTACTGCTTTCTCTGTATCTGTTTCAGCTTATATGACTTGCCGGGAGGTTTTGTTTTGGTTTTTGGGGTGTTTTGGGATACTTAGTCCTTAAACGGAAGTTTAAGCCTTAGGATTTTGGTCGTAGTCGGAACTGTATGAACACGACTCCGGAATAGAGTTTCGTCAATTCCGTTAGCTTCGTTGGGTGATTTTGGACTTAGGGGCATGTCTGGATTGTGTTTTGGAGGTCTGTAGCTCATTTAGACTTGAAATGGCAAAAGTCAAAATTTTAGAGATTTTGACCGATATTGAACTTTTTGATATCGGGGTCGGATTTCGATTCCGAAAGTTGGAATAGATCTGTAATGTCAAATATGACTTGTGTAAAGAATTTGGGGTCAATCGGACGTGGTTTGATGGGTTTCGGCATCGGTGGTAGAAATTGAAAGTTTCAAGTTCATTAAGTTTGAATCGGAGGGTGATTCATGTTTTTAGCATGGTTTGATATGATTTGAGGGCTCGACTAAGTTTGTATGATGTTTTAGGACTTGTTGTTATGTTTGGTTGAGGTCTCGGGGGCCTCGGGTTTGTTTCAGATGCTTAATGGATTGAATTTGGACTTATACAAATTGCTGAAGTTTCTGGTTTCTTGTGTTTTCGCACCTGCAGTGGGGCGACCGCAGGTGCGGATTCGCATGTGCGAGAGGAGGATCGCAGATGCGGGTTGGAGGAGTTTGGCCTGGGGTCGCAGGTGCGGCATGAAGGCCGCAGGAGCGGAGTCGCTTTTGCGGAAGCTTGAATGCAGAAGTGGAGAGGCCTGGGAGGTTTGGGATCGCAGGAGCAGAAGGGTCTCCGCAGAAGCGAGATCGCATGTGCGATCCCTGGCCATAAGTGGAATCCGCACCTGCGATGGTTTTTCCGCAGGTGCGGCATCGCAGGTGCGACTAGAGGTCTGCAGATCCAGAAATGCTGGACAGAACACTTAAATGCAAGGGTTCGCAATTTTTGCTCATTTTAAACATTTTAAGCTCAGGTTTGGCGATTTCTTGAGAACATTTTCGAGGAATTTCTTGAGGTAAGTCCCTGGTGCTTATTTTTGATCAATAATCTCGCTTCCCCATTTAGTTTTCCACCTAGTTAGTGTGTATTTAAGGTGAAATTTGGGAGTTTGAGGCTAGGAATTTGGAGAATTTGATTTGAGGATTTGAGGGTCGAGTTGATGTCGAATATTGGTAATTATGGTATAGTTGGACTCGTTAGTGAATGGGTGTTCATATTTTGTGACTTTTACCCGATTCCGAGACGTGGGCTCGGGTTGACTTTTTAGGATGAATTTCTAAATTTTTGTTAGTGTCTTGATTTCATTAATTAGATTAATTTCTTATAGGTGTATTTATGGTACGTAATTGATTTTTGGCTAGATTTTGGCCATTCGGAGTCGGATATTCGTGGAAAAGGCATTGTCACCGATTGATTGAGCTTGGTTTGAGATAAGTGGCTTGCCTAAATTTATGTGGGGGAAATCCCCTTAGGATTTGGTATTGTTATGACATGTGGGCGCCGTGTACGCGAGGTGACGAGTGCGTACATGGGCTATTTATGGAAATACCTGATTTTTATTGAATAATAGCCTATTTTCATCTTATCTGAGTATACTAGCATGTGTAGTTATCCTGTTAGCCTAGAATAGCATGCCTATATGTCCTAATTGCCTATTTGAACTCTTTGCAGTATGTTTAGTAAGTCATGTTTCTTTCTTGACCTGTACTTAGCCTAAATTGTAGGTTTTCTTGCTGTAACTGTTATATTCATTTGTTTGAGTTGCGTATTTATTTTGGGACTACGAGACGATATACCAGAAGATCCCCATGTACTGCATATTTACTTTGGGACTACGAGGCGTTTACTCGGGAGATCCTCCTGTACTGTATATTTACTTTGGGACTACGAGGCATTTACTAGGGAGATCCCCTTGTACTGCATATTTACTTTGAGACTACGAGGCGGTTCCTCGAGAGTTCTCCCCTATATATTTGCTTTTGAGACTACGAGACGGTTCCTCGGGAGTTCTCCTTGCACATTTACTTTTGAGACCACGAGGCGGTTCCTCGGGAGTTCTCCTTGCACATTTACTTTTGAGACTACGAGGTGGTTCCTCGGGAGTTCTCCCTGCATATTTACTTTTGGTATTACGAGACAGTATCTCGGGAGCGTCCATGTTGTTATATCATTGTGCGGTGTTGTTAATGCTTTGTGAATATTTGTTGTTGTCTTCTCTGTTTTACTTCATGTCTATTATAGCACCTGTCTTATTATTATATTCCAATAGGGCCCGTACCTGACCTCGTCACTACTCTACCGAGGTTAGGCTTGGCACTTACTGGGTACCATTGTGGTGTACTCATGCTATTCTTCTGCACATGTTTTGTGTGCAGATTCAGGTAGTTCTTATCAGCCCCGCTACTAGCTAAGAGTGTTTGCTGCTGTACGGAGACTTCAAGGTATATCTGCTGCGTCCGCAGACCTCGGAGTCCCCCTCTATTCTCTTCTATGTCATCTGCTTTCCGTATTTCTTTTATTAGACTCTGGTGTATAGAGGTTCTAGTTTCCTTCTGTAGCTTGTGACTTATGATGTTCCTGGTTTTGGGAATACCGTGTATTACTAGAGTGTTGGTTATTGTACATGCCGAGCGGCATTATTATCAGTTATCTATTGATGTTAGTTGTTAAGTTTTCCTTCCATTTGTTTATTTCCGCATTTTTGTTAGGCTTACCTAGTTGTAGAGACTAGGTGCCGTCACGACATCTTATGGAGGGAGAATTGGGTCATGACAGGAAGTAGGCCAACTGGACAAGGGCCGCATCTGCGATGATTTTTCCGCAGATGCGGAGCCGCAGAAGCGACCAACCCTCCGCAGGTGCGAAAATTGCTGGAGGCAGAATGGTTTATTTATTGCGGGACTTAGGCTATTTTGGCCCATTTTACTTCATCTCTTGGGCGATTTTGAAGCTCTTGAAGGGGGGTTTTCACCTAGCACTTTGAGGTAAGTAATTCCTATACAATGTGAGTTAAATAATAGACTATGGGTAGATTTTAACATATAAAATTATGAAAATTATGGGTTTAGATGAAAAATGTAGGTTTTGATAAAAATGGGATTTAACCACAAAAATGGTTATGGAATTGAGTAAAAATTATATATTTGAGTTTGTGAGTGGGTAACAACTTTTTTCGAAAAATTTGGAATCCGGGCACGTGGGCCCGAGGGTGAATTTTAGGAATCTTCTAATTGGGGTTGGGTAATTACTCTAATAGTTAAATTATGAACTTTTGAACGTGTAGTGATTAATTTATACAATATTAGACTAGTTTCGGATTGTTCGATACCGAGTTGAGGCTTTAGAGTGAATTTGAGGTCGGAAAGTGAGCTTGAGACGAGGTAAGTCTCTTGTCTAACCTTGTAAGAAGGAATTTATCACATAAGTGATTTAAATTAATATTTTCTTCTAATTGTGGGGGCTACGTATGCACGAGGTGATGAGAGTCCGTGTGTAGCTACTAATTATGCTTATGTCCGGATAGTTTAGGACCCAAATCATGAATTACTTGTAATATTTGCACCACACTTGTTAATTTAAGTGCCTAAATTATATTATAACTTGTTAGAGGAATTGTGAAAGACCGAATTTTACTTGCTTGAATTTAGAGTGAATTTCTTGACCGTTAATGGAAATTGTATTATATTGTGTATTAGCCTTGTAATAATGTTTAAGTCAAATGCTTATAAAGTATCCTCACTTCTTGTGGAGCAGGTCGAAGGCCTCGGCATTAGAATAGATGCATCTATGGATCGTACGGCACGTCCCTCGTCAATTTACACGTTATTCTGGATCGGGCTGTACGACCTCGGCATAAATCGTGCTTAATAATACTTGGAGCCTAATCATACTTGATATTATTTTGTGGATTGTGAGGTTACAATTAGTAATGAAAGGAATTTACTTGGAATTTATTAAATTGTGAAAAAATTATTTGTTCCTTCTTGTTAATGAGTTATTACTATTATTTACATAACCCATGTTTATTTAGAATTTCTATATTCATATTGTTAGCCCATAGCAAGTATCGAAGTCGACCCATCGTCACTACTTCTTCGAGGTTAGACTAGATACTTACTGGGTACATGTTATTTATGTACTCACGCTACACTTCTGCATTGACTGTGTAGGATCTGAGGCAGGTGCATCTGGCAGTCCTACCGGTGCGCATCCCAGATATCCTGAGGCCTAGAGGTAAGCTGCTTCCTGAGCCGTTCTGCAGCCCCTAGAGCCTCTCTTTTGTATTTACATTCTGTCTACTTTATATTCAGATAATAATTAGAGTTTTGTATATTCTACTAGTTGCTCATACACTTGTGACACTAGGTCTTGGCACACACACTAGTAAACTTTATGATTTTGGAGTACTTATATCATTATGTTTGCCACTCAGTTGTCTTCGCTTCATTTATTAAATTTTTTACTCCTTAATTTCTTATTAAATAAAATTTATAACCTGTTTAATTCACTATTGGCTTGCCTAGCGGTAACGTTGGGCGCCATCACGGCCCATCCAAGAGGTTTACTGAAACAAATATTAGTTGACATGACTGATTGGCCATCCCGGTTCAATTATGATGCGAAAAAAATTGATTGAGAATTCATATTGGCATATATTGAAGAAATAGAAGAATTTTCAAGAATTCTCTTGTGCTGCTTATTCTCATGATATACTAGCTAAAGTTGGGATTGAATCCCTTGATTTCTGGAATAAATAAAAGGTGATACATTTATGGGCCTAGTCACTTGCCATGTGAACCAATTACATATTATATGGTTTTAGTAGATGCATCTATGGCCACATGTGCATTTGTTATCAACTTGCAATTTGGCTTTTGCAAGGTTGCTTGCTCAAATTATTAGAGCACAGTTCCAGAATATAAATTATGATAATTTATCTTGATAATGCTGGTTTAAATCCAAGTTGGTCCAACAGAAATTGTATGCCTCCAGTTAAGCTAAACCATTGGTTATGAGAACAAAACTCCTAAATATAAATTTGGTATGAGATGTATTATTTAATATACAATAACACGTGTACACATCTAGCCAAGTTATGATAAATTCTCCCTATCATAATTGGTTTACAGTCAGGAACCAAATAATTTCCATCTAGAACTATGGATATGCTATAATTTAATTGTTCCATCATAATGCACAAAAATGGGTCCCCAAAGAAGGTTGAAAATATGTATTGGTGATTCCAATATTATGGGGAGAAAATGGGCAACTGAAAAGTAATACATGGGATGAATTATTATGAGTATATCAAGATCCTCGTACAAGAAAATGTGAACTTGAAGTTCAAGTAATAATTCATTTGTAAAATATTATCAGGCACATTTGTTGATCCAAAGCAAAATCTCGTATTTCAGCTGCTAATGCTCCAAATAGAATAAAGTTCATGATGGACAGAGTCTATAACACGCATGAAGCGTAATTGACTAATCGGTTTTAAAGATTAAACTCTTTGAAGAAGGAGAGGAGCAAATGATCAAGATGGTCATAATAAGGAGGCAAGTGCTCTAGAAGAGCACTACGACATAACACTTTATAAGACCTCATGGGAGAGACTCAGGTACCTGAAAATAATGAGATCTCGATAAGTTATGTCTTTCTTGAGTAATGATGGAACCATCATCGACGATATTGGTGATATAATGTAGCTCAATATTATTAATATTGACGAGGATCTTGAGCTCAAATCTGTCATGAAATTTGGACAGATAAATGATTGGCCAAATAAAAAATACGCAAAGAAAATTGACTTCACCTGAAAAATGTAAAGTTGGACGGATAGTCCTAACACCTGAAAGTGAAATGAAAAATCAAGTCAATAGACATAAAGATGACTTGTGGCATAAGATTTTTCGTAAATATCCTGGCATTAGTTATATGGAGATATGTTCTCCTGTGATGGATGGAATCGTTTTCAGGTTTTAATTTTGATAATACATTTGATATGCGTATAATGAAAATCCTTGAAGGATTTAAATTGTTCTGAAGTATATTAAGGTTCCCAACAAATTTATCAAATAAAGCTTCAACAAATCCTTGCGTGGATTAGAGCAAGCATGACGTGCATGATTTATTTTTGTGTCTGTTGTAATTGGTGCACTATGTATCTTGCTAGAACCATGAGTATAACAATATGCTAGCGAGATCTAGTTTTATTCCTATATGAAGATATTATAATACTATTAGTATTATATTGCAAAAGGAATCCTTGATATATATTTGTTTATTCTAATAAATATTGTTAAGATTTTGTTGGTTACGCAAGTGCATGCATTTTCTGAAATCTGTTTTTCAAACAATCTATTTGTATGTGAGGGAATTGCCATATTATCATTTTACAAGGTTGTCAATTGTTGATACTTATTCAAGTCATGTCAATATACTAGCAACTGATGAAGCAAGTGACTCAACACACAACAGATGTGTGACTTTTCTTTGAAGAGAAGATTCCAATAATAGTGAAGACACTGATTTTGCTTATCTCAATTGAAAGAAGGATATATTGAAGGAGACAAAATAAATAATATATTTTATCAAAGTTCTTTATCTGACACAATCTTCAACAGAATGATGAAATAGATGTTCTACAAATTCGTTCAAGTGATAATTTGGCGGAATAATTCACTAAGGCATTGATTATCTCAACATTAGAGAAGTTGTTATACAAGCTTGGAATTCGTCATCTCCGAAAAATAAAGTGATGTTTTCATCAGGGGGAGACAAATACGCGTTGTACTCTTTTTTCCTTGGCTAAAGTTTTATCCCACTGGGCTTTTCTGGCAAGGTTTTTAATGAGGCAACAAGTAATGCGTATTACAAGATGTGTATACACTTTTTCCTTCACTAGGATTTTTTTCCCACTAGGTTTTTTCCTAATAAGGTTTTAACGAAGCACATTATCTATGGACATCCAAGGGGGAGTGTTATGAAATACATATGGATATCCACTAATCAAATATAACTCCCACTACTCTTCTTCATTATGTAGATAACCCCCTCCTACTTCTCACTATTATAGTTGTAACTCCCACACCTCCAAAACCTTCCCATGATCTTCTTCCATGATCTCAAATGTTTAATACCATATTTAAAGTAACTTTATTGTAAGTCTCTATGTAACCCTATAAATAGAGGTATTTGGGATCCAGGGGCGGATCCACCCCTTTATATTGGGGTGGCATGGCACCCGCTAAGATGATAAAAATTTTATATACCTATGTTAAAATTTTCTTAAATTAGGTTAAATATCTTATCCTACCACCTGTAGCCATAAATTAGATAAATGTGCCATGGCTGGTAGATCTTTTTGAAAGTTTTTCTCGTGTAAAATTCAAGTTAGAAATTATCTTGATCCTTGTCCGACTTTCACTTTTCGTGTGCCTTTTATTTTCTTTTTGCCCATGTCATTTTCCTTTTTGGCTACCTCCTAATTTTCTATTTATCGTTGCATTGTTTTTTACATTTTTTTCTTTATTCTATTATATATATACGGTCTCTAACAAGAACACTAAAAAAAGAGACTCCAAAATTATAAAATTATATAAAATAAGCATTCCTCTTATGAGTTTTCTTCTTTTATATCCGAAAAATTTGGGTCCTAATGAGAATTTTCGATTGAGATCAATTTGTTTTCATCTTTTTTTATTATATCATAAAAATTTGTATTATTCTATGGTTATTAAATATAATTTAAATCTATTTAGTATTAGATTATGAAAAAGAATGTCCCGGACCACCTCTAATCATTCTTAATTAGTGTGCGTTAATAAAAAAGAAGGTCCCTAATAGTTACGCAACACTTAAAATGTCTTTTTTAACACATTTTTCCTTCAAAGTCCTATTCCGAGAAAGTTCTTGCTATCTTCTAATCTTCAACTGTTTCACCTATCATGACTACATTATTCTAGTCATTGCCATTGACTTTGCTTTCAATATAGAAATTAAGCAGCAGAGCAATTCAGCCAATTCAGAGACAATACAAAAAATGGAGGACACCACCAATGACTCTCCTGTAAAAGGGGTAGTAATAATCACACTACCACCTCCTGATAATCCTTCTTTAGGCAAAACCATAACTGCATTTACACTCTCTGATTCACCACCCCAACACCAACAACAACAAGAACCACCACAACAAAGTCAATCTTCAGTTCAACAGCAAGATTCAAACACTGGTTTTTTTCATGTTTCTTTAGAAAGAGCTTTCCTTTTTCGGCCAAGAATTGTTCTTGGGCTTTTGGGTATATCTATAATTGCCTTATCATTCTGGTCTTCACTTTCACAAGAGACCCTTTTTGAATTACGAGATGTGGACCGTGATGATCATAATAGTTCCAACAGTTCTTTTATTCTTCCTTTGTATCCTAAGCGTGGTAGTGGGTGGAATTCAAGGACAGATGTGGAGTTCAAACTTGGGAGGTTTGTGGATTTTAAACCTGATATTGTTATGGAGCTGGTCAATGATCGAGAAAAGATGGCCAAGTCTGTGTCTGCTGCTACTAAGTTAGACTCTTCTGCTAATTTTCCTGTCAAGTGTAATATTCATTTGGATGGGTACGTTCGTCTAATTGAAGTATATTTGATTCTGCTTTTAACTTGTTCCTATAATTTATTTCAGTATAATTTCTGAAATATTAACTGTTCCTCAATCTCAAACTAATTTGGGGGTGTGTTGTGTGAATTTTCTGTATCCATTCCATTCTATTCCATGTAGAAAATTATCAGACGGTTGAAAAAGCAGCTGCTGATTTCATTTTGCATTTACACATATCTTCATTTCAACTGATAGAACAGCAACCTATATCTAAAAAGGATCCAAAATTTGTGAATCTCCAATGAAAAAATGGACTTCAAGCCAGGCAAAGAACTAAATTGGTATTGTTACTATCTAAAGATTCTTCTGTCCAATGTTATGTGAAAGCTCCCCTTTTATGATACTTATTGATCTTAACTGTAAAATACCAGCAGTTTTAGTTGCTTTTAGCTGCACTCAATTAATCATTCCTAAGCTGTAACTAGAGAAGATATGCACCTCAGTTTGAAATTAAACAAAATATGCAGATTATTCCATGAATCTCAGCTTTATATTGATTTAACACTTTGCAGTCTAAAGGCTAAACCTTTTTTTGACTTGCTCAACTGTTGCGTGCCAAGGAGAACAGACTGATAACTTGACTCCCCAAGTTGCCTACAAAAGTTTCATCTCAAAATATAAACTCAAGATGCTGGGTCGCTCTAATAAAATAACCAAGTTTTGATTAGTAGTTTTCCATACTCTTCCTCTTTGAAATGTCAACTGCACTCTGAGTGATATATTTGTTGCTATAAACCGTAATTGGGTCAAGACTTGTTCGACTGGAACACAAGTTGATTTTAACATCATTTCCTATATAGGTTGTACTACACATATATGCTTGTGGGGAATCCTCCTAAGCCTTATTTTCTTGATATCGATACGGGAAGTGACTTGATGTGGATCCAATGTGATGCTCCATGCACTAGCTGTGCCAAGGTGATGCCTGGACCTTGCTATTGTTGTTACTAGCTGCTTCTTCTAGTTCCTACTATCATCCATAACAAGAACGTGCTTGCTATGGACACTACTTGATAGGGAGATATGGACATTCCTTATACCATCAAATTAGTCAGCCACACTGCAAATTTTTATTGTTCTAATGATGACCACACCCTTCTTTTTCCAAATTTTTGTCTAAGTTTTAAGATATTCAAATTCGGGTGAGAAAGGGTCTAATGTTTTTGTAATTTATATTGCGGTAGGTGAGCTGTTGGGCCTCTCCAATCACACTTTGTCCACCACTTCAGTTGCCCAAGTGTAGTTAGAAAGTCTGCTCTTTATTTTCAAGCTTGTTATTCTATACTAGTTTCTAACATAAGAAGCTTTCCCAGGGAGCCCACCCATTGTACAAGCCCAGAAATGTCAATATGATACCTCCAAAAAACCCCTATTGTGTTGAGGTTCAAGAGAATCTCAGGTCCAAGTATTGTGATAACTGCCATCAATGTGATTATGAGATAGAATACGCCGACCACAGCTCTTCTGTTGGGGTTCTTGCAAAAGATACACTTCAATTGGTGCTTGCAAATGGGACAGGAACCAAGTCAGATGTTGTTTTCGGGTAAAGTTAATCCTTTACCCTTTACATTGTGGCCTACTACTTCTTTATAAGGTTGTAAGTTTTGGCTTGTCATTTGTCAGCTGTGCATATGATCAGCAAGGCACACTTCTCAACACGCTAGCAAACACCGATGGGATCCTTGGACTTAGCAGAGCTCCAATCAGTTTACCTTCTCAGCTAGCAAGCCATGGGTTCATCAACAATGTTATTGGACATTGTCTTGGCACTGATACAAATGGGGGCTACTTGTTTTTAGGCAATGATTTTGTCCCACATTGGCGAATGTCATGGGCCCCTATGCTGAATGCCCCTTTTCCGTGAGTATAGCATTTTGGGTTTGCCTATTACCTTTCTATATTATATTTACTCCTCCTTTGCCTTTGCTTATAACCATGGCCCTGTTTGTTTTTTGGTATTTGAGTTGCCTTATCTGTTCCATTTCTTGCTTTTTTGGTTCATATATGGCTGGTTCTTCTTCACGTAAGCTTTAAGGGTTGCGAACTGCTCTCTCTATATATTGTTGCATCATACTTTTGTGCTTTAAAAAGAGATGCTTACCAATGTCTAAACTATAAGAGTGAAACAAAAAAATAACAGAATTATTTCCCAATCATTCTTCTATCATTCTACTTGTCTCCATTTTCCTCGTTGATTTCTTCTGTTTCCGTAGGTTCTGATAGTTTTTACCCCTGTATGCGTCCTGAGTAATGGTATATTGTCAGGTCCTTATTGCGCCTCATCCTTTCATGTTCAGAAATCTTTATCAAGCAGGATTGATGAAAATGAACTATGGAAGAAAAGAACTCCAATTAGGCAGCATGAGAGATGGAAAAGGAACTGTAGTGTTTGACAGTGGCAGTACTTACACTTATTTCACAAATCAAGGATATAAAGCTTTAATTTCCATGGTAAGTCAGAGCGATTAGTCCATTTCTTTAGAAGATCGTGAATTTCTTTGATGATTATTCACCAACTATTTGCTCCTTTTTCACGATGATTGCAGCTTGAAGAGATTTCTAGTGAAGATCTTATCAAAGATGCATCAGACACGACATTACCCATTTGCTGGCGAGCTAAATTTCCAGTAAGGTATAACAATGCAAGATATATATAAGCGATTGGCTGCAGGAGTTGACTATTAAAATTTGAAGTTGTAGTTTCTGATAGCGCTTTCCTCTGGTGTGTATCTGTGCTAGCTGTTACTGCTTTCAAGAAATTTGATTTCAAGTGATAACATAGTGATACAGGAAATAATATCAATCTAGAGATCCTCAAATCAGCATGAAACTTATTGCTTCACTTTTTTGCGTACGCCACATAGTTTTTCATCATTGCTTCTAAGTGAAATCATTTTTGCCTGAAGCCAGAGTTGCATTTATATAACCAGCCTAAAACCCGCCTACTCTGCATTGTTATCGGGAATGTTGATCGAATTCCCTTTTCTCACCATTCCTGTTTCTATTTTCTGATGACTCCTTGCTAATATAATTATTCTTTTCATATTATGCTTGCAGGTCTATTACAGAGGTAAGGCAATTCTTCAAACCACTAAACCTTCAATTTGGAAGCAAGTGGCGTATAGCGTCCACAAAGCTCTCGATTCCTGCAGAGGGGTATTTGACTATAAGTGTGAGTAATCTCTTGCTTTTCTTGGTCAATGGTGCTTTCTCGTCCCCTCCCCCGCCCCTTCCTCTTTTGCTTTTTCTCTCAACCAACAATGTTGAATTATTCTGCTGCAGGAAAAGGGCAATGTGTGTTTAGGTATACTTGACGGAAGCAATATTCATGATGGTTCTGTTATAATACTTGGAGGTACTGTTTCCTAAAATGACAGAATATCATAATAGATTTATTTAAACTGAACAGAAATGTTCAGAAGTAACTTGTTAATCAGTTGGGCTTGGTGTGTGAGTGTTCTAATGGACTATTCTGGATTTGAGCCAATTAAGTGTTCTGATGGAGACCCATTTCTCTTCACTTGTTAGTTTATAGGTTCTCTCCGTAGTAGCACAAACAATGAATCAGATCACAAAAGTCCATAAGCTCTGAACATAGGAAATTTGTGTGTTCTGGTTTGAGTTAAAATATAGTTATTAGTATCTGATTCTTTTACAGTAAACAATTCTGTTGCTTGTGTCATCTCTTGCAGATATTTCACTACGTGGTCAGTTGTTCGTATATGACAATGTTAACGAGAAGATTGGATGGATAAGATCAAATTGTGAACGGCCACAGAAACTTTTGAGTCTTCCATTTTTTTGACAGAGGACACCACTATAACTCCATTTCTACAGTAATCACAAACTGTTATTCTTCCTGTTCGATATGTTTGGGGATTGGAAGTTATAACCTTTTAGCTAGGGGAAGAGCCTGTATAGAACGATTCTGCTTTCTGATGTAGCTATGGTCCTAGTGTGTATATCTAATTTTTTGTTCCACACTTTGAAGCTTTACTTTTCTCTTTTTTGATGCAATAGTAATCAAAACGTGAAATAAAATTGAACGTTAAATAGAATATATGAGCAATCAATTATTCAGGTTATCTCACTCGTTGAAAATTCATGTAAAATAGGGGGTCCTGTACTCCAATTAATCTACCACGTTAACATCTTAAGACTGCCTCACGTTAAATAGGGGGTGCTTAAAACTTGAATGAACTTTTTGACAAGTCGGTCAAAACTTTGCAAGATTGTAAGCGGTCAATAATTTTGAGAAAACTATTCTATAGCCCCTCAAAATTTTAATAGCTCATATTTTTGCTTATTGACAGAAAATGACCCTCCGGCTCAAACATATTATATCTAATAGCCCGAAATGTCTATTTTGTATATTTTTTGTATATGGACAGTCTATTTTGTATATTTGTTGTATAGTGACAGTCTATTTTTTCTAATGGCTCTCTATTTTATATATTTTTTGTATATTGACAGTCTATTTAGTATATATTTTATATATGTTTTGTATAGTGACAGTCTATTGTATATAAATTGTACAATGACAGTCTATTTTGTATAGTGACAGTCTATTTTATATATATATATTGTATAGTGACAGTCTATTTAATATATTTTTTGTATAATGACAGTCTATTTTTGTATATTTTTGTATAGTGATAGTCTATTTTGTACTCCATCCGTTTCAATTTATGTGAACCCATTTGACTGGACGGAGTTTAAGAAAAGAGAGAAGATTTTTGAACTTGTGGTGTAAAATAAGGCACATATATTTTGTGTGGCTATAAATCATTAGCACGGACTAAAAAGGAAATAGGTTCACATAAATTGAAACAGATGGAGTATATATTTTGCATAGTGACAGTATATTTAGTTTGACAAGGTGGGTTGCTCTGATGGTAAGCACCCTCCACTTCCAACCAAGAGGTTGTGAGTTCGAGTCACCCCAAGAGCAAGGTGGGGAGTTCTTGGAGGGAAGGATGCCGAGGGTCA
>AWOL01S0005940.1:26729-47179 GCA_000715115.1 Nicotiana otophora
TTTTGTATAGTGACAGTCTATTGTATATAAATTGTACAATGACAGTCTATTTTGTATAGTGACAGTCTATTTTATATATATATATTGTATAGTGACAGTCTATTTAATATATTTTTTGTATAATGACAGTCTATTTTTGTATATTTTTGTATAGTGATAGTCTATTTTGTACTCCATCCGTTTCAATTTATGTGAACCCATTTGACTGGACGGAGTTTAAGAAAAGAGAGAAGATTTTTGAACTTGTGGTGTAAAATAAGGCACATATATTTTGTGTGGCTATAAATCATTAGCACGGACTAAAAAGGAAATAGGTTCACATAAATTGAAACAGATGGAGTATATATTTTGCATAGTGACAGTATATTTAGTTTGACAAGGTGGGTTGCTCTGATGGTAAGCACCCTCCACTTCCAACCAAGAGGTTGTGAGTTCGAGTCACCCCAAGAGCAAGGTGGGGAGTTCTTGGAGGGAAGGATGCCGAGTTTCTATTGGAAACAGCCTCTCTACCCCAGGGTAGGGGTAAGGTCTTATACTGGGTTGTTGTTGTTGACAGTATATTTAGTATATTTTTTGTATAATAACAGTCTATTTTATATATTTTTGTACAGTGACATTCTATTTTGTATATTTTTTTCATTTCACTTCAACCAACCCTTCATTTTTATTGTTCTTTTACTAATATATCCTCACATCAATTTAATTCCTAATATTACCATTCACCTTATGGAAGTGGGTAAAGCCTAAAGCCGAGATAAACCGTAACAAGCGATCCCAAGAAGACTCGAAGTCCGCCTCGACCGGCTCAAAGCGAGTGCATACAGAGGAGGAGGAGGCAGTTCTCAACTCACACGAGTAGAACCAAGTTAACTCGGAGCCTGAGGTGAACCCTAACTCCGCCGATCCTGATGCCGGTCTAGGCTTGTATTCGCCGGACGTCAAGCAGATCAGAGAAGAAATATTGGACATCTTAGATGAATCGGAAACTGTTACAGACCGTCTACCAGAGGTTCAGGATCTGGACTCGGTAATCAGGAGCTTCGAGGAAGAGATTGTTCATCCGTTAACTCAGCCTCAACCAGACCTCTGCTACCTTCTAGAAGCTTCGGATGACGAGCTCGGCCTCCCTCCCACCGCTTCAGCTTCTGATGACCATTTTAACGCCAAAATTGACACGCCAGAGAACGCCGCTGGAATTAGATTTTTGTTTCCATGATAGTTGGGTTGGTGGCTAGCCTTTTAATTAGTTTTGGGCTATAAAATGCATACTGCAATTTTATGGCTAGCGGCTGATACTACCATCTAGCGGTCGGCCATAAATGAAGTTTACGAAATCATAATTCAAATTCCAACATCGACAAAAACACTCCGGACAATTTCTTCCTAATGGTTTAAACCTTGTATCAAAATTACTTGATGATAAAATAAATACCAGTTGTTGGAAAATTAATAAATTACACAAAACAAGACAATAGAAGATTTATGTGGTTCGGCAATTTTTTACCTACTCTACGGCCATACATATAATAGCTCTTTATTAATTGAAGAGAGAAAGGAGAAGTTGAGGGATGATATGCAAATGAAAATGCATACCCCTTACGTCGGCATTCGTATGATGTAAGCGCTTACGTCGGTAGTACATTCAAATGCCTATAAAAGGGGTATGTATTTTTATTTACATATTATCCCCAACTTCTTCTTTTTCTCTTTAATTAATAAAGAGTTATTCTTTGTGTGGTCGTGGAGTAGACAAAAATTACCGAACCACGTAAATCTTCTCTTGTATTGTATAATTTATTGCTTTTCTCTTTCAAATATTTTTTTTCTTGAATAGCGTGACATGCTTCCCAACAACCTTGTATCAAAATTACTTGATGATAAAATAATTAAAGTGCGCATAAGCTGACTTGGAAACCACAATAAAATTGCTAAATAGTTGATAGGAAATACGGCAAATGCCTTCTGTCAACTGTGTGTATAAGACAGGCAAAACTAATGTATAAACTGTTTTCTCTCACCTCACTTTTAAGTTTTTCCCTTTTAGCCTAATCATGTTCCCAGAGAAGTCATTTCTCAGCAACTTAAATCATTAGTAACTCGCGCTTATCCAGATTCCGCTATACTAAAAATTAGAGAATTTTTAATCGATGGAGAATTCTATTCAAGGTTTCATAATTATGGCTGTTAAATAGTAGAGATTCTCAAGCAAAGTGCGTGAGAGGTAGAAGCTCTAGTTTTAAAACCAAGGACTTTGCTTTGTCATAGTTTTTGCATCTAAAACTTTCAAGAGGAAGGTAACTGCATTTTTCATGAGCAGTTGCATCTAAATAATGACGGTATATGAAACATAAGTGCAACAAATGCGAACTGGAGCCCCCTCGGTATATCTACTGCTATTTGCCAACTGTATACTCGATACTGAATATTATCCAAGCATCCAGCTATAAACCAAATGTGATACTTCAGTTTCTAATTAACCCTGAAGGAATCATCATAAATAATGAAAATTTCAGGAAGAACACTAGCAGATCTAAGTACTTGAGTAGTTGCAGAATTTCCACATATATTGGTTCTAAATCATAGAGCGATTTCCTTAACAAACCACCGTCCACCAACACATTCAAAAACCTAAGCTCAACTTCTATTACTTTTTTTATGGCAGGTCCGATGGGAAAATGCTGTCATATTTTATAGTAGTAACTTTCTTAGTCAATGTCCAGAAATGCTTGACAAGAATGATTTGATATCTAAAGACGACAAAAGCTCTTGGACATCTTTGTTCACAATTGACAATGGACAAGGAGAAAACTACTTTGAACTATTTAATTGCCTTTAACTAGATGTCATCACTTGGTTGCTTGTAGGGCTTGGTTGGCGAAAAACCTAACATCAACATCTGGATCCTCACTGAGTTCAACCAAACATGGTCGAATTGTTGTCTCCACGACCTGCACATAATGATTCGCGGTTAATAGTACCAGATTTAGCACTCCTTTCTCCAAAGGAAAAAATCATGAAATGATAAAAGTTATGTCCCCTATCAAGCATTTCAAGTCAATCTTTGCTTTTAACTCCCATGAATATATTAGTTATTACCTTATTACTAAGGCTCAGTAGACAGTCTATCGATTAACTATGCCTCAATACCAAAATGGTAGGATAGGCTATAAGTCCTCTATTTTCCATTCTGCTCTATTCAAGTTCATTTCGTTCATTAAATGATACACCTGGATGCAGATGTAACTCATGCCTCGGAGAGTGCGACCAAATGCATTTATTAATACAAAAATCCATCATAATCTGCCTATTTTTACAGTTAACTTCAACCTACCACAACTCTTCTCCTACTCTCTCGGGACCTGACACTAGTTATGGAAAGTTCAAATAGGTCAATTGACATAGGTGGAGTCGCGCACTGGACAGTCTAGTTTACATTAATAAAGCAAATGCATGAAATACAGACACATGTCAGCCTTTAAACAAACTAGAAGTAAATTGATGCTTACAGATTGTTCAACTATTGGAATAAGAGACTGCAACACCTTAGCCACATTGAACTTGATATTTGGTACCCTGGAACATGCAAGTATTAGACCTGTAAGCTTAAAATTACCCAACAAAATGGTAAAGCATAAATAAACTGAAGACTAACCTGTCTTTTGAAGCAGTAATTATAACTGGCAGAAGTTTGGAACAAGTAATTTCTGAGCCCATTACAGGGGCAAGAAGAGAAATTGCATGAAGGATGGTCATCCGGTAAAGATAATGTGGGTCATTAATCATATCCAACACCTGAAAAATGAATCAGTCAAGTTATCGAAAGAGGAAAACCTAAGACCTCCCACCCGCCACAAAAGAAATGCAAAAGACTCCACTAGTTGAACTTGAATTTAAATAATATATTTTTTGATTCTGGAACATCATCAGGTAATTTATTGATTCTGGACAAGATATTCCACATATATGGAAAGTAATCTCTTAGTAATCAGTGATAAACCATGTATGGAAAGTAACACTACTAAATTCTTTTTTCCTTAAAGAAATTCAAGAGAAGAAACTGCTAAAGTATTACATCAGCAAACTATCAACCAGCTTATTAAAGGCAACAGGAAAACCTGTGGAATTATGTGCTCCATTGCCCATGTTGGACCAAATTCCTCAGCAAGGCGCTTAACATTGTTTGCTGCTGCATCTCTAATAGAGTAAACCTGCAAGTTGAAGAATGATAATAAGAAAGACATAAAAGAGGAATACAAGAACATTGCAAAGAATTGCACAACGTGATGTAATTGGTTTCATTATGAGTACCCTAAAAGAAGCCAGGATAGATGGCAATAAGTGATATTCAAGGTACTAAGTGACCATGACAAGAAGAAGCATCAGATGTGATTTCTAAAGGCAGAATTAAGACCAAAGAATCAGGAAAAAGAGTTGCAGCAGAAATGTTCTGTAGGTATAAGCAAGTGACCTAAAATATGGACTATCTCTGAGTAAGCAAGTTCCATGTATCTTGACTGAACATAATTAAATCCTCCATCGAGACACCAAGAAATGGTATGACTTAATATTATGTGGCATAATATCCATAATGGCTTTCTATCCATGTGTGGAACGTCTTAAAATGGACACCACATCAGAACTCTTTGAGCCACTAAAAGAGGCAGTCGCTATAGTAACTTCTTAAAAACATGTCATGCAATATAGCTCCTTGCAACTTTACATAATTAATGTGTCTCTAGTTGTCAGGATATGCCTATTATGTGACCATTCCCAGTGACATGCTGACTGCTTTTCTCCAGAACAGATACTGCTCCCCAGCTGCTTCCTAGAAATACAAGTCTCTTAATGCTAAAGTGGATCTTAACTGCTACATAGAGTCCCGAGATACTTATTGTAGAAATAAGATTTTTGTAGGTATATATTGAAACAAAGAAGTATTTTAATCAAACTAGCATCAACCAGGCAGTGGCGGATGCACCATAGAACTACTGGGTTCAACTGAACCCAGTACTTTCGACGCGGAGCATAAATTTATGTGTAAAATATCACTAAAATTGCAATAAATAGTAGATATGAACCCATAACTTTAAATGCTGAACCCATAGAACTAAAATCCTAGATCCGCCTCAGCAACCAGTGCCATCATTTACCAGTTCTTAACTATGTCTTCTTAACTCATTCAAACTATATCAAAGAGCCATCTCGTGTTCCATCTCCCCTAACTCAAAAGGTCTCATTTTTCCAAAACAGGCATTTAGAGATAACAGACCATAGTAATTTTTTATGCCTTTACACCATAAAACAGGCAATTTGATCATAGTCACTTTATCCAGACACAAACTAGAATGTTCGCAGTTCTTTCTGTCTAAAGCATCAGTAGGCATAACAAGCAACAGAAAGCTGCACAGAAACCTTGTCCTTTAGCCATTGCATGCATAGAGCACCGAGCTTGTCATCAAAAAAGCCGACCCCTAGCTGACTTGCCAATAGAGGTATGTACTCAATTATTGCAAGCCGAACCCTCCAGTGTCTATCCTCTGCAAGTTCAACAATAGCTGGCAGCAGGGATTGGGAGAGCAAATCAATTCCAATCACCTGCAATTAATTGTAATTTAATTTCATATAGAAGAACATGAAAAACAGGATATAGGTTGGTAGGTTCAGAAGTCACCAAGGCTCAAATTAGGCAAAGTAACTTCAAGTACAGAGTGATAATATTGAATTGTAGCTAACCTGGTTTACTTGATCAAGCTTACTGATAATATTCAAACGAACATCAGGAAACTCATCCTTCAGAAGAGAGAGGAAAATTGGGAGAAGCTGCTCTATAGTTGCATCCTATAGTTACCAGTACGGAAACATTAAACTCCTGTTAGAGATATCATTGACTAAAAATTGGAAAAGCTGCAAAGAAAGTAATGTGTTCCAAAAAAGGTAGTATTATTTTGGGTTCAAAACAATAATGAGAACAATAATATAATTGACATCATCGGAAGTCAAAAAAACATAAAAGCCATAATGGCTGCAAGACCGAGGAAAAAATTCTTCAGGATAAACTGCTAACAAGTGCCTACACAGTAATCGATAACATACTGCTAAAATCTGTTTTCAACTTTGGATTCAAGAAAAGGTAAGAAAAGTTAAAGAAGGAATAAGCAGACAACAGGAAGATTCTAACGAAGCAAAAGGGAATGAACATGTTATACTAGGACAACAGTCTGAAGCAGTGTGGGCAGAAGCTGAACTTCACTGTACCACTATAGACCATAATCAGAGAGCAGAATGCAGTGACGAAGTCACAAGGTATTTATACCTTTCCGAGAATAGGCGCCATTCCCATGATAACTGAAGCCAAAGCAGAACGGACATGTTGGGATGAATCTGATGATAGTTCCTATGAAAAAGAATGTAATTTTAGTTAAAAAACATCAAGTGATCATTTAATGATTGATACTTGATAGATGATCTAAGAAAAGGAATCACACAAGGAGACATTATCTGGAGAAACCAAAAGATAGAAATTCGAGACAGTAAAATAGGAAAAGGAACCTCATAAAGCTTCTACCTTTACGCAAGGAAGGATATGCTGGATAGCAAGCTCAGGGCTCAAAATACGGCAGAACTTAGTCACCTTGCCAGCAGCAGCTATACGCACTTCAGCCTCATTGTCACGAAGTAGCCGAACATAGGCAGGGACCAAGTCCGTCCTGATGAATTTTATGATGGTCATGAATTAGTCATAAGGGAGAGAACTTGATAGAAAAGCAAAAATAGGAAAAGAAAAAGAAATCCTTATGGTGAAGAAAATTTCTGCAATAATGAGATTCACAGCATTTTCAGTTCAGTGCACGAAAAAGAAATAAATAAAAGATTCAGGCAATGAAATACAACATACTTCAATTGAAAAGAAAGGTTGAATGAAAAGTACAGCATAGCACAGATTACAGAACATGAGAAATGCACATATCACAAATAATTACCTGGTAGCCTCCGGTCCAACTGCCTCACAAAGTTCATAAAGTTGATTTGCAACCATGTAACGAACACGCCAAGACTTATCCTGTTCAAAGGGATAAAGAGGTAATTAACATCAATCACTACAGCCAGTATGCCATTTTAAACTGACAAAGCAGCAGTATTTGGTTGCATGAAAATACTGATGCAAGTAAGCATACGAACCAAATTCCAGAATGGAAAAAGAAAAGAAACAGAGTGGTTATATCATCAATGTCATTTGTTGGAATTCGATTGAGACAGAGAACAAAACAATGACTAAAGCCCCGCCAACATCCGCGATTATGTCAGGGAAAAGAATGGAAAAAAGGAAACATAATCTCCAATTTATAATATCGCGCAGGGCCTTTACAATCTCAAGGATATTACATCCTTAGGCACTTATCCTCTTTTACAATCTCAAAGCCTGCAACATTTTGCATTCTTTCAATCTATTTCATGAACTGGGGGAAAACCTTTTCTTAAAATCAGGAATAAGCAGAGGAAAAACTTATTTCAGCTCATAAAAGAGAAAAAGGTTTTATTGAGAATTTTTCAGCCTATGCATCCATATGCATATACTATCAGCTCACGCTAACAATTTAATTTAACTATAGTGAGGGGGAAATGTCGAACAGAAAAACAACTCCCAGAATAATCGCCTAGTACCTCGTCAAGCTAAAAGTGGCAAGGACTGAGCATAGCTACACTCACAAGTGACAAACGAGATACAGTGGTGATGTTACTATAAGACATCCAGAAATGTCATATGGCAGAAATCTATATAAAACTGCATTTGCATGCAAAAAAGTCTCATTAAAGTAAAGCTTGGTGGGCCAACCTGAGCAAAATTAACTATGACGGGCAGAATTTGTGCTACACAATCTTTAGGCTCCAACAGCTTCCCCAAAGCTGCACAATCCTCAACAGCCAATAAACGGACAGAATCTTGATCTGAATAGAACCAATTCCTCCTTAGTCACACTGATATGAATTGAATAAACTAAATAGAGCTCAACATCAACATCTGCCAATTATTAGCTGCTAATAGAATCTTTGTACGGTCAGCAGAAAGAAAACTAATGTTAAAAAAAGCACATATCAGGCAAGTCCCTGACAAATAAAAATTGCTCGGGCTTTTGGAATTTTTTTCTACAAAAGGGGAGGGAAGAAAAAGAAAGAAGATGGTGAAACTTCCACAATGGCACGTGGCCCGGGTACACCAACAGATTTAGACGTGAATCAATTACGGATAGCTTCAACCTTTAGCAAGTTATGATGTATTCTGAATGATCCATATGAAGTACCCCCCACACTCATGACACTGATGCATTAAGGCAAAATGAAACAGTCCAAGTAATAGAGTCTATGATAATTTTTCCTCTATATCAGATGAGTGTATGCACTCAAATCTAATCCTCATATACTCTTTAGGCTACTTTGATTAACTTTTCATACTATGGAAAGGGAACAAGAAAGGATCCTTGAAGATTTGCGACGAATTCTTTATACAACTTATTCTCAACCAAGAAAATAAAAAGAGTCGGGGGCTTTTTGAGAAAAGTAAGGTATATTTTATTATGATAATAGAGCACCAAAAGACTGTTGTATTTACTATTTAAGGTGACTTTCACCTTTTTGCATATTCATTGCACTACTGGACAAAGACAACTGTATCACTACGAATTTTTTATCATTCTCTCCAATACCTCTCATACCTAAATACTACATTATGAGCTATGCTCCTACGAGTAAACAGAACATGAAAAGGTAAAATAAAACGCAACTGTTATTTGCTCAGACAGCATATTAAGCAGGCCAATTGCTAGGACCAATTCTCAGGACAAAGCAAACCCACCTTGGAAATACTCATTCCAGAACAATTCTAATTTATACTAGTTATCCCCAAACACTATGTTATCCTAAAAAGAACCTTTAAGAGCCACACAGAATTAACAGGAGATGCTCATTCTTTAAGGACTCCAGGATCAAGAAAGGATTTTGCTCTAAAACAGAGACCACTTTCAGAAAGCAATTGATGCCATTCCAAAGAAAAGATATACGTGCACAAAATGAGAACACCATACCATCCTGGGTCAGGGTTTCAAACATTGACATGATGTCAGTCTTCAAATGGGGTTGTTCAATAGTAGCAGCAAACTTTCCAAGATTTGTAGCAGCTGCTCTCCTCACCATAGGCATATCATCTTGGCAAAGTTGGCTATAGATGGTCCTTAGTTCGTTCTTTAATGGCTCTGGAGCACTTGGATAGGCAATGTGAAACAATCCACAGGACGAAACTCGAGCAGTAAACCACTCTCCAGCAGCCAGTCTCTGGTTAGAAGAAACCAGGAAGATGTTACGCAACGTCTCAAAAGGATCAATTTTGAAGGATCACGTCTATGATACGAGTATTGGGCTATACCAAATTGCACAATAAACTCATCAACCAATAAAGAGACTAGCATAATAAACATAAGTAACAATACTCTTGCTTGGATTTTGCTTATATTTTTGGTGTCCCAAGATCTAAAAGATACACACACACAATATTTTATTAAGTGATATCTTCAAAAAAATACATAAGCAGTCCCGTTTACGTGACCCTTGAGGAAACTTTTTACAACTGAGATATTATCTGTTCCCAGTATTAACATTTACATCAAGTAAAATGCATTGTAGTTTTGATCCTATGCACTATCTTCCCCCTCATAACCAATTCAAATTATTTTAACTGAAAGTGCATTCGAAATACAGTAACCAATTAAAACTTTTGCTCATATTCTGCACCCCATCAGAGTAGGATACCCTGAAGGAAGCATCTTCATTATTCACACAATCTTTCCTGCTGACTCAAGTAATAGACTGTGAAACTTTCTTTCTTATGTCTTTGCAACCGTCACGGAACATGAAAAACTGAGAACAAAGTTTGATCAGCATTTGTCTAGGCATCCACAGACTAGCCATAGAATATTTGTGTATGTATTTTTTAAACTAATTGAGATCAGCAGCTAACATATTGAAGTTGCAGAAGACTTAATCTAAGGTCTGAAGCACTCAATACCAACCCCCCCCCAAAAAAAAAGGAGAAAAAGAGATAACATAATTTTACAGCAGGCTGACCTATGCTAGAAGATAAGAGTTGCCAATATAAGATACACAGAGAAACAAAGTGGAGCAGCATTTTGAAGATTTTAAGACAATAGACGAACCTTCACAAGTGGAATAAATGATTCCACCAAGTCTGATTCCCTCATTTGAGACCCAATTCTGCATAATGACTCAACTGCCTTTTCCCTAACACAAGTCTCTTCAACACTACAAAGACCTTCCAAGGGTGAAAGCAATACACTCGCATGTTCAACCCCTCCAACATATGGAATAAACACCCCCAACTCTTCGGCCATTGCAAGAAGAACTTCATCATCGTCATCGTTGTTCTCGCTTAGAAATGGAATCAACTCTTTCCGAGTTCTCTCCTCACCAAGAGCACGGGCAATGGTAGACAAGCGCCGGATTGAATTCAATCTAAGCTGGATATCTTCATTCTTCAACTCATCAATCAAAACCGCAATGGGATACAACGGCTCATCAACCACTGACATGGCTTCTGGCAATGTAGGAATACCTGTCTATATATATTCACGAAAACTCAAATTACTTATAAAAGTACAAGAATAATAGTTATTTTAAAGGATCGTTAGCTCGGATTTCATTCTTTAATTAATAGAAGGCAGTTAGTTATTGACTTAAAACTAAAACGGTTCTCTTTTTAATGGCCAAAATAGAATCTTTTGGTGGTACAAATAAAAAGACGCAATTTTCATTAAGCAAACCAAAGTGGAGCTGCCATCAATTTAACAAATTTAATCATCTACAAATTGAAGACATGAAAGATTTGCATGAAGAATGAAGTGATCTGATCAAAATAACTAACTACAATTACTAGAAAAATTAACCACTCAAATTGACAACAGAATTGAAAACAAAGTTCTTTCTGTCAAATTACTGATCTTTCATATTTTCCAATCTACATTTATGATCCAGAAAAGTATCTTGTAATTAATGCACGTAATTAAGAAGCAGTTTTCAAAAGTTAAACAAAAACAGACCCCGATTAAAAAAATGACGCAGCGTACACCTGAAGTTAAAATATTATACTAAGTAATTATGGTGATGTTTATAGAAGACGAATTGAGAGAATACTTGAACCTCAAGATACAGAAAATAGGGAAAGAAGGTTCTAGAAAACCGAAATATCGAAGCCGATGCATCTAAACGGTATTCTCCCTCCGTGTGTGTGTGTGTGTGTGTGCGTGTGTGTGTGTGTGTGTGTGTGAGAGAGAGAGAGAGAGAGAGAGAGAGAGAGATTCGTACCGGTGAAGCAATCAAAGGAATGAGAGCAGCGGAAGTTTGATCAGAAGATTGATCTATAGGCGGAGACGATGGGAAGGATCTGCTAATTCCGGTGCTTTTTATGGCATTGTTTCCACTTATATTTGTTTTTTCTTTCCCTTTTTTTTTTAACTTCCTGTTATTTTTCATTTAGCTTTTTATCATGAGTTTCAAAAAAAAATCTTTTTATCATTTAGTGGCTTCGTTGTATACTCCCTGTCTCGTATTATTTGTCATGATTCCCCTTTGTAAAAATTAATTAGGATAAAATTTTGACTATTTTACATGTATTCATATCTTAATATTTAATGTTTCTTCATTGATATTTGAATAAGGTTATCAATAATTGAGGTATTTATAGTCTTTAAGAATAATTATTACTTAGGGTAAAAAAGATTATTAATTTTATTTTGAACTTTAAAGTGCCAAATAAATTGAAACACCTAATTTTAGTAATCACACTAATGATATGAGACAGTGGGAGTATTAACTACTAAAATGGATGCAATTACTGATGAGATTGACGAAAAAAAGGAAAATCTATAAGAAACAACACGTAACTCAACAAGACAGCCAAACAATCCACTAGATATTCACACTACCTATCAAGGCCGGTCAAACCAACTATGCATTTAATTCCCCACTTCAATAACCAAAAGACCTAGAAGCATAAATGCCATAAGAAATCCACCATTCCCAGGGAAAACCAATAGACCAACAAAGGAAACAACCCATACCCAAGCTAAAATAGAGAACCCAACGGGTAATAACACCTCACATTCTGCCCTAATTAGCAGTGATAGCGGCAGAATGGACATTGACCCATGCAACACGCAAGAAGTTATCAAAACCTCATTAATTGTTGATAACAAAACTCAAACCCCTAAGGACAACTTATCTCTAGCAACCAAAATTCACATCACACCATACAATCATAGTACAAATCAAAACAACTCCCTAGAGAATGTTAACTCACTGGAATCCAACAACCATGATCTTGTTATGCTAGAAAACAGTGACAAACCAGTGCAAAATTGTCACGATCCAAACCGATGGGCCGCGACGGGCACCCGGTGCCTTACTCAATCGAGTACCAACGTAATTATCTTTATTATTACATCACCATATACACGTGACATACGGGCCTAATAAGCCAACATGATCATTAATAAATTTAAAACATAGTCCGACAAGACTTTACAATCTTTCATATACATGACATTTGTTTACAAGCCTCTAAGAATATATAATTGTCATAAAGGCTGGGACAGAGCCCCGCCATACCAAACAATACACATCTAAATCATACTGACCAAACAAGCAACTCCGGAGCAAGTGGAGTGCACCGACATCTTCCGCTGAGCTGATCGCCTACTTGGAGGACTCTCGACCTGTCTATTGAGACCTGTGGGCATGAAACGCAGCGTCCCCAGGCAAAAGGGACGTTAGTACCAATAATGTACTGAGTATGTAAGGAATGAAAATCAGTAAATAATAGGCATCAGAGAAACATGGAGTAAAAGACTCGACATGTACGTCTGCATAGCTCTGTGAATCATTTCATTTTTTATAATGTCATGCATATGCGTATAAATGTCATACCATGCATAGGTATATGCGTTCATAACATCATCAAGCCTTTGAGGGCATCCCATCATATCATTTAAGCCACTGTAGGCAAATTATCAACGTATACCAGCTGATCAGTTGATGGTGCGTATATAATGCCGTAACCTTTTCCATATCCTATATACATATATATACGTGTATATAACGTCATCTGATCATGGGTCAATGTGCATGTATAAATGCATGAAATGCATATGAAATACATTAATAAGATTTCTCGGAATGTCATAAAATCAATATGCCTTTCGGATAAACTTTATCAAATACGTATTTTTCTGAGACCCATGAACAAAAGATATAATAATAATTCACATGGGGAATCAAGAATATAGACACCCCTTGTATTTATATGAATAGAGTCATTTATGGAAGTTGCGTATTTTGCTCGTTTCATTTGTGTCATTTGGACCATGCCAAAAGAAAGAAGGGATAGCCTTAACATACCTGGAGTAGAGAAAAATTCATATGATATTCTTGAAAAAGATTGTACCGTACTCCTTTAGAATCGCAAAATCTCACGTTGCTACGGTGCTAAGAAATCTCGTTGAAATTGTTTTGTTTCGAGAGTAATGACCGTTGAAGCCAACATAATTATGGGAATTGTTCTTGCTGGATTTGAGATTAACTTGAAATTTTGGAATAAAGTTATATGATCCCTTTGATTATCTCAAGGCCAAACTTTAAATATGCTTACGGAAGTGTCAATGTGTATGACACTTAAATGGCCACCTTTCATGCCAAGTTATGAGTCACTTAATGTATTTCAAAGGGGCTATCACGTTTTTGCTTTAGTCTTTATGCAAAGACTTCAATTAATTCACCACTAATTATTAATTAACTAGGTAATGTCCCATTATCCAATAATTAATTAATTACCCATAATTAAGAATTATTTCCACTTATTTAAAATACTATTCACTTTTCACATACCTTATACACCTTACTATCATGCCTTGTGATACCTTGTATGGCATTAGTCCATAAATACCGAGTATTTTAGCTCGAGTCGTATTTTATCCGAAATGTCAAACTTCGACGAAATTCATTTTCTTCAACTTGCTTACCCTCTCACCTTCACGAATTTACTCGTCACTTGTTTGAAATAACATAATGCTTATAATCTCAAAATAATCCCATTC
The DNA here is from genome assembly GCA_000715115.1 of Nicotiana otophora. Taxonomy (NCBI): domain Eukaryota; kingdom Viridiplantae; phylum Streptophyta; class Magnoliopsida; order Solanales; family Solanaceae; genus Nicotiana; species Nicotiana otophora. Next base: position 40,886 of record AWOL01S0005940.1, read on the forward strand.
CCGAACTTACGTCGATTAACTTACGACGAAACTTTAACGTACGAAAATACGGGATTTAATATCTCATTTCCGAGCTTATATCAATTTACTTATGGCGTACTTCCATGTACGAAAACATGGGGTGTACCAAAAATACCCACTGCTATTTATCCCCACTACCAATCGATAACATTTCAAACCAAGTAGAAAAAGACATTGAGAAACACCACAAAGAACTCCCAAAAGATGCCAAGATTACCCACAAATAGCTACAACAGGAGACACCAAAGAAACCACAAGAGGAATGTTTGGACACGCGAGCAACACTAAGGAGGCCAACAACTAAACAACCAAGCAATGAGGCGGGGTTAACCAATAGTCTATGCAACACTACCAATACCATAAAATCACGTACCACTATCGTGGCTGGAGTACGGCCTAACGGGATATTCACTGAATATGAACCTACATCTCGAGGGCCAGGATATCACCATCCAAATAGAGAACCCAAGTTACCTAGCCCAAATTCTAACATAGGGCCTAAGGATAGGGCTGGACAGTGTAGCAAACCACCCATGGCTAGCATTAATGAACCCACAACCTCAAATGAACTCACCTTACCCAACAATAGTGGAGTTCCCCAAACACACTGATATCCCTAAGTGTGAACCTACCCCTCTTTCACAATAATACATAACAAAGTCAACAAGCACCACCCATACATTACTGGAACATACAACCAACCCAAGGAACTACAACAGCACCCCACCAACCAATGCAACAGACGGGCGAGGAGGACGACAGGGAAGGGTTATCAACGATACGAATAGTGGATTATGCCATGCTACGAACATCAAAGACGCTGGTTTTTAAGGAAAGAAAAGAAAAAAAGAGTCATCTTGTGCTGCCCGTTGAATTTACGAAAATTCTCGATAAATATAAGAGAGCTACTGACCCCTCCCCCAGCAATCTACAAATATGGGGTGGTGGTGATTCCGATGATGTACGCCAATATGAACATAGCAAGTCCAATCTCAAACCAGAGTTCTCCCCATGTTCAGGAGGAGATTAACCAAACCCCATCTAAACCTATGAATATGATTGTGTGGAATTGTAGGGGAGCGGCAAACGACGAGTTTAGAAGAAGTTTTAGGTCAATGTTGGACTATAAGAGACCTTTCCTAATAGTACTTTTGAAAACAAAATGACTGATCATAGTGTGCTCATGAACGACTTTGGCTTCATTCACATGGCCCAGGTCGCAGTTCAAGGCAACTCAGGAGGCATGGTTATGATGTGGAATGCAAGAGATGTTCTGGTGGATCAAATTAGAATAACTGACCAGGAAATCCATGCCATGGTCAAGGTAAATAACTCATCTATCTCATGGCTACTATCAGTTATTTATTTATGCTAGCAATTTAATTGAAGAAAGAACTTTCTTTTGGAATAACCTAAAAACAATAGCTACAAGTTTTAAGGGGCCTTGGTTAGGCACACGTGACTTCAATGAAGTCACTAAGGCAAACAAAAAATTTGGAGGACTCCCTATAAACTATTCTAGAATATCAAAGTTCCTAAATTGTCTAGATTTTTGCGGGCTTATTGACCTAGGGTACAAAGGCTCGAAATATACATGGAAAAATAAAAAGAAAAAAAACTAGAACATTAATCATGAAAAGATTGGATAGATATGTAGCAAACTCAAACTGGATCAACCTATTCCAAGAAGGTTATGTCACACACTTAACAAGAATCCACTATGATCACTGCCCCATAAAGCTGGACCTCTTTAAACATTTCTCACACAACAATAAGATCTTCAGAGTAGAATTCATGTGGCTATCTCACCCAACTTTCAAAAACCTTGTCATGGACCAACCAGGATAACTATTAGAAGCAATAAAGAATTTTACAAAAAATGCGAATGAATGGAATTTTAGTACTTTTGGTAAACAATTTCTTAAATGTTATAGTTGCTAGGATTAATGGAATACCTTCCCCTAACTATATGATCAGTCAATTCCTTCTTGACCTCGAAGCAAAGCTCTCATAGGAATATAATGGCATTTTAAAACTAGAAGAACAATTCTAGAGGCTTAAATCCTAAGTGCAATGGCTGAATAAAGGGGATGCGAGCACAAAACATTTTCACATCACCACCATCCAACGTGGAAGAAAGAATAGAATCCTCAGTCTAAAAGACGACATAGGCAACTGGTATTATGACCAAAAAGTTATTAAATCAATTATTAATAACTATTACATAAATCTATTTACCACATGGCATATTACCTCCTACAAAGTCAATCAATACATGTCTTATGTAATGACCCGACTTGTCATTTTAAGAATTTAAGCCCTGTCTGGCGGCATAAGGCCCTGAGTAGCTTTTTATTATGTGTATTGACTTACGTGCATGGTTGAATTCAGTTACCAGATGATTTGGAGTGATTTGGGACACTTGGTCCCCAAAACGGAAGCTTAAGTCTTATAATTTTTACCGTAGTCGGAACTGTGTGAAGACAACTCCGGAATGAAATTTTGATAATGTCAATAGCTCCGTATGGTGATTATGGACTTAGGAGCATGTCCGAAAAATTATTTGGAGGTCCGTAGAGGAATTTGGCTTGAAATAGCGAAAGATGAATTTTTGAGAAGTTTGACCGGGGGGTTGACTTTTTGATATCGGGGTTGGAATCCGATTCTGGAAATTAGAGTAGCTTCGTTACGTCAATTATAACTTGTGTGCAAAATTCGAAGTTATTCCAGATTGATTTGATGTGTTTCGGCACAAGATATAGAATTTAAAATTTCAAAGTTCATTAGGCTTGAATTGGGATATGATTTGTTGCTTTGATATTGTTTGATGTGATTTGAGGCCTCGAGCAGGTTCGTGTTATGTATTGGGACTGGTTGGTACGATTGGACGGGGTCTCGGGGGCCTCGGGTTTGATTTGGGGTGGTTCCAGACCAAGTTTGGGTGTTTTGATACTACTGGTTGCTGGTTCTTGTGTTGTTCTTCGCGTTCACGAGGAGCCTCTTGCGTTCGCGAAGAAGGATTTTTCTGTTAGGACTTTGTTCTTCGCGTTCGTGAAGAAGAAAATTTTGTTGTTCGTCGTCTGACTTTAGAGGCTCATATCTCGCAATCTATAAGGAATTTGGAGATAATCCCAAAATGAAAGTTGTATCCCTTTGTGTCTAGTTTTCATAAAGGTAAACCATTTGTTATTTGAAGTTGTGTACAAAATGTTATGGTGGATAAACTATAGGCTATCCGGGAAGAGTGTGGAAATCTCTGTTACACAGAGCTGACTTTGGAAGCTTATATCTTGTAATCTATAAGGAATTGGGATATGACCGACAAATGAAAGTTATATCCCTTGGAGTCTAGTTTTCTGAAAGTCAAACCATTCATCATTTGGAGTTTTGTACAAAACGTTATGACCATTATACTAGAGGATGTCTGAAAAGAGTTTAAAAATGACTTTTGAAGAATTTGTTCGTCGCGAACGCGAGGGGAGTCTCGCGAACGCGAGGGGCAAACCCCTAGGCAGCAGAATAAAGTCCGAATTCGTGTCATTCTTCCATTTTTGGACCAAAGAAGCTCGAGTGAGGCGATGTTTCGAGAGTGTTTCAAGAAAAATATTGGGGTAAGAATTCCTAACTTGATTTTGGTTAAATTACATGAATCTATTGTTGTTTTTATCACTAAATTAGTGAATTGTGTTGAAACATTTAGAAAATTCTCTTGGTTTAAATTTAAAATTTGGAGGTTAATTTGTTATTGGAATTCGATAAAATTGGTATGGTTGAACTCGTATCGGAATGGTGTCCAGATTTCATAAAAATTATGTCGGGTTCCGAGAGGCGAGTCCCGTGTTGACTTTTGTTGACTTTTTGGAATAAAATTTTAAGTCGACGTATTATTATCCGAAATTATTTCCGATGAATTTTAATGAAGTTGTACAATTAATTTGTATAGATTTGAGCTGTCCGGAGGTCAATTCAAGCAAGAAGGCTATTTTGGAATATCGGCCTAACTTTAAAAAGGTAAGTATCTTGCTTAACCTCGAGTGGGGGAATTACCCCTTAGGAATCGAGTCTTATGTGCCATTTGTGAAATGTGAAAAGCCGTGTACACGAGGTGACGAGTACATACTCGGCTTATATGTGTAAATTTTATTGAGTTAAAGTCTTGAGCATATTGTGTGGTAAATTGGGTAATTGTTGGTATATATTTAATCATCTAATTGTAGTGCCTAAATCCTTGTTGTTGTTGAATCTGTTGTTATATGACAATTTGATGTGATTGTTACTTGAAATATTTATGAAATTTCGTGAGTATTGTTGGTTTAATATTTCTTGAAAATAAATTCCAAAATGAATTTTCTTATGCAAATAACTAATTTAAGCGAGCTTAAGAATAAGTGTTAATATAATTATCTAAATTTGTATTAATAAAGGTTTTGCTTTATGCCGAGTAATTTCTATCTTTATTGATTGTTTTTGGATGTTATATACAGTGTGTGGAGCCTTGGGCTATTTGTTGTGAAATTAATTGATTTTGTTATATCTTTGGAATTTGGTTGTGGCCATTGGGCAAATTGTGATATGAATTGATTTTATTATGTTGTGGTGATAATTTTTCGTGTAAATTATTGTGTTGTGTGAGTTGTTATTTTGGGGAGATAAGGGTGGCATTTCACTGTTGTGTTTGTTAGAATATTGTCTGGGCGGAGCGATAAGGGTGGCTATAGGAGCGATAAGGGTGGCAATAGGAGCGATAAGGGTGGCTACTGGTATTGTCTGGGCGGAGCGATAAGGGTAGTTATAGGAGTGACAAGGGTGGCAATAGGAGCGATAAGGGTGGCTATTGTGAGGGACGATATGTGATGATGAGGGGTTGTGGTGTTGATAATTTTCATGTGATGTTGTAATTTTCTTGTGTTTACTTTTATACCTTGTGCAATTTATCTTGTTGTTGGTAAATTGATAACAATCTGATTTATGTTGAAATTGAGAGCCTGTTGCTATTGCCAGGCGGTTTTTAAAATGAAATATGGGCACGAGGTGCCGTGAGTAAATAATGAGGATATTTGGCACGTGAATTGTTCGTGCAGTTGTGATATGAAATGTGGGCACGAGGTGCTACGATGAAATGATAATGATAATTGGCACGTGAATTGTTCGTGCAGTTGTGATATGAAATGAGGGCACGAGGTGCCGGAAAAATATAATGATTTAATTATGGGCACGAGGTGCCGTGAAAATATGAAAAAGGGCTGAGACCCGTATTTTTATGATTATGAAATGAGGTGTCACATGGTGACTTTTTAATTGAAAGAATTATATTTAAAATATTTATTTGGAAGGATTTTTACTTAGAAATTATTATATGAAAGAATTGTATTTGAAAGATATTTATTTGAGGAAATTATATTTGAACAGATTTATTGAAAGAATTATATTTGAAAAATAATTATTTGAGAAAATTATATTTNAACTAATTTAAGCGAGCTTAAGAATAAGTGTTAATATAATTATCTAAATTTGTATTAATAAAGGTTTTGCTTTATGCCGAGTAATTTCTATCTTTATTGATTGTTTTTGGATGTTATATACAGTGTGTGGAGCCTTGGGCTATTTGTTGTGAAATTAATTGATTTTGTTATATCTTTGGAATTTGGTTGTGGCCATTGGGCAAATTGTGATATGAATTGATTTTATTATGTTGTGGTGATAATTTTTCGTGTAAATTATTGTGTTGTGTGAGTTGTTATTTTGGGGAGATAAGGGTGGCATTTCACTGTTGTGTTTGTTAGAATATTGTCTGGGCGGAGCGATAAGGGTGGCTATAGGAGCGATAAGGGTGGCAATAGGAGCGATAAGGGTGGCTACTGGTATTGTCTGGGCGGAGCGATAAGGGTAGTTATAGGAGTGACAAGGGTGGCAATAGGAGCGATAAGGGTGGCTATTGTGAGGGACGATATGTGATGATGAGGGGTTGTGGTGTTGATAATTTTCATGTGATGTTGTAATTTTCTTGTGTTTACTTTTATACCTTGTGCAATTTATCTTGTTGTTGGTAAATTGATAACAATCTGATTTATGTTGAAATTGAGAGCCTGTTGCTATTGCCAGGCGGTTTTTAAAATGAAATATGGGCACGAGGTGCCGTGAGTAAATAATGAGGATATTTGGCACGTGAATTGTTCGTGCAGTTGTGATATGAAATGTGGGCACGAGGTGCTACGATGAAATGATAATGATAATTGGCACGTGAATTGTTCGTGCAGTTGTGATATGAAATGA
>AWOL01S0005940.1:48201-88587 GCA_000715115.1 Nicotiana otophora
AAAATATTTATTTGGAAGGATTTTTACTTAGAAATTATTATATGAAAGAATTGTATTTGAAAGATATTTATTTGAGGAAATTATATTTGAACAGATTTATTGAAAGAATTATATTTGAAAAATAATTATTTGAGAAAATTATATTTAAAATAGAGTTATCTGGAAGAATTATATGTGAAAGACATTTATTTGAAGGACTTGATTTAACTGGGTGTAATTGTGGTTTTAATTGTTGAGTAATATTAATGGTATTCTTGTTGTATGTTGTGCACATTACTTTTTGTTTTATCATGCCCTTATTATTATTTGTTTCCTATTATTTTATATATTATATTGCACAAGTTATTAGACTAGTGAGTGTCTTGACTGTACCCCATCTCTACTCCATTGAGGTTAGTCTTGATACTTACTGGGTATCTACCGTGGTGTACTCATACTACACTTCTGCACATTTGTGTGCAGAGCCAGGTATTGGAGACATCAGACTTGAGAAGAGTTAAAGCGGGATCGTAAGGATTTAAGGTAGAGTTGCTTGATCGTCGCAGTCCCTTGGAGTCTTTTCATTTCATTGTACTGTTAATTTTAAACAAACAATATTGTATATTCGGTCCTCGTGATCATTCCATGTATTCAGTTAGAGTTCGTGACTCAGTACTACCAGTCTTGGGAGGTTGTACATTCATATTTGTTCCGGTGTTAGTTTTGGTTACTTATTTATTTTAAAAAATGGCTCCAAAAATGTAATTGAAATCGGCTTACCTAGTCTTAGAGACTAGGTGCCATCACGACGCCTGTGGTGGGATTTTGGGTAGTGACAAGTTGGTATCGGAGCTCTAGGTTCATAGGTTCTACGAGTCACGAACGAATCTAGTAGAGTTTTGTGGATCGGTACAGAGACGTCTGTACTTATCTTCGAGAGGCTACATAATTGTTAGAAAATTTCCATTTCTTTCATTCTTGTCGTGCGGAATTTGTTGAATTTGAAATTTGAGCATTTATATCTCTATTCTCTTACAGATGGTGAGGACACGTGCTACCGGGTCAGCTGAACAGGCATCCGCACATATTGCTAGGGTTGCAAGAGGCCGGGGCCGAGGTAAATGAAGGGCACGTGTTGCGACTAGAGAACATGTCATAACAACAGTTGAGGAGCCACCAGTAGCTCCAGTTGGGGGACATGTACCAGAAGCACCTGTTATTACTTCAGGACTTCAGGAGACTTTAGCACAGTTCCTGAGTATGTTTGGTACATTAACTCAGGCGGGATTGATCTCTGTTGTACCAAATATTTCGCAGATTGGGGCAGTAGCTCAGACTCCTACCACAACTCCAGGGCAACAGGTTCACGTTGGTCAGGTTCCGGATGCAATACCGGTATAACCTGTTATTTCGGTTCGGCCTGAGATCAGGCCCGAGGCATCAGAAGAAGAACAAAAGAGACTTGAAAGGTTTAAGAGGTATAGTCCACCTACTTTCAGTGGCACAGCTACAGAGGATGTCCAAGGATTTCTAGAAAATTGTCACTGTATTCTCCGTACCATGGGTATTGTGAAAGTGAGCGGAGTTGCCTTTACTATATTTCAACTGTCAGGCGCAACATATGGGTGGTGGCAAATCTATGAAGAAGGTAGACCAACTGATGCCACACCACCAACTTGGACTCAATTTTTGGAAATGTTCTTGAAAGAGTTTGTTCCCCAGACTCTCAGAGATGCATGGCGCACAGAGTTTGAACGGTTGCGTCAGGGCACTATGACAGTGTCAGAATATGCTATCAGGTTCAGTGAGTTAGCCTGTCATGCACCTATCCTAGTTCCTACAATCAGAGAACGGGTCCGCAAATTCATTGAGGGGCTCGAATATGATATTAAAATATGCATGGCTCAAGAATTGCAAACTGATACTCCATTTCAACAAGTAGTGGAGATTGCAAGGAAGATTGAGGGTGTTTTAGGCGAGGAAAGGGAGTCTAAAGAAGCCAAAAGGCCTCGAAGATCTGGAGGGTTTAGTGAGTTTTACTCTTCAGCTAGAACCCATTATAGCGGAGGCTCGAGCAGTCGGTCAGCTCAGTCCGCACATCAAAGTACTCGGGTTGCTCCAGTAAGTTCTTACAATGCACAACCGACACGAGATTCCTATAATGATTATTCCAGTTATCCGGCACAGACTCAGTACGAGCAGTCGCGACCTTAGAGGGGTTGTTATGAGTGTGGTGATACTAGACATATCATGAGAGATTGTCCCAGACTTGGGAGAGGTGGATTTCATCAGAACACTCCAGCTACAAGCTTTATTCCAGTTGGTACTCCACGTGCACAGTCAGCTAGAGGTGGAGGACAGGCGGGTAGTGGGAGCCTAAGAGGTGAAGGCCTGACCCGTTGATATAATCACTATGATATTGGCTGAGGTCAATGCACCAGATGGTGTCGTTACAAGTACGATCCTGATTTTATTATAAAAGGATATGTTTCCTTAATTTGATTCGATTCTGAATATTGAGGTGAGTCCTCCTATTATGCTCTACTTATGGGCGAGCTTCATAAATTTGTGACCCACTTATATGTTTATCCCTGTTGGGAGATTTGAAGATGTGAGCCCGTGTCTGTCATTTTATTTTTGTACACCACTGAGGGCTATAAGTCCAAAAGTAATTTTTACTATTCATTATAGTGGGTTTAATGTGTTTCGAAATAATTGATTTCAAGTTTTATAAATTATATGCCTTACTGAGATGAGGATTCGTTATGTGTTATGAAAAATATTTACGAAATTTATTGAAAATAAGAAAGAAAGGAAATTGAAACTCATTTGGCACAATGTACAAAATACTTGTGATTCGGAGTTGAGGACGAGATCCTCGCAGTTTTACATGATGTGAAATATTTAAACCGAGCTACAAGCCGCGTTGGAAGTTATATAAGGACGGGGTCCTTGTGGTAAAATATTTATGAGTTTAAAATTCTCCCTTTGTGAAATGTAATTTGTACAATAATATTAATAGGGAGTCATGCCTGTTAGGCTTATCTGATAATTCTTGTATATTTTCTGTGTATATTCAGCCATTTTCGTGCTGTAAATATTGAGTTTTAACCTATAAGATACGTTAAATATGACTCATTAAATCGGGCAAATAGTTATGAGGTCTTCATGCCTCACATTATGTTGTCAGTGTTGTGAAATTTTTTTTGAAACGAGGTACTGGTCAATATGAGATTAATTGATGATGTTGAAATTAATTATGAACAGCTTTTAAGACCTGAGATGTGGTGATGAGCATACATATGATGTACTTCATGTCCTGATATCATAATGATAATGCAATGCTTGTAATGCTGAGATCAGTGCTATTGATATATACCTTGTGGATGTGTTGTTAGGAGTCGTTTTGGTGTTACAGGGGAGACTCTTTGAAAATTTCTGAAAAATTTGAGAGTTAGAAAAAATATTTGGGAAATTGATATGTGTGAAAGAAGAGATAAATTATGTTATGTGTTTGAGGACGAATAATCCTAAGCCGGAAAGAATGTAACACCCTAGAAAAGTTTTGAAGTACTTTAACACTATCAAGAAAGTTGATGTGTGCGTAGGCACGAGTTGCTACATCCAGTTGAGATTAATACCGTGCGTTGATGGAAAATCGGACTTTCTGAAATGTTTGGAGTGTAAGAAATTGGTCTTAAGGTTCACAAATATGGATAAAAGAAATAATCTCAATTGAGATGGTGTTGCCAGACTTACCTCCAATGCAGTAACGTGGGACAAACCGTGAGTATATGTGTAAAATTAAAAATCATCAATTCGGTAACCTCAGAATAATTATTAGCACGTTCGAGGACGAACATTTGTTTAAGAGGTGGAGAATGTAACGACCCGACTTATCGTTTTATGAATTTAAGCCCTGCCTGGCAGCATAAGGCCTTGAGCAACTTCTTATTATGTGTATTGACTTGCGTGCGCGGTTGAATTCAGTTACCGGATAATTTGGAGTGATTTGGGACACTTAGTCCCCAAGACGGAAGCTTAAGTCTTATGATTTTTACCGTAGTCAGAACTGTGTGAAGACGACTACGGAATGGAATTTTGATGATGTCAATAGCTCTGTATAGTGATTATGGACTTAGGGGCGTGTCCGAAAAATTATTTGGAGGTCCGTAGAGGAATTTGGCTTGAAATGACGAAAGATGAATTTTTGAGAAGTTTGACCGGGGGGTTGACTTTTTGATATCGTGGCCGGAATCCGATTTTGAAAATTGGAATAGCTTCGTTATGTCAATTATGACTTGTGTGCAAAATTCGAAGTCATTCCAGATTGATTTGATGTGTTTCGGCACAAGATATAGAATGTAAAATTTTAAAGTTCATTAGGCTTGAATTGGGGTATGATTTGTGGCTTTGATGTTGTTTGATATGATTTGAGGCCTCGAGCAGGTTCATGTTATATATTGGGACTGGTTGGTACGATTGGACGGGGTCCCGGGGGCCTCGGGTTTGATTCGGGGTAGTTTCGGACCAAGTTTGTGTGTTTTGATGCTGCTGGTTGCTGGTTCTGGTGTTGTTCTTCGCGTTCGCGAGGAGCCTCTTGCGTTCACGAAGAAGGATTTTGCTGTTAGGACTTTGTTCTTCGCGTTCGCGAAGAGGTTCTCGCATTCGCGAAGAAGGAAATTTTGTTGTTCGTCGTCTCACTTTAGAGGCTCATATCTCGCAATCTATAAGGAATTTGGAGATGATCCAAAAATGAAAGTTGTAGCCCTTTGTGTCTAGTTTTCATAATGGTAAACCATTTGTTATTTGAAGTTGTGTACAAAACGTTATGGTGGATATACTATAGGCTATCCGAGAAGAGTTTGCAAATCTCTGTTGCACAAGGCTGACTTTGGAAGTTTATATCTCGTAATCTATAAGGAATTTGGAGATGAGAAACAAATGAAAGTTATATCCCTTGGAGTCTAGTTTTTTGAAAGTCAAACCATTGATTATTTGGAGTTTTGTAGAAAACGTTATGACCATTATACTAGAGGCCATCTGAGAAGAGTTTGAAAATGACTTTTGAAGAATTTGTTCATCGCGAACTCGAGGGGAGTCTCGCGAACGCGAAGAACAAACCTCTGGGCTGCAGAATAAAGTCCAAATTCATGTCATTCTTCCACTTTTGGACCAAGGAAGCTCGGGTGAGGCGATTGTTTGAGAGTTTTTCAAAGAAAACATTGGGGTAAGAATTCCTAACTTGATTTTGGTTAAATTACATGAATCTTTTGTTGTTTTTATCACTAAATTAGTGAATTGGGTTGAAAAATTTAGAAAACCCTCTTGGTTTAAATTTAAGATTTGGAGGTCGATTTGTTATTGGAATTCAATAAAATTGATATGGTTGAACTCATATCGGAATGGGTGTTCGGATTTTATAAATATTATGTCGGGTTCCGAGAGGCGAGTCCCGCATTGACTTTTGTTGACTCTTTTGAATAAAAATTTAAGTCAACGTATTATTATCCGGCATTTTTTTAGATGAATTTTAATATAGTTGTACAATTAATTTGAATAGATTTGAGTTGTCCGGAGGTCAATTCAAGCAAGAAGACTATTTTGGAATATCGGCCTAACTTCAAAAAGGTAAGTGTCTTGCTTAACCTCGAGTGGGGGAATTACCCCTTAGGCATCGAGTCTTATGTGCCATTTGTGAAATGTGAAAAGCCGTGTACGCGAGGTGACGAGTACGTACTCGGCTTATATGTGTAAATTTTATTGAGTTAAAGTCCTGAGCATATTGTGTGGTAAATTGGATAATTGTTGGTATATATTTAATCATCTAATTGTCGTGCCTAAATCCTTGTTGTTGTTCAATCTGTTATTATATGACAGTTTGATGTGATTGTTACTTGAAATATTTATGAAATTTCGTGAGTATTGTTGGTTTAATATTTCTTGGAAATAAATTTCAAAATAAATTTTCTTATGCAAATAATTAATTTAAGCGAGCTTAAGAATAAGTGTTAATATAATTATCTAAATTTGCATTAATGAAGGTTTTGCTTTATGCTGAGTAATTTCTATCTTTATTGATTGTTTTTGGATGTTATATACAGTGTGTGGAGCCTTGGGCTATTTGTTGTGAAATTAATTGATTTTGTTATATCTTTAGAATTTGGTTGTGGCCATTGGGCAAATTGTGATATGAATTAATTTTATTATGTTGTGGTGATAATTTTCCGTGTAAATTATTGTGTTGTGTGAGTTGTTATTTTGGGGAGATAAGGGTGGCATTTCACCGTTGATATTATGTAGTTATAAGGGTGGCACTTCACTGTTGTGTTTGTTGGAATATTGTCTGGGCGGAGCGATAAGGGTGGCAATAGGAGCGATAAGGGTGGCTATTGGTTATGTCTGGGCGGAGCGATAAGGGTGGCTATTGTCAGGGACGATATGTGATGATGTGAGATTGTGGTGTTGATAATTTTCATGTGATATTGTGATTTTCTTGTGTTTACTGTTTTACCTTGTGCAATTTATCTTGTTATTGGTAAATTGATAACAATCTGATTTATGTTGAAATTGAGAGCATGTGGCTATTGTCAGACGGTTTATAAAATAAAATGTGGACATGAGGTGCCGTGAATAAATAATGAGGATAGTTGGCACGTGAATTGTCCGTGCAGTTGTGATATGAAATGTGAGCACGAGGTGTTGTGATGAAATGATAATGATAATTGACACGTGAATTGTCCGTGCAGTTGTGATATGAAATGAGGGCACGAAATACCGAAAAAATATGATTATTTAATTATGGGCACGAGGTGCCGTGGAAATATGAAAAAGGGTCGAGACCTGTATTTTTATGATTATGAAATGAGGTGTCACATGGTGACTTTTTAATTGAAAGAATTATATTCAAAATATTTATTTGGAAGGATTTTTACGTAGAAAGTATTATATGAAAGAGTTGTATTTGAAAGATATTTATTTGAGGAAATTATATTTGAAAAGATTTATTGAAAGAATTATATTTGAAAAATAATTATTTGAGAAAATTATATTTGAAAGAGAGTTATCTGGAAGAATTATATGTGAAAGACATTTATTTGAAGGACTTGATTTAATTGGGTGTTATTGTGTTTATTAATTGTTGAGTAATATTAATGGTATTCTTGTTGTCTGTTGTGCATATCACTGGTTGTTTTGTCCTGCCCTTATTATTATTTGTTTCCTATTATTTTGTATATTATATTACACAGGTTATTAGACTAGTGAGTGTCTTGACTGTACCTCATCTCTACTCCATTGAGGTTAGTCTTGATACTTACTGGGTACCGACCGTGGTGTACTCATACTACACTTCTGCACATTTTTGTACAGAACCAGGTATTGGAGACATCGGACTTGAGAAGAGTTAAAGCGGGATCGTAAGGATTTAAGGTACAACTGCTTGATCGTCGCAGTCCCTTGAAGTCTTTTCATTTCATTGTACTGTTAATTTTAAACAAACAGTATTGTATATTCGGTTCTCGTGATCATTCCATGTATTCAGTTAGAGTTCGTGATTCAGTACTACCAGTCTTGGAAGGTTGTACATTCATATTTGTTCCGCTGTTAGTTTTGGTTATTTTATTTAATTTAAAAAAATGGCTCCAAAATTGTACTACATTGAAATAGACTTACCTAGTTTTAGAGACTAGGTGCCATCACGACGCCTGTGGTGGGATTTTGGGTCGTGACATCTTACTACGCAACTCTAGATAACATAGACCAGCAAACCCTGTGCCAGGATATTACAAACCTTGAAATCAAAAATGTTGTAGATTCTTTTAAACCCCATAAAGCACTATGGACAGATGGTTTGTACCTTTTTTTCTACCAAAAGTTTTGGAATGAAACCAAGGAGAAACTAATTAAATTATGCAAAGACACTTTTAGGGGGAAAAAATGACTGAAGGCATGAATAGTATAAATATTTGCCTAATTCCAAAATACCAAAATGCTGAAACTATTAAGAAATATAGACCCATTAGTTTGTGCAACACTGCCTATAAGTAGTAACAAAAATTATTGTTAATAGAATTAAGCCCCTTCTGTCCAAAATAATCCACCCAACACAAACTAGCTTCATGAAGGGTAGGAGGTTTTCAGAAATGCTATTATTGTTCATGAGATTCTAAACCACTTTAAAAACTTAAAAGGAAAAAAAGGAAAAATATTGATTAAAATAGACTTAGAAAAGGCCTTTGACAAAGTAGAATGGTCTTTTATAAAATACTCATTAACCTCCCTAAATTTTCCTCAAGACCTAATTGATCTAATCATATCCTATATCTCTACTACATCTACCTCTATACTTATTAAGGGATCTAACACATAACCTTTTAAGCGATCTAGAGGTATTTTCCAAGGAGACCCTTTATCCACCTACATATTCATCATTTGCATGGAAATGCTCTTAAGACTAATTCTTTATGAAATTAACTGTTGTAAGTGGGACCCAATCAAAATCTCTCCTAAAATCCCCCCTCTATCTCACATTTTCTTTGTAGATAATCTAATTCTCCTAGTAGATGCCAATCAAAAGAGTTGTAACTCCAATATAGATACCCTCAATAAATTATGCACACATTCCGGCCAATTTGTCAACTTCAATAAATCAAGACTAATCTTGTTAGAAATTACTCCCTTGAATATGAGAATTGACTTTAGCAACTGCCTATCAATAAGCCATACTAGAGAATTCAGTAAGTACCTAGGATTCTCCGTAGGCTACTCTAATCCCTCAAAAACAAGACTTACAATATATAATTGACCGATTAAATAATAAACTTAAGGGATGGAAAATAAATCTCCTTAATATAGCTGGGAGGACTACCCTCATTAAATCAACATTAGCCGCAATTCCCAACCATGTTATGCAAATCTACAGCCTTCTACAAGCTACTATTAAGAACATTGATAGTATCCAAAGGAACTTCCTATGCGGAAGAACATTAGAGAAAAGAAAGTGCCACCTGATAAATTGGGGCACAACCACCAAACCAAAACAGGAAGGTGGTATGGGATGATATAAATCAAAATGGAAGAACCAATCTTTCAGCGCTAGTTTAGCATGGAGATACAAAAAAGATCACGAATCTCTATGGAGTAAGGAACTTCACAACAAGTATAATAGTGAAAACTCCCACCAAAACTGAAATCTCCAAGATAAATATGGCTCCTATATCTGAAAAACATCGTACGACGCACAAATATTTGTAAACGTTGCATTCACTGGGAAGTTGGGGATGGCCAGACTATAAAGACCTGGAAGGATGTCTGGTTGGGCAACAAGAAAACCTTAGGATCCTTAATCCATGGGCCCTTAATGAATCATGAACAACATCAGCCACTGTCAGATATCATTGAAAACAATATGTTCAATAATGCTAATATATCCTTTCAGCTACCAAATGATGTTAAGAACAAAATAACTAGCACCTATATCAAGTAATTCCAACCGGTTGCCGACAATTACAGATGGGGAAAAGTCACTAATGAGATCTTTGCAATTAAAACATCTTATGAAAATGCTCTCCAACAAGAGGGAAGAGGCGAGAGACATCAGAGACTATAAATGACTATGGAAAATCAAAACCCTCAACAAAATAAAATTCTTCCTATAGACGACAATTCATAATAGACTTCCTACATCACAAATATTATTCAACAGAAACATACGTAACTCTCCAACTTGTAACATTTGCACCACTACAAATGAAAATATGACACACATATTCTTTAGGTGTGCGTATTCAAAAACTATTTGGGAGCAGATAGGTTTCAACCTTTTTCCTCCTCCAGAAACGTCAAATCACTGTGCTAGGCATAGTTGGCTAAAAAACCAATGCAGTTCCAAGATTAGATTCAATGACTACCTCAGCTGGCCTGACACCCTCTCCTTTATCCTCTGACACATTTGGCTGCATAGAAATGAGATAGTTTTAACAATAGTGGTAAGCGTCTACTATTAAAAATATAGTAAACAAAGCCATGAAATTTAAGCTCTTGGCCACAAACCAAAAAAGGCTACCTACAACAAGAGACACCATCTTTATCGAGTGGAACCTTCCGGAACCCAATACCTATAAACTCAACGTGGATGGCTCCTGTTTGGGAAATTCAGGCAAATGTGGTATATGAGGAGTTATCAGAAAGAGCAATGGAGATTGGGTTCTGGGGTTTAATATGAGCATCTCTCATACATCAAATATATACATGGAAACACTCGCACTACTGCATGGACTGAAACTATTTCTAGATAACAACTTTCTACACTATTCATTAAAACGGATTGCAAGGAACTCATAAATTTACTTACTAACAAAAATTGCTCATATAATCTAATTGATGATTGCAGATGCCTATTGAGTAGAGCTGGTGATCCGCCATTACAACATGTATTCAAAGAGGCTAATCAAGCGGCTGACCTAATGGCGAAGAATGGAAGCAGTCTAGCAGTTTTTGGGAGCTTAATGACCTATCTATTTCCACCTACTTTTGTTATTTCTATTTTGAAAAGGGACAAGCTAGGAACTATGTGTCCTAGAACAATTCTCGTATGTAATGAAGTATATAATGACTCCTAGTATGTTTTAATATATGTCTTTATTACAAAAAAGAAAAACACTGAAAACAATAATCATATATGCATAGAAATAAATGGCCTTTTCATTAATAAAGAAAAAAACTCAAAATTCTCAACTACTAAATTATTACTCCCTCCGTTTTAATTTAAATGACACACTTTTCTTATTAGTCTGTTCCAAAAAGAATGATACATTTTTATAATTGAAAATAATTCAACTTTAAACTTTTCATTTTACATATTTTACCCTTAATGAGAAGCTTTTATAACCAACCACACAAATGTCTTGGCCCCGCAAAACTTTTTCTCCTTAAGCTTTTACGACCACAAGTTTCAAAAATTTTTCTCTTTTCTCTTAAACTCTGTGTCGAGTCAAACTAACTCATCTAAATTGAAACGGAGATAATAATTACTACTAATGACCCAAACAAAAGTAGGGGAAAAAAAGGAAAAATAGACACCGACACATGAGGAACCAAATTCATGTAGTATAGGTAATTATATTTCTGACTCATTGCCAATTAACGTAATCACATAATAATAAGCATCATGTTATGTTCATTGTTGCTTTAGTATTTTCTTTCTTCTCTTATGAGAAAAATTAAAAATTCATTCGAGTATTTTTCCAACCTCGCTCCTCGACTATTGTTGATTCGATTACCTTTTCTCGAGCTCTTTTCTACATCTTAACTTTTATTTAAAGAAAAAATAGAAAACCAAAATGGCAAACAAACACATTTAGAGGATGAAGGGCAAAAAATCAAATGTTTCTTGGAGAAAATAGTGAGTGCTATACAACAAATTTTCCCCATACCGTTTCGTTTTATTCGAGTACCTTCAGTTTATTGTACATCTTTTTTTAATTGTTGATTTGAAAATGACACTCATTCGTTCATTAATTTTGGAGAAACCCAAGATAGCGATATGCAAGAAACTAAAGCACAAAATGAGGCATATTCCTACTTGCATTCCTTGAAAAGTTATACTTATTTATTTTAAAGTATATGAGTTTAAAAAAACAAAAACAAACAAATATATATATAATCGTCGTTATGGCCCTGTAAAAGTGATGTTCGTTTGTTCCTTATGATCATCTACTAATTAGCTGCCGTTTTTCAGCATTAACTGACGCAAAGGACTATCCTTTTAGCATTTTCTTTTAGCCGACATGAACATGATAAAAATTTACTCACATTCCATGTTTATATCAAATTTTATTTATTTATTAAAGTTAAGTGATAATTTGAGGTGCAAATGTATATTAGTAGTAATTAACAATTGATTATTAGTAACGGTTTAAGTGAAGATGCACACCAAGTATTACTAGTAAGTTTTTGTTTTCCCATTAATAGTGTTGGAAGAAATTTTAATACTCTTGTCGTGCATTAAAAAAATGCTATGCTTTGGACATCCATTGTCAACTGTACATATGCGAATGGACAAACAATGTTGCTTAACTTAAAGGATGAAAGCTAGTCTGCTTTATTAATTATTATACTTGCCCAAGAAACCTAAGTTAACGTTAAATGCTAAGTTCGAGATTCTACCATAGTTTATTTGATTTACAAGGGTCGAAATTACATGTGTACTTCTTTTGTGGATTTTTTAACACATATACATACAAGATCCAGGCTAAAAATACAGTTCTTTTCTTTTCCAACATGTACAGGATCCAACTCATTCATACGACAGAAGTCTTAAAAATAACACATAATTGTATAAGATGAAATACCAGTTGCATAAAACTTTGGACTTGTAGATGAAACTAAAGATTTAAGTTCAATACTTTCTTCAGTATACTTTGCGCTTCAATGTCACATGGATTGAAAGTATAAAAGACGACTACATTCTAGCTTGTAAGAGACTTAGAATCTGAGTTGGGTACTCTTAGCTGGAACTTCTGTAATTATCACAATATGAAGACAGAAATGAGAATCCTTCATTTGAAGTGATCAACATAGTAAACTTATCTATTCCAAACTAGGTGCCTCTTCAGTTGGATTTGACTCGAATATATCCGAGTTAGAAGCCTCTGGTTCTTCAAGAAGTTCTCGTGATTGAATTGCTTCCTTGTACACAGGAGTAGCCTTGAAATCTGTTGCTCCATCGTTATATGTGGCCACAGCAATACCACATGCAATTAGCTGCCAAGAAAAGATGCCAAAATCAAACTGGCAAGAATCCTCTCAAAGGAAATTTAGAAGACCAAACATTAAAGTAAATGAAAGGATGCACAAGTAGAACACAAATATAAGTTCTCTTTACACACAATGGCTTTTGTTGTCCACTGGGTGCTCCTTCATGTAACGGAATACAGACTTGCGAGTTTTTGCCAGACAGATGAAAATAACTAGGAAATCTGCTACTACAATTTTCTCTGACTTGTTTTCCAGGGGGATGTGTGGGGCATTTGCAATTTAGAGTTAGGAAGGATATAATTAGAACGTCTTACTGATTCAGGATACTTCTAAAAGACTATCAAAATGTACACATTGTAATGCCATAATATGGTCGTGAACCCAAGTGAGACACCCTAACAACTAAAATAGAGATATATGGTTGGTTCCCGTACCAGCAACATATAATATATTCATCTAGTAATAGCTTGAACGATGTTCATTGATGGTTTTTAACGGGCAGAAATACAACATCAGTTCTGATAAATCAAGGTCACAACTCTCATAAATTAGCGGGAAGGATGTTTTGCAGAACCTTTGTTGAAAAATTCCACCCCAATAATACTCCTATATATGGAAACAATAGGAGCACTTTGCATTCTCACCAACCCTTTTGTCCCAGCAATTTCATAATTAGCTCAACTTTCTCAGTTAGGATTCATCGATGATCATTCCTTTTCCTTACTAACAACACCTAAAATTGAAGAGTAAGATCACTTAATGAACATCTGCCCAATCCAGCTCCAATCCTAATATTCTCCTCTCCTCTTTGAGCACATTAATGGCATTCAACGACAGTACTGTTTTATGGTCCCTAAGGAAGCAATTTCTGTCACATATAGTCCTTAGTTAGAGATCCGACCCAAGACACTTAACGTATCATCTAAACGTGGGGTGATTGCTGAATGCTTTCCCTAATAGTAAAAAGTTTTCTCAAGACATAACATACTGTAAAAGGTGTTTTGTAGTTCCATTTTCCCATTTCCTTGGTTATGATAGGCAAAATTTACCTTCTATCATTTTCTTTCATCCGTATAAATCAATTATGTTATAGACTAGTAGCACCAAAGATTCAAGAAAATAAGCATGTTACACATTATGGCAAACAGGCATGGGCATTGTCCAGATGAGATTCTAATATCAAACTCCATCCTAATATCTAAATATTAATTGACATGGCTCATCATTTTGCTTCTCTTCCTTTGACAGCGAAGAAACAACTGTTGCTGGTAAACCAAACTAGTCAAAAATAGCCCCAAAAACAAACAACAGATTTATTTTATAACTTTCATAAAAGCAGCAAGTCGCTATGGGTACCACACAATCTAATTAAAATAAACCAATAAAGCAGGATAAACTAACTGGGCAATCAAGATAAAAATAGTGGTGGCTTCACCTGGTCAATGTAATTTTTCAGCTTTCACTAACTCCCCCCTTTCATGTCATGAACTCGGCTACTTATATACAACTAATAAAGTTGTTCCTTTTCTTGATTTAGTGTGTTACGAAGAATTCACACCAACTAATAAAGTTGTTCCGTTCCATGTCACACGCATTCAACACAAATAAATCAAGACTCACGAATGATTTAGCTAACTCAATTTCATTTTTTCCTTAAACTTTGGTGTCGAGTCGAACTATGCCAAACAAATTAAAACAGAGAGAGTCGTAATTAGTAGTAAATATAATAGGATAAATCAGCAAAAGGATTGAGGATGTACCGAAAAGAGAACGCCAAAAGCCCACATATACTGAACAAAGAATCCAAAACCATCCCATTGAGGACCTTCCCAAAAGTCAGTCTCTAGTCCAGGAAGCTGTGGCATCACAAACCCATCATCCATGGCCGCAGTTGCACCCCCATCTTCACTACCAATAGCAATATTAACCTTGACAAAATCTTCATCTTCTTTTACTGGTTCTTTCGTTGAAATTGAACTTCTCTTGTTTTTCCCTGAAGTGAACTTCTTTGCAGCTAACACAGTGAATTGACTACTTCTTCTCCCCTGAGACCAAGATGTTGTTGAAGAAGAAGATGGAAGTAAGAATGGACGGCGAAAAGGGAGTTGGGTGTACGGTATTTTTGTCGAGCTGTTGCAGAGAATTCGGTCTCCTGTGAGAGCCATTGTTGTGGCTGATAACAAGTGTGTGGACGAGACAGAGATGATAAACTACTACTTTTCGATCCCAAATGCAAACCGGTTCATTTTCCGTTAAGATCCGGTTCGGATATGAGATTTTTTCCTCCCATAAAAAAATCATTAAAGAAGACAGACGTAGCTTATTAGACACTGGTTCCTATTTTTCACATGAAATATAAGTAAAAATTAATATTTCATTCGTTTTAATTTATATGGACTTATTTCGCCCGATCAAATAAATTTAAATAAATTAAAACAGAGGGAGTATTCAATATTAACGGATATTATATTTTGAATTAATAATTTAAATAATATAATAAATTCAATATTAAGAAATAAGAACTTTAAAGAATAAATCACAATTTTAAATTCATCAAGAACATAGATTAGTATGTAAAACATTAGAAGTAAATTTTAACAATAGAATATTTTAATTCCATAATTTAAAAAAACACAAAAAGCTAAAAAGGATTCGATTTATTTAGTAATAAACAAAACAAATAGGATTGATTATGTATCACAATTTCATCACTACATCCAAGGCTTTTTTGTAAATATATTGATAAGATAGCTTAGTATCCAAACATAAATAATTATAATCCTTCTTGTGTACATAAGAAATTGGGTGGGTATAAAATAATAAAAAGGGTTTCCTCGATCATAAAATAAAAAAGAAAAAGAAAAAACAGACAGGAACAGTTTGATTCTTTAAACAAGCAGGTTTGGCTTTAAGAAAATATAAAAGTTAAGCAGATCAAGTTTAAATTATAGATCAGCCTTATGTTAATAAATTTAATATTTATGCCAAAATAGTTTTTGAATAAATTCAATATCTACAACAGTCAAAAATATTTCTGAATAATTGTTGATAAATCTAATATTTATATTAGTTAAGAACACTTTAATTAATTTATCACTTATATATTGCTGTAAGCATTTAAATTTTGTCGGATTTAAATTCATAAAATAATTTGGATCATATTAAATTCAAGATATTAGTGCAAACAAATATTGTGGCTAATACAATTGGATTACTTATGTAACGTTTCGACCGGTCGTTTTGAGCTCTAGCACATCATTCAACGGTTTGAAACCCTGAGAAGTTTCACTTGAGGTATTATGACTTGTATGCGTGGTCGGAATTTAAATTCAAGAAGTTCGGAGTTGATTTAGAAAGAAAATTCTAATTTCGGAAGCTTTAAGTTGGAGGAATTGACTAAATGGTGATTTTTGAGTAAACGACCTCGGAATCGCAATTTGAAGATTCCAACAGGTTCATATGATGATTTTGGACTTGGACGTATGTCCGAATCGGGTTTTGGATGACCTGAAAACGTTTCACCGCCTATTGTGGAAGTTGCCATTTTGGAAGGATTTCATAAATTTGGGTTGGAGTGCAAATCAATGCTATCAATGTCCGTTTGGGATTTCTGAGTCAGGGAATAGCTCCGTATGGTGATTCTGGTATTGGGAGCACGCCCGGATATGGATTTGGAGGTCCGTAGATCATTTCGGGGTCATTTGGCGAAAGTTGGAACTTTGAACGTTTTTGAGAAGTTTGACCGGAAGTGGAATTTTTAATTTCGGGGTCGGATTCCGATTTCAGAAGTTGGAGTAGGTCTGTAATGTCAACTATGACTTGTGCATAAAATTTGAGGTCAATCGGACGTGATTTGATAAGTTTCAGCATCGATTGTAGAAGTTGAAGTTTCAAAGTACACTAAGCTTGAATTGGAGTGCGATTCATGAATTCGACATTGTTTGATGTGATTTAAGGCCTCGAACAAGTTCGTGTTATGTTTTTAGACTTGTGTGGGTGTTTGGTTTGGAGCCCTGGGGGCTCGGGTGAGTTTCGGAGTAGCTTCAGAGTGTTTTGTAAAGAAGTTGGATTCCTGGTTCTGGTATGATCGCATTTGCGATTTAATGGTCGCAAATGCGAACATCGCATTTGCGAGGTGGGGTTTGCATTTGCGAAGGGTGGAAATTTTCTGAGGGGTTCGCATTTGCGAACAATTTGTCGCTTTTATGGATCTGTCCCCTTCGCATTTGCGAAGATCTTGGTCGCAAATGCGACCTGGGCAGGGGCAGCTTGGCTTCATATTTGCGATGCATTTGTCGCAAATGCGACCATAGCATTTGCGAGATGCGACATCTGCGATTAGAGCCAAGGGCTTTTTATTCCGAGACTTAGCCCATTTCCCTCATTTCCCACTTGGACTTAGGCGATTTTTGAGAGCAGTTTGAGAGGGGGTTCCATCATCATCAAGAGGTAAGTGATTTCTTCTAGTTGTGAGTTAAATACAAGGTTTATATATGGATTTAAACATGAAAACTACAAGAAATTTGGGATTTTGAAGAAAACCCTAGAAATTAGTATTCTTGGATTTTGATCACGAATTTGGGCATGAAATTGAGAATAACTTATATATTTGAGTTCGTAGTGCTATGGGTAGTGTTTGTCTTCGAATATTTTCGGAATCCGGGCACGTGGGCCCCGGGGTTGCTTTATTGATTTTTCGAGCGGAGTTGAAAATTGTTATAAATTGATTAATTATGAGTATTAGAGTACATTTTGATTGGGTTGCATCTTAATTGACTAGTTTGGAGCGACGAGCATCGATTTGAGGTGATAGAGAGGCTTTGGAGCCGGTTATGGAATTTCGGAGCGAGGTAAGTCTCCTGTCTAACTCCATGAGGGCGAAATTACCCCTAGGTATTATATATTGATGTGTGCTACTTGTTTTGGGGGGCTACGTACGCGCGAGGTGACGAGAGCCCGTACGTAGCTACATTCATGTTATTGTTCGGGTAGACTTAGGTTCATATCATGCTATAGCCGTACTATTTGATCAGTCTCTCGCCTATTAAATTCCTCTGTTTTACATTACTACTTGAGACTAGACTTGCTATTGTAGAGACTACACGAGTTCATGATTAGTCACCGAATAATTTTACTCCTCTTACGATATGTTTCCGTGGTATATATGTTTCATTGAAAGGTTTTTGTTAAAGAAATTACAACTCACACGTTTATTCGTGAGTGGGGTCAAGGACCCATCAAAGCTTCTTATTCTAATGGGATCGGGTCGTTCGCCTCGGCAGAAATTTGTATTTCACTTCTTATGGGATTGGGCCGTTCGCCTCGGCAAGAATTTGTATTTTACTTTTTATGGGATCGGGTCGTTCGCCTCGGCAGGAATTTGTATTTCACTCTTATGGGATCAGGCCGTTCGCCTCGGCAGGAATTTGTATTTCACTCTTATGGGATTAGGCCGTTTGCCTCGGTGGGTTAATTGATTTATCATATGGTTTGGGCCGTTCGACCCTCGGCAGTACATAATTTTATTATTATGTTGGATCGGGCCGTACGCCTCGGTATTTCCTATATCACATTCCCATGGAATCGTGCGTAAAACCTTGGCAAGAAGCTAGTGTATCTGTAAATTCATTTGAATTATGGTAGCCACTTGATGAGTTTCACTATACCTATATATATGCTCCGGTTAAGGAGGAAATTTCTAATGAAGAGCTTGAGTTCCTCGTAAAGAGAGGGGATTTGTACCACGTGATCTATATTTGTCTATTTCACTTACTTACTCTGCCTCATATTTGCTACCTCTTTACCGTACCTTATGTTGTTAGACCACTAGTGAGTGTCGATGTCGATCCCTCGTCACTACTTCTCTAGGGTTAGGCTAGATACTTACTGGGTACACGTTGCTTACGTACTCATGCTACACTTGCTGCACATTTTTGTGCAGGTACATATGTGACTAGTGGCCTTGTGATGAGCAGAGGCGTGTATGTATACGGGGACTTACGTGAGCTACATTCCACATTACGACCCGCAACCGGCAGAGTCTCCTTCAGAGTATTTATATTTCTCCTGTCCAAATTTGCATTCCGAACAGATGCTGTATTTTATTTTATATTCCTAGTTGATGCTCATGCACTTGTGACACCGGATTTTGGGGTGACTATGAGTTATTTTGTATTGAAATTTATTAAAAATATTATCATTTACTCTGTAAATTTCATCTTCTACTGTTTAATAGAAGGAAAAATATGATTTCAAAATATTAAAACGAGAACCAAATTAAGTATTTAGTGTTGGCTTGCCTGACAGCGGTGTCCGGCGCCATCACGACCTTTAATGGATTTTGGATCGTGACAATTTATTGGAATCTTAATACATTGGGCTAGTCCATTTAATTGGACTCCAAAAGACGAGCCCATCTTAGTAGCCCAAAGTTCAAGTGGTTAGTAGCCCGTTTTAAAGCCCAAGCTCATGCCACGTGTCAAGTGATGTGGCAATCCAAGCCAAATAAATGAACCAATAAAATCATGCCATGTGTCAAGAAAGGGTGGCATACTAAGCCAAATTAACAACCAATAGAGTTGTGCCAAGTGTCTAGATGGTATTGGTCAGTTCAAACGGACCACTCAAATCGCAGAGCCACACCAGAAGACACTAGAAGTGATAACAAGAAACAAGCAGAGAGCTCGTGATCAAACACCGCAGATTTCTCTACAAGCTACAAGTTCACGCACTCAAGCTACAAGTTCAAGTTCAAGTTCAAGATCAAGAACAAAGCCAAATCAAATGCCAAGGCGTTCAAGATCAAATTACTTGTTCGTGATCGAATCCAAATTCAAGCTCAAGAAAGAGATTCAAGACCAAGCTTTACAAGCCCTTGAATCAAAATTAAAATCAATCTTATCAAGATAATTTAAATTCTTGAAGAATCATAGGAATACCATAGAGATTGTAACACTCATTATTTGCTGAAATCAAATACTACATTTGTTGCGCAATTTTCCAGTCTTCATTATTTATTTTTCTTGACGCGAAAATTTGTTATTACAAATTTCTGGCACGCCCAGTGAGACAATCTCTACCTCTCATCTCTTCAATTATCAAATTTCAGGAACACAGAAATGGCTCCTAAGAAAATCAACTTCAAACTTACTACTGCTAAGGCTACGGATTCCAAGTTTTCATCTGATGTGGAAAACTTGCTGGATGCTACTATGGAAAGCGTAGGACATGTCACTAGGAACAAGGTAAACTTGCTGGGATAACAAGCATTTCAAATGCCGTCTGCATCAGTTCCTATCTTTGATTTTCGATCCTCAAAGGGGGCAAGATCATTTCCAACTAAATTGGAAGATGGAGCGAACATTGCTGAAATCGTTGAGAAGACATTGGCTCTACTTAGCCCATCTAGATCTAAGAATCTTATCACACAGGATGATGATGGTGTCTTGACCACTGGATCTGCTCCAAGCACTCCACGTGAGTTATTCCACTCAAAGTATAGTGTAAGAGAAAATCAACGCTTTGCTCCACCATCCACGATAGTTATCCAAGCAATGGTGACTAACACTTCAACTATTGAAGAACAGCTCGCAAATTTAACAAAGGCAATTGAGGGGTTGACGAAGCATATGCAAGATCAAGATAAACAAATTGTCTAGCTGATAAATAGAGTTGAAAGCATGATGGAGGGAGATTCAAGTCATGCCACCTAGAAAGCTGTCACGACCCAAAATCTCACCATAGGCGTCGTGATGGCACTTAGTCTTTAAGACTAAGTAAGCCGATTTCTATTACATTTCGAAGCCATTTTAAAAAATATATATAATTTAGTACAACCTCCCAAGACTGGTAGTACTGAGTCACGAACTCTAATTGAATACATGGAATGATCTCAAGGATCGAATACTCAATACTATTTGATTAATAATTAATAGTACAATAAAATGCAAAGACTTCAAGGGACTGCGACGACCTTGAATCCTTGCGATCACACCTTAACTATGTCCGAGTCCAATAGCTCCAATATCTGGCTCTGCACAAAAATATACAGAAGTATAGTATGAGTACACCACGGCCGGTACCCAGTAAGTATCAAGACTAACCTCAGTGGAGTAGAGACGAGGTACAGTCAAGACACTCACTAGTCTAATTACCTGTGCAATATAGTATACAAAATAATAGGAAACAAATAATAATAACGGCAACACAAATCAACCAGTGATATGTCCGGCATGGCAACAAGAACATTATTAATATTACTCAACAGATAATAAATACAAGTACACCCAATTAAACCAAGTTCTTCAAATAAATATCTCTCACATATAATTCTTCCAAATAACTCTCTTTTAAATATAATTTCCTCAAATAATATATCCTTCAAATATAATTCTTTCAATAAATCTTTTTCAAATATAATTTTCTCAATAAATATCTTTCACATTCAATTCCTTCAAATATTACTTTTTGAATAAAAATCCTTCTAAATAAATAATTTGAATATAATTCTTTCAATTAAAAGCCACCATGTGACACCTCATTTAAAAATCATAAAAACACGGGTCTCAGCCCTTTTCATATTTTCACGGTACTTCGTGCCTATAATTAAATCATCATATTTTCTCGGCACCTCGGACCTATTTTTCATATCATATTTGCACGGACAGTTCACGTGCCAATAATAAAACCATCATATTTTCCCCGGCACTTCGTGCCCACATTTCATATCTCAAATGCACGGATAATTCACGTGCCAATAACATCATTATTTACTCACGACACCTCGTGCCCACATTTCTTTTCATAATCCGCCTGGCAATAGCCACAGGCTCCCAATTTCAACATAAATTAGACTATTATCAATTTACTAACAATAAGACAAATTGCACAAGGTATAAAAATAAACACTAAAAAAATTGCAACATCACATAAAATCACCAATGCAACCACTCCGCATCATCACATATCATCCCTGATAAATAGCCACCCTTATCTCTCCTATAGCCACCCTTATCACTCCTATAATAGCCTTCCTTATCCCTCCGACCTAACAATATCAATAGCCACCCTTATCGCTCCTATTGCCACCCTTATCTCTCCTTTAGCCACCCTTATCGCTCCGCTCAGATAATATTCTAACACACATAACAACAGTGAAATGCCACCCTTATACCCACATAATATCAACAGTGAAATGTCACCCTTATGTCCTCAAAATAATAACTCAAATAACACAATAATTTACACGGAATATTATCACGACAACATACAAAATCAATTCATATCACGATTTGCCCAATGGCAACAACCAATTCCAAAAATATAACAAAATCGATTAATTTCACAACAAATAGCCCAAGGCTCCACACAATGTATATAAAATCTCAAAATAAATCAACAGAGATAGAAAATAATCAGCATAGGGAAACGCCTTCATTAATTCAAATTTAGATAATTATATTAACACTTCTTCTTTAGCTTACTTAATTAATTATTTGCATAGGTAAAATTCATAATGAAATTAAATTCCAAGAAATATCAAACCATCTAACTCACAAAATTCACATAAATATACAAGTAATAATTACATCGAATTGTCATATAAAAACAAGTTCAATAAATGTGATTCGAGGCATGACAATTAGATGATTAAATATATGCTCATAATTATCCAATTTACTACACAATATGCCTAAAACTTTAACTCAATAAATTTTGCACACATAAGCCCGAGTACGTACTCGTCACCTCGCGTACACAGCTTTTCACATTTGACAAATGGTGTTGCGACCAAACGCACACGCAAGTATACGCGGCCGTCAAGTAATAAAGTGACTAAAAGTCAGATGTTGAACCCACGAGGACTTGTCATTAACTATTAACTAAATTAGACTATCCTAATTATCTAAACAAGAATTAACCTAAAAATATTTTATTCTAAACTAAATAAATAAAAAAATATAAATAATGAACTTTGAACAGAGAAAGAGCAGATTTTTTATGATATCAATGTAATGAAAACGATCTAGGGTTATGGGCTATCTAACAATCCTATTGTATTCTTCAATTGAATTGACCGACTAATTTATCTAGCTTACTGGTTGACAGGGTTAATATTGCTCATAAAAATCTGTCGAATTCTTACTCGCCTATTCAAGCTAACATAACGCCTATATGTCTATGGAGTTAGAATCAACAAGAATGCATTTATAATTCCTATAAATCAACCAAGCAAGGCAATTAGGTATATGTCTATCCTAACCACGAATCCGTTCCCCGATGCCCGAGTTCAAGAACTTGCTCTACTCAATCCTATATGCAATCTAGAATTCCCACTTTCGAGTTCAATTCTAGATTCGTAGATAGTATTCAATTGGTGATCAAGCAATTAAATAATTAAGCACAAGATTGAATAAATAAACCAATATGATAAATCAAGAAGGCAAAATCAATATCCGAATAACAATAGTCATGAAAGAACCACAACTCTAGAACGTGAAGTTTAGCTCCACATAGACATGGTAGCCAAACAACAAATCATACAAAGAAACATAAAAATTACTAAGTTTGGTGAGAGAAAGGTGGAACTTAATGAATTTCGGCCTCCACGGAGGCTTTGTGCTTGTGTTTTTTCTCTCAAAACATCCTCCTCCCTTAAAATAGGTTTAGGTTGGCTTTTATATGAGTTGGGGGCGTCTAGGGGTCGAAATAACCGACTCCCAGTCAAAATAGGACACGTTCATGTTTTTGATTAGCTGCTGTAAATTGCGCCACAGCCAGCGCGTGCATTTTTGTCCCGATTTCGCTCCAATTCGCGCCCTTTCGTCCCAGATTGCATCCGAATGATCCCTACACATAGAAATACTAAAATTTAGCACAAATAATCATATTAAACATCTCAAATCGTCGAGACATGAGCAAAATGTGAGGCAATATAGATCAAAATATGCATAATTAAGCCAAAGGCACATAAGACTCGATGCCTAAGTTGTAATTACCCCACTCGAGGTTATGCAAGACACTTACCTTTTTGAAGTTATGCCGATATTTTAAAGTCGCCTTCTTGCTTGAATTGACCTCCGGACCGCTCAAATATATTCAAATTAGTGGTATAACTTCATTAAAATTCATCAGAAATAATTCCGGATAATAAAACGTCGACTTAAAAATTTATTCCAAAAAGTCAACAAAAGTCAACGCCGAACTCGCCTCTCGGAACCTGACATAAATTTCATGAAATCCGAACACCCATTCCGATACGAGTTCAACCATACCAATTTTACTCAAATCCGACATCAACTCGACCCTTAAATCTCCAAATTAAACCAAGAGGGTTTTCACAATTTTCCAACTTAATTCACCAATTAAATGTTAAAAACAACCATGGTTTCGGGTAATTTAACCAATATTGAATTAAGAACACTTACCCCATTGTTTTCCTTGAAACACTCTCGAAAATCGCCTCTTTTCGAGCTCCAATCCGTCAAAAATGGAAAATGGGATAACCTTACGCGATCGCGAACTTTCCCACGCGATCGCGATGTACAACATCACAGACCTACGCGATCGCGGACTCATCCACGCGATCGCGAAGCACAAAATGTGTGACTTCTATTTCTGCTCCACTTTCTCTACGCGAACGCAACCTTCTTCACGCGTTCGCGAGTCACAAAATCTCAGAGCTACGCGATCGCATCCCTCTTCACGCGATCGCGTAGAACAAAACTCAGCAGCCCCTCAGTTAACCCTACGTGATCGCGGATATCCCCACGTGATCGCATAGAACAAAACTCTACTGCCCAACTAAGCCTACGCGATCGCAGACACATTCACGCGATCGCGTAGAAACAAAACATAATCAGATATCAGAAAATTCTAGCTGTTGTTCAAGTCCAAATGTTTGATCCGTTAATCATCTAAAACTCACCCGAGCCCCTCGAGACCTCAACCAAATATACCAACATGTCCCAAAATACAATACGAACTTAGTTGAGGCTTCAAACCACGTCAAACAATGCCGAAATTATGAATCGCGCATCGAATCAAATTTTGAGTTTTCAAATCTTTCAACTTCTATATTTTGCGCCGAAACGTATCAAATCAATCCGGAATGACTTCGAATTTTGCACACAAGTCATAAATGATGTAATGGAGCTATTCCAATTTCCGAAATCAAAATCTGACCTCATTATAAAAAAATTAAACCTTCGGTCGGACTTTCCAAAATTCTTCCATTTTCTAATTTTCTCCAAAATACGTCGAATTGTCCTACGGACTTCCAAATCCCAAGTCCGAACATACGCCTAAGTCCGATATCACCATACGAAGCTTTTGACATCATTAAAATTCTATTCTGGGGTCGTTTGCTCAAAAGTCAACTCCCCGGTCAACTCTTTCCATTTAAGTTTCTAAATAAGAATTGTTCTTTTAATTAAATTCCGAAAATCAAACTCGACCACACCCGCAGGTCATAATACATATTACAAAGCTGCTCGGGACCTTAAGTTGCTGAACGGGGCATTAATTCTTAAAACGACAAGTCGGGTCGTTATATTCTCCACCTCTTAAACATACGTTCGTCCTCGAACGTGCCAAGAATCTTTCTGAGGATTTTAAATTACTGAGTGTATTCTTACACACATACTCGTGGGTGATTATACATCCCGCAATTTAACATGGGTCCGACAGCACCATCTCAGTTGAAAGTATTTCTTTGATTTACACTTATAAGCCTTAAAACCAATTTCTTACACTCCAAACATTTTCAAAAGGCCTGATTTTCACATGAACACACGATATTAGTCTCAACTGGCGATAGCCACTCGTGCCAACACACACATCAACTTTTTGATAGTGTTGATGTACTTTGAAATTATTTCGCGGTGTTACATTCTCCCCCGCTTAGGATCATTCGCCCTCAAATATATAACATAACTTATCTCTTCTTTTGCACGTCTCAATCCCCCAAATTTTTACTAACTCCCAAACTTTTTAGAAATTTCAACAGTGTCTCCCCTGTAAATTGGCCTATCCACCTGCCATAGTAACACTGAAACAACTCCTAACAACACATCCACAACCCAACAAAGCACCATAATGTATATATCAATAACACTAATCTCAGCATTACATGTACCGCATTATCATAATGATATTAAGACAGGAAGCACATCACATGTATGCCCATCACCACATCTCTGGTCTTAATAATTGTTCATAATCGATTACGATATCGCCAATTAATCTCATAATAACCAAAACCTCGTTACGAATTTTCACAACACTAACAGTAAAATGTGAGTCATGAAGACCTCATAACCATTTACCCGACTTAACGAGTCACATTTAACGCCACCTGGGCACTCACCTCGTAGTCTAAAACTCAATAATTATAACACAATTATGGCACAGAAACACATAAAAGAATTATCACATAAGCCTATCAAGCATAACTCCATATTAGTACTATAGTACAAATTAAACTTCAGAAAGGGAGAATTTAAACTCATAAATATTTCACCACAAGGATCTCGTCCTTATATAACTTCCATTGTGGCTTATAGCCCGGTTTTAATATTTCACATCATATAAAAATGCGAGGATCTCGTCCTCAACTCCGAATCACAAGTATTTTGCACATTGTGCCAACTGAAATTTCAATTTCCTTTCTTTCTTCTTTTCAATAAATTTCGTAAATATTTTTCATAACACATAATGAACCCTCATACCGGTAGGGCATATAATTCATAAAATTGGAATCAACTATTCCGAAATACATCAAACCCACTGTAATGAATAATAAAAATTACTTTTGGACTTATAGCCCTCAATGGTGCCCAAAAATAAAAAATGACGGACACGGGCTCATATCTTCAAATCTCCCAACAGGGATAAACATATAAGTGGGTCACAAAATTACGAAGCTCCCCCATAAGAGGAGCATAATAGGAGGACTAACCTCAATATTCAGATCCGAATCAAATTAAGGAAAAATATTCTTTTATAACAAATTGGGATCGTACCTGTAATGATACCATCTAGTGTATCGTCCTCAGCCAAATCATTGCGATTATATCAACGGGTCGGGCCTTCACCTCTTAGGCGCCCTCTACCCGTCTGTCCTCCACCCCTAACTGGCTGTGCACGTGGGGTAGTAGCTGCACTGGGAGCCATAGTCTGAGTGTTCTAATAAAATCCACCCCTCCCAAGTCTAGGACAATCTCTCATAATGTGCCTAGTGTCACCATACTCATAACAGCCCCTGTAAGGTCGCGGTTGCTCATACTGAGTCTGTGCCGGATAACTGGAATAACCATTATAAAAATCTCGTACCGGTGGTGCATTGTAAGAACTTACTGGAGCACTCCGAGTCATCTGATGTGCGGATTGAACTGGCCGACTACTCGAGCCTCCGCTATAATAGGTCCTAGATGAAGAGTAAAATCCACTGATCCCTCCAGATCTTCGAGACCTTTTGGCCTCCTTAGACTCCTTTTCCTCGCCTAGAACACCCTCAATCTTCCTTGTAATCTCCACTACTTGTTGAAATGGAGTATTAGTTTGCAACTCTCAAGCCATGCATATTTTAATATCATAATCGAGCCCCTCAATGAATCTGCGGACTCGTTCTCTAACTGTAGGAAACAAGATTGGTGCATGACGGGCTAACTTACTGAACCTGATAGCATATTCTGATACTATCATAGCGCCCTAACACAACCGCTCAAACTCTATGCACCACGCATCTCGGAGAGTCTGGGGAACAAACTCTTTCAGCAATATTTCCGAAAATTGAGCTCAAGTTGGTGGTGTTGCATCGGCTGGTCTACCTTCTTCATAGATTTGCCACCACTAATACGCTGTGCCTGACAGTTGAAATGTAGTAAAGGCAACTCTTCTCACTTCCACAATACCCATGGTGCGGAGAATACGGTGATAATTTTCTAGGAATTCTTGGGCATCCTCTGTAGTTGTGCCACTGAAAGTAGGTGGACTATACCTCTTAAACCTCTCAAGTCTCTTTTGTTCTTCTTCTGATGCCTCTGGCCTGACCTCAGGCCGAACCAGAATAATAGGTTATACCGGTACTACACCCAGAACCTGACCATCGTGAACCTGCTACTCAGGAGTTGTGGTAGGAGTCTAAGCTACTCCCCCAATCCGCAAAATATTTGGTGCAACAAAGATCAATCCTACCTGAGTTAATGTACCAAACATACTCAGGAACTGTCTTAAAGTCTCCTGAAGTCCAGGGGTAACAACAGGTGTTTCTGGTACCCGTCCCCCAACTGGAGCTACTAGTGGCTCCTCAAATGTTGTACTGACAGGTGCTCTAGTCACAGCACGTGCCCTTCCTCGAGCTCTACCTTGGCATCTACTTCAGCCTCTACCTCGGCCACAGCCTCTTGCAGCCCTAACAGTATATGTGGATGCCTGCTTAGCTAACTCGGTAGCACGTGTCCTCACCATCTGTGAGAGAATAGAGATATAAAGGCTCAAATTCCAAAGTCAACAAATTCCGCACAACATGAATGAAAGAAGTGGAAATTTCCTAACAGTTCTATAGCCTCTCGAAGATTAAGTATAAACGTCTCCATACCGATCCGCAAGACTCTACTAGACTCGTTCGTGACTCGTAGAATCTATGAACCTAGAGCTCTGATACCAACTTGTCACGACCTAAAATCCCACCACAGGCGTCGTGATGACACTTAGTCTCTAAGACTAAGTAAGCCGATTTCCATTACATTTCGAAGCCATTTTTTTTAAAACATATAATTTAATACAACCTTCCAAGACTGGTAGTACTGAGTCACGAACTCTAACTGAATACATGGAATGATCTCAAGGATCGAATACTCAATACTGTTTGATTAATAATTAATAGTACAATAAAATGCTAAGATTTCAAGGGACTACGATGACCAAACAGCTCTACCTTGAATCCTTGTGATCACACTTTAACTCTGTCCGAGTCCAATAGCTCCAATACCTGGCTCTGCACAAAAATGTGCAGAAGTGTAGTATGAGTACACCACGATCGGTATCCAGTAAGTATCAAAACTAACCTTAGTGGAGTAGAGGCGAGGTACAGTCAAGACACTTACTAGTCTAATTACCTGTGCAATATAGTATACAAAATAATAGGAAACAAATAATAATAAGGGCAACACAAATCAACCAGTGATATGCCCGGCATGGCAATAAGGACACTATTAATATTACTTAACAGATAATAAATACAAGTATCGTGATGACCCAGCCGGTCGTTTTGAGAGTTATAGCCCCGATCCCCTAGTTAACTGCTTCCCCTGTATCGTTTTCTGCTATTGTGACTTGTCTGGAGGTTTCATTTTGGTTTTTGGAAGTGTTTGGGACACTTATTCCCTAAATAGAGGTTTAAACCTTAGGATTGGCACTGTAGTCGGAACTGTATGAAGACGACTCCGGAATGGAGTTCTGTCAGTTCCGTTAGCTCAGTTAGGTGATTTTAGACTTAGGAGCGTGTCCGGATTGTGTTTTGGAGGTCTGTAGCTTATTTAGGCCTGAAATAGCAAAAGTAGAATTTTTGGAGTTTTGGACTGGTAGTGGAAAGTTTGATATCGGGGTCGGAATCCAATTCCAGAAGTTGGAGTAGGTCTGTAGTGTTGAATATGACTTGTGTACAAAATTTAGGGTTAATCGGACGTGGTTTTGTTGGTTTCGGCATCGGTTGTCGAATTTTGAAGTTTTAAGTTCTTTAAGTTTGAATTAGAGGGTGATTCTTGATTTTTACGTTGTTTGATGTGGTTTGAGGGATCGACTAATTCGTATGGTTAGTATGTTTGGTTGAGATCCCGGGGGCCTCAAGTGAGTTTCGGATGCCCAACGGTTCAATTTTTGGACTTAGGAGGTTGCTGAAGTTTTTCTGGTGTCTGAGTTCTGGTTTCCTTATACGCGATCACGTGGGGTGATCCGCGACCGCGTAGGCTTAGCTGGGCAGAGGATAGAATTTTTCTTTGCGTTCACGGACATGGTATGCAAAAGCGTAGTGATGAGAGGTGGTGCTTCGCGAATGCAGAGACAAGGTCGCGTTCGTGTAGGGTTAAGTGGACCAAAGCTGGGCCATGTGCTTTGCTCATCGCGAACGCGTGAGGACATTCACGATCGTGTGAGTATGGGAGCCAGAGCATCGCGTTCGCATGGTGGTTTATGCGATTGTGTAGAGTTAATTTCTGGGCCAGCAAAGTTGTTCTTCGCGATCGCGAGGCTATTTCTGCGATCGCACTTAAGGAATCACTAGGCAGTATTAAAGTTCAAAAACGAGGGTTTTGAGTTCATATCACAAAATTGAATTGGGAGCTCGATAGAAGACGAAAGTTTGAGAGATTTTCATAGGAAGTCATTGGGTAATGATTTCTAACTCCTTTATGGTTATATCCCACTAATCTATCATTAATTTTATCATTTAATTTCGGATTTGGGGTGAAAATTTGGGAAACATTGAGAAAAGTTCTTAGGCCAAATTTTGGGGTTTTGATCGAGATTTTGGTATCGGATTTGAGTAATTTTGGTGCGAGTGAATTTGTGAGTGAATGGGTGATTGTATTTTATGACTTTTACCCGATTCTGAGATGTGGGCCCGGGGAGGTGTTTTGAGCGATTTCAATTTCTTGCGTTAGCTTTGATTTCATTAGCTAGATTAATTTCTTGTAGTTATATTTATGCTATGTAATTGATTTTGGCTAGATTTGGGCCACTTGGAGCTGGATTTTCGTGGGAAAGGCATTGTGACTAATTGATTGAGCTTGGTTCAAGGTAAGTGGCTTGCCTAACCTTGTGTGAGGGAAACTCCCCTTAGGATTTGATACTGTTTGATATGTGAGCATCGTGTACGTGAGGTAACAAGTACGTACACATGCTATTTGTTGTGAAACTCCATTTTTGACTAAGTCATAAATTGTTTTCTCATTATTTGAAACACATTAGCATATGTAACCATCCTGTTTTGACTAGAATAACATACCTACTTCTTTAACTGCCTATTTGAACTCTTTGCAGCATGTTTAGTGAAATTTCCTACTTTCCTTGACTTGAACTTAGTCTAAACTATAGGATTTCTTGCTGTAATTGTTATTTCGGTTGGTTGTGCTGCATATTTACTTTGGGACTACGGAACGGTATTCTGGGAGATCTCCCTGTTTTGCATATTTATTTTGGGACTACGGAACTGTATTCCGGGAGATCCCCCTGCACATTTATGTTTGGGACTACGAGACGGTATCTCGGGAGATCCCATATTGTTATTCACTGTGTTCTGAGCTGTTGTCTTTCATTGATTCTATTCCTGTTAGATTTTTGTATTTATTTTACTGCGATATTTCATTCTGTCTAATTTCATTATATTTATACCAGTAGGGCCCTGATCTGATCTCGTCACTACTCGATCGAGGTTAGGCTTGGCACTTACTGGGTACCGTTATGGTGTACTCACGCCCTTTCCTGCACATATTTTCGTGTGCAGATCCAGGTTCATCTTACTGACCTCATCACTAGTTGTAGTCGTTGCTGCTTATTGGAGACTTCAAGGTACATCTACTCGCGCCCGCAGATCCTCGGAGTCCCCCTCTATCCCCCTATGTTCATTTTCCTTCTTTCTATAGAAATGATGTATAGAACGGTTAAGATTTCTTAGTGGCTTGTGACTTACGGTATTCCAGGTTTTGGGAAATTGTTTTGTACATTTTCAAAGGTGCTATTTGTATATGCCGAGTGGCATTCAGTTGTTTATTAGATATTTGTTACTGTTAGTAGTTAATGTTCATGCTTTAGTTTCACTTTCGCAAAAGTGTTAGGCTTACCTAGTCGTAGAGACTAGGTGTCGCCACGACGGTTCACGGAGGGAGAAATTGGGTCGTGACAAGTTGGTATCAGAGCTTTAGGTTCATAGGAGTCGTGAGTCACAAGCCGGTTTATTAGAGTCTCGCGGATCGGTATGGAGACGTCTGTACTTATCTTCGGGGGGCTATGGAACTGTTAGGAACAAACATACTTCCTGTATTCCTTGTCGTGCGAGTTATTGGCATCAAATTCTAAATATTCTTTATTCTATTCTTTCCTGGAGATGGTGAGGATCCGTACCGGAGGATCTAACGACCAGGCACCCGCGCCCCTACTAGAGCCGCCAGAGGCCGAGGCCGGGGTAGAGTACAGCAACGCGGGGCATCTAGAGCACCCGCGCAAGATGCGACAGATGAGCCCCCAACAGTTCGAGCTGGAGGGCAGGCACCAGAGGTTCCTATTGCTGCACCAGCCCTCCAGGAGAATCTAGCCCAGTTCATGAGCATGTTCAACACCTTAGCTCAGGCTGGATTGATTCCATTAGCTCCCGCCACATCGCAGGCTGGGGGAGGGGCACAGACTCCCGCAGCCCACACTCCTGAGCAGAGGGTCTAGGTTGATCAGGCCCTAAAGTTCATTCTTATGCCGTCGGTAGACCCGGTTCAGCATGAGACTAGGACATCCGCTTCTGAGGCGGAGCAGCTCAGACTTGAGTGGTACCAGAAGTAACACCCACCTACCTTCAGCGGATTGGCTATAGATGATGCTCAGGGTTTCTGGAGGAGTGTCATCATATTATCCGTACTATGGGCGTAGTAGAGACGAGTGGGGTTTCTTTTACCACTTTCCAGCTTAGAGGAGCAGCCTATTAGTGGTGGCGTGCTTATGATTCGAGTAGTCCGGATGAGGCAGCTTCACTTACATGGACTAAATTCTTGGACATGTTTTTGAAAGAGTATGTCCCTCAGAGCCTTAGGGATTCATGGCGTGCGGAGTTTGAGCAGTTGCACCAGGGTGCTATGACTGTGTCAGAGTATGCAGTCCGCTTCAGTGATTTGGCCCGACATGCACCGGCTTTGGTTGCCACAGTTCGAGAGAGGGTTCGATGATTGTTTGAGGGACTCCACCCCAGTATTAGGATTAGTATGGTCAGGGAGCTAGAGATAGATATTCCTTACTAGCAGGTTGTGAGTATTTCTAGGAGATTGGAGGGCATGCTTGCCCGAAATTGAGAGGAGAGAGAGTCCAAGAGGTCTTGAGAGGCTGGTTCTTATTATGGAGCTCGTACCCCAACAACCCTCCATGGTAGGGGTTATGTGGGTCGCCCCGTTCATTCAGCTCTTCCAGCCGCCAGTGGTGTTCCAACCCCTTCTAGGCCCAGGGAGCATTATTATGCACCGCCAGTATCTAGTGTGCCTCCTGCTCGGGGTGCTTTTAGTGGCCAGTCTAGCAGACCTGGCCCGAGTCAGTCGCAGCAGCCACGCCCTCCGAGGGGTTGTTTTGAGTATGGAGACACCCGCCATATGGTGAGGGATTGCCCCAAACTTAGTAGTGTTGCACCTCCATAGACTTCTCAGCCACCACGTACTCCACCGGGTCCTCAAGCCATGATTCCAGCACCAGCTACTGCCCCACCTGCTCAGCTAGCTCGAGGTCGAGTTTAGGGAGGTCGAGGTCGCCCTAGAGGGGGAGGCCAGACCAGGTATTATGCTCTTATGGCTCGTATAGAGGCAATTGCTTCTGACTCTATCATTACAGGTATTGTTCCAGTCTGTCATAGAGATGCGTCGGTATTATTTGACCCAGGCTCTACATATTCATATGTGTCCTCTTATTTTGCCCCACATTTGGGCGTATCTCGAGATTCTTTGAGTTCCTCTATTTATGTGTCTACTCTTGTAGGAGATTCTCTTGTTGTGGACCGCGTGTATCGGTCGTTTTTGATTGCTCTTAGTGGTTTTGAGACCAGAGCCCTCTTATTATTACTCAGCATGGTAGATTTTGATGTTATATTGGGCATGGACTGATTGTCTCCCCATTATGCTATTCTTGATTGTCACGCTAAGACCGTGATGCTGGCTATTCCAGGCTTACCTCGATTAAAGTGGAGAGTTACCTTAGAGTATACTCCCAGCCAAGTTATTTTATTTCTTAAAGCTCAACGAATGGTTGAGAAGGGGTGTGACACGTATATAGCTTATGTGAGAGATGTCAGTATTGATACCCCTATAGTTGAATCAGTTCCAGTAGTGAGGGACTATCTGTATTTGTTCCCAGCTGATCTTCCGGGCATGCCGCCCGACAGAGATATTGATTTCGGCATTGATTTATTGCCGGGCACTCAGCCCATCTCTATTCCTCCATAACGCATGGCTCCTCCTGAGTTGAAGGAGCAGTTGCAGGAGTTGCTTGATAAGGGCTTTATTCAGTCCAGTGTGTCACCTTGGGGTGCTCCTATCTTGTTTGTGAAGCAAAAGGATGGTTCTATGCGTATGTGTATTGATTATCGCTAGTTGAACAAAGTCACAATGAAGAACATGTATCCTTTGCCTCATATTGATGACCTATTTGATCAATTACAGGGTGCCAAAGTGTTTTCCAAGATTGACTTGTGTTCAGGCTATCATCAGTTGAAGATTCGGGAGCCAGATATCCCGAAGACTGCTTTCAGGACCAGATATAGTCACTATAAGTTTCTTGTTATGTCTTTTGGGCTGACCAATGCCCCAGCAACTGCACTTGATGCATAGTGTGTTCCGATCCTATATTGATTCTTTTGTCATCATATTTATTGATGACATTCTAGTGTATTCCCAGACTCGGGAGGATCATGAGCAGTGCCTGAGGACAGTGCTTTAGACTTTGAGAGAAAAGAAGCTTTATGCGAAGTTCTCAAAATGTGAGTTCTGGTTAGACTCCGTGGCATTTTTGGGTCGTATTGTGTCGAGTGAGGGGATCAAGGTGGATTCGAAGAAGGTGGAAGCAGCGCAGAGTTGGCCTAGACCATCCTCAGCTACAGAGATCCGGAGTTTTCTTGGGTTGGCGGGGTATTACCGTCGGTTTGTTGAGGGATTTTCTTCTATTGCAGCATCTATGCCCAGGCTGACCCAGAAGGGTGCTCCGTTCAGGTGGACAGAGGAGTGTGAGGAGAGCTTTCAGAAGCTCAAGACAGTTTTGACCACAACCCAGTATTGGTATTGCCTTCAGGTTTGGGGTCTTATACAGTTTATTGTGATGCGTCGCGAGTTGGCATCGGCGTGGTGTTGATGCATGACCGTAGGGTGATTGCCTACACGTCCAGACAACTGAAGGTGCATGAAAAGAACTATTCTATTCACAACCATAAGCTAGCAGCTATTGTTCATGCCTTAAAGATTTGGAGGCACTATTTGTACGACGTTCCTTGTGAGATCTACACTGATCACCGGAGTTTGCAGTATCTGTTCAAGCAGAAGGATCTTAATTTTCGTCAGAGGAGGTGGTTAGAGCTGCTTCAGGATTATGACATCACCATTTTATACCACCCGGGGAAGGCCAATGTGGTGGCCGATGCTTTGAGTCGCCAGACAGAGAGTATGGGGAGTTTAGCTTATCTACCAACAGTAGAGAGGCCCATGGCGTTGGATGTTCAGGCCTTAGCCAGCCAGTTTGTGAGATTGGATATTTCTGAACCGAGTCGAGTATTGGCTTGTGTGGTTTCTCGATCTTCCCTTTATGATCGTATCAGGGAGCGTCAGTATGATGACCCCCATCTGCTTGTCCTTAAGGACATGGTCCAGCACGGTGATTCTAAGGAGGTCACTATTGGGGAGGATGGTGAATTGAGGATGCATGGAAGGTTATGTGTGCCCAATGTGGACGGTTTGCGTGAGTTGATTCTCCAGGAGGCTCGCAGCTCGCGGTACTCCATTTATCCGGGTGCCGCAAAGATGTATCAGGACCTGAGGTAGCATTATTGGTAGAGGAGGATGAAGAAGGACATAGTTGAGTATGTGGCTAGATGTCTATATTGCCAGCATGTGAAGTATGAGAATCAGCGACTGGGTAGGTTGCTTCATAAGATAGAGATTCCAGAGTGGAAATGGGAGCGAATCACTATTAACTTTGTTGTTAGACTCCCACGGACTCAGCGGAAGTTTGATGCAGTTTGGGTGATTGTGGACAGGCTGACCAAGTCATCTCATTTCATTCCTGTGATGACTACCTATTCTTTCGAGAAGCTGGCTCGAGTTTATATCTGAGAGATTGTCAGACTTCATGGCGTGCCGGTATCTATCATTTCTGACCGGGGCTCGCAGTTTACATCGCGGTTTTGTAGAGCCGTACAGCAGGAGTTGGGTACTCGGGTAGAGTTAAGCACAACTTTTCACCCTCAGACGGACGGGCAGTCTGAGCGGACTATTCACATTCTTGAGGATATGCTCCGTGCGTGTGTGATGGAGTTTGGAGGTTCTTGGGATAAGTTCTTGCCCTTGCGGAGTTTGCTTACAACAACAATTATCAGTCCAGCATTCAGATGGCACCGTATGAGGCTCTGTATGTAGGCAGGGTCGGTCCCTAGTGGGTTGGTTCGAGCCGGACGAGGCCAGATTATTGTGTACGGACTTGGTTCAGGATGCCTTGGAGAAAGTGAAGGTGATTTAGGACAGACTTCACACAGCCCAGTCCAGACAAAAGAGTTATGCGGACCGGAAGGTTCGCGATGTTGCATTCATGGTTGGAGAGCGGGTCCTGCTTTGGATTTTGCCTATGAAGGGCGTTATGAGGTTTGGAAAGAGGGGAAAGCTAAGCCCAAGGTTTATTGGCCCCTTTGAGGTGTTGCGGCGAGTTGGAAAGGTTGCTTATGAGCTTGCCTTACCTCCCAACCTAGTAGGAGTTCATCCGGTATTTCATATTTCGATGCTCCGGAGGTATCACGGCGATGCGTCACATGTGTTGGATTTTAGCTCAGCCCAGTTGGACAAGGATCTATCCTACGTTAAGGAGCTAGTGGCTATTTTGGACAGGCAGGTACGGAAGCTGAGCTCAAAGATCATTGCATTAGTAAAGGTTCAGTGGCGGGGCCAGCCGGTCAAGGAGGCGACTTGGGAGATCGAGCAGGATATGCATTGCCATTATCCCCATCTTTTTACAGCTTCAGGTATGTCTCTATACTCGTTCGAGGACGAACGATTATTTTAAGAAGGGGAGGATGTGACGACCCGGCCGGTCGTCTTGAGAGTTATAGCCCTGATCCCCTAGTTAACTGCTTCCCCCGTATAGTTTTCTACTATTGTGAATTGCCGAGAGGTTTCATTTTGTTTTTTGGAAGTGTTTGGGACACTTAGTCCCTAAATGGAGGTTTAAGCCTTAAGATTGGCACCGTAGTCAAAACTGTGTGAAGATGACTCCGAAATGGAGTTCTGTCGGTTCCATTAGCTCCGTTAGGTGATTTTGGACTTAGGAGCGTGTCTGGATTGTGTTTTGGAGGTCCGTAGCTTATTTAGGCTTGAAATGGCGAAAGTCGAATTTTTGAAGTTTTGGACCGGTAGTGAAAATATTTATATCGGGGTCAGAATCTGGAATTGGACGTGTTTTGGTTTGTTTCAGCGTCGGTTGTCAAATTTTGAAGTTTCAAGTTTTTTAAGTTTGAATTGGAGGGTGATTCTTGATTTTTGCATTGTTTGATGTAGTTTGAGGGCTCGACTAAGTTCTTATGGTATTTTAGGATCGGTTGGTATGTTTGGTTGAGGTCCCGGGGGTCTCGGGTGAGTTTCGGATGCCCAATGCTTTAGGAAAGGCATTGTGACTGATTGATTGAGCTTGATTCGAGGTAAGTGGCCTGCCTAACTTTGTGTGGGGGAAACTCCCCTTAGGATTTGGTACTATTTGATATGTGAGCGTCGTGTACGTGAGGTGACGAGTACGTACACAGGCTATTTGTTGTAAAACTTCGTTTTTCACTAAGTCATAATTTGTTTTCTCCTTATTTGAAACACACTAGCATATGTAACCATCCTGTTTAGACTAGAATAGCATGCCTACTTGTTTAACTGCCTATTTGAACTCTGTACAGCATGTTTAGTGAAATTTCCTGCTTTCATTGACTTGAACTTAGTCTAAACTGTAGGATTGCTTGCTGTAATTGTTATTTTGGTTGGTTGCGCTGCATATTTACTTTGGGACTACGGAACGGTATTTCAGGAGATCCCCCTGTACTGCATATTTACTTTGGGACTACGGAACGATATTCCGGGAGATCCCCTTGTTTTGCATATTTATTTTGGCACTACGGAACGGTATTCTGGGAGATCCCCCTACATATTTACATTTGGGACTACGAGACGGTATCTCGGGAGATCCCCTATTGTTATTCACTGTGTTCTGAGCTGTTGTCTTTCATTGATTCTATTCCTGTTAGATTTCCATATTTGTTTTACTGCGATATTTCATTCTATCTTATTTCATTATATTTATACCAGTAGGGCCCTGATCTGATCTCGTCACTACTCGACTGAGGTTAGGCTTGGCACTTACTGGGTACCGTTATGGTGTACTCATGCCCTTTCTTGCACATATTTTTCGTGTGCAGATCCAGGTTCATCTTACCGGCCTCATCACTAGTTGTAGTCGCTGCTGCTTATTGGAGACTTCAAGGTACATCTTCTCGCGCTCGCAGATCCTCGGAATCCCCCTCTATCCCCCTATGTTCATTTTCCTTCTTTTTATAGAAATGATGTATATAACGATTAAGACTTCTTAGTAGCTTGTGACTTACGGTATTCCAGGTTTTGGGAAATTGTT
Organism: Nicotiana otophora; assembly: GCA_000715115.1. NCBI lineage: Eukaryota > Viridiplantae > Streptophyta > Magnoliopsida > Solanales > Solanaceae > Nicotiana > Nicotiana otophora. The sequence continues at coordinate 86,542 of AWOL01S0005940.1, forward strand.
TTGTACATTTTCAAAGGTGCAATTTGTATATGCCGAGTGGCATTCAGTTGTTTATGAGATATTTGTTACTGTTAGTAGTTAATGTTCATGCTTTAGTTTCACTTCCGCAAAAGTGTTAGGCTTAACTAGTCGTAGAGACTAGGTGCCGTCACGACGGTTCATGGAGGGAGAAATTGGGTTGTAACAAATACACACAATTAAACCAAGTTCTTCAAATAAATGTCTTTCACATATAATTCTTCCAAATAACTCTCTTTTAAATATAATTTCCTCAAATAAATATCCTTCAAATATAATTCTTTCAATAAATCTTTTTCAAATATAATTTTCTCAATAAATATCTTTCACATACAATTCCTTCAAATACTACTTTTTGAATAAAAATCCTTTCAAATAAATATTTTGAATATAATTCTTTCAATTAAAAGTTACCATGTGATATCTCATTTCAAAATTATAAAAATACGGGTCTCAACCCTTTTCATATTTTCATGGCACTTCATGCCCATAATTAAATTATCATATTTTTCCGGCACCTCGTACCCATTTTTCATATCATATCTGCACTGACAGTTCACGTGCCAGTAATAAAACCATCATATTTTCCCCGGTACTTCGTGACCATATTTCATATTTTAACTGCACGGACAATTCACGTGCCAATATCATCATTATTTACTCACGGCACCTCGTGCCCACATTTCTTTTCATAATCCGTCTGGCAATAGCCACAGGCTCCCTCAATTTCAACATAAATCAGACTATTATCGATTAACCAACAACAAGACAAATTGCACAAGGTATAAAATTAAACACAAGGAAAATCACAACATCACATAAAATCACCAATGCAACCACTCCACATCATCACATATCATCCCTGACAATAGCCACCCTTATCTCTCCTATAATAGCCTCTCTTATCCCTCCGCCTTGACAATATCAATAGCCACCCTTATCTCTCCTATTGTCACCCTTATCTCTCCTATAGCCACCCTTATCGCTCCGCCCAGACAATATTCCAACACATATAACAACAATGAAATACCACCCTTATATCCACATAATATCAACAGTGAAATGCCACCCTTATGTCCTCAAAATAATAACTCAAATAACATAATAATTTACACGGAATATTATCACGACAACATACAAAATCAATTCATATCACGATTTGCCCAATGGCCACAACCAATTCTAAAGATATAACAAAATCAATTAATTTCACAACAAATAACCCAAGGCTCCACACAATGTGTATAAAATCTCAAAATCAATCAACATAGATAGAAAATAATCAGCATAGGGCAACACCTTCATTAATCCAAATTTAAATAATTATATTAACACTTCTTCTTAAGCTTACTTAATTAATTATTTGCACAGGTAAAAATTCATAATGAAATTAAATTCCAAGAAATATCAAACCATCGAACTCACAGAATTCACATAAATATACAAATAATAATTACATCGAATTGTCGTATAAAAGTAAGTTCAATAAATGTGATTCGAGGCATAACAATTAGATGATTAAATATATGCCCACAATTATCCAATTTCTTTCTACCTTTTTATTATATAAATATCTAATAATTATCCTTTAAATTATTTTGTGATGACTTAATCATCCAAGCTTATTATTTACACCAACATGTATGTTTTATAATATTTTACTTCATTTGTTTTTCTATAATTGCATTATTTGTGCCAAAATAGCTTTTATATTTTTATAATATTAAGTTATTGTTTTCAATCATTTTAGCGCACAAATAATATTTTTTGTAATTTATTAATTACTTTTGATAAATTTTGTGTATTTAAACAACGGCCCAATTTTTAAACCAATTTCGGACCAAATGAATGGCCCAAACACTAAAATACCTAGCCCTGTTACCCCAGCCCAAAGCCAAACGACCCATGTCTAATACCCGATCGCGACCCGCTTCTAAACCACTCGCCCATCCAATTTTTTTATCTCAGCCGTTGATCTCTCAAGATCAACGGCCATCGTCCACTCCCCCCTCTTAAATTAACCTAACC
>AWOL01S0005940.1:88792-130358 GCA_000715115.1 Nicotiana otophora
CCCTAATCCCCTCTCCTAATCCCACTAATAACGGGATTTGACTACCATTCTCTTGCCATATTCGAATCCTTTTGGTACTGGTTGTCCGTTTGTGGTGTTACCTAGGTGCTTGCCTAAACATGACAAGAAATATCTTCCGAAATCGAACCAAAGTGGTTCGAATCTTTGGTTTTGAGCACGATTTCGTCTACATACATTCAATACTATACTGTGTGAGTTTGATTTTGTTTGGATTCTGCTGATTTACACTTTCCCTAAAACAAAACTAGGGTTTATAGGTTTTCTCTCTTAAATTGATTTCAAATCGATTTGCATGTTTTTTTTTCCTTGTTTGTTGCTTAAATTATTTAGTTTCCTTATATGTTTGCTCGATTTTGACTTCTATATAACCCCTCCCCCATGCCCTTTTGGATACACCTTTAATCAAAACATTTCCATTAAAAAGCTAAAGATCTTCACTCTGTGTTTCGTTTATTCTCTTGTTCTGCTTTGGCTCTTGGCCGGCTGAAAGCCAATGCCACCGAAATTCTTATGTTTTCAACCTTCCTTGGGTGTGAGCACTGCCCTGGGTTTCTCGAAGCCCTTGGGAACTTGACGCATCTAAGGTCCTAGGTTATACTGCTTTGTTAACGTTCAAAGTGATTATGTTCTTTTTCTTGTTTGTCTACTTGGCAATCAGTAATTGGTGAGTTCTTAGCCTTTGCAATGTTCATTTTCTTATGTTCATGATTAGCATATCCATGCCTCTGAAATTACATAACCTAATGTGTTTCTAGACTATCTCTATGTGTAACTCTTCTTATAATATGAACCTCTCTAGCATTTTCTCATGCCTAAATTGTCAGTTCTAAAATGTATTTGTGTTTAACTTGAACAATTTAGACCATTTGAAGCTCGTTTAGCTTAATGTATTGGTACTTTTAGTGTTTACATTGGTTATATGATATCAGTTTGTTTCCTGCCTTGTCCTGGATTTCCATAGTGATTGATTTGTATCTGTGATATGCCCCAATCCATGTTAAACCCCTCATTCTAGCTATGAGTTGCTGCTATGATCATTTTATCACTAACTATGTCCTTACCCTGCCCAACTCTGTACTCCTTAGCAAGTAGTTGGAACCTTTTAGAATAGCTTCTTAACTTGTGTTCCCTATAACATTTGATTCTGTTTGCCTTATTAATGTGAGTTGCACTGTTCAACCCCTAGTGTTTAGCATAATTTGACCCTTAGGCTTGAACCTGTTAAATTATGTTTGTCTTATTTGGCATAATGCCTTGCTTATTAATTTCTTAATCCCATAAGCCATAATTCCCTTTTGCTTCTTACAGATGTACCCTTCCCTCAATGTGCTAAGTGTGGACTTATGATATTAACCTGTCTCTTGAGTTTTTTTACCCTCTGTGTTGATATGTTCATTGTGTGATCACTCTTACAATGCCTGTTCCTAAATGCAAATGCACTTCTTCAAACTCTGCTATTGGCTACTGTTTTTATTCTTATTGGTTGTTTACCCTATTCTGAACCTATAATTCTTCGCCGGCTGAAAGCCAAGGCCACTAAAGCTTTCTCTATTAACCTCCCTAGTGTGAGCACTGTTCGGGGTCCATTTTGAGACCCTTGTGAACTCTGACACACTAGGGCCTGAGGTTCTTTGGCCATTTTCCTTACTTCTCAGTTCTGTCCTTCTTTCTGCCTGTTGAATGTGCAAATTGACTTGTGTAAGTGATTGTTTCCTGGATCCTATGATCAAACCATGGTTGTAGGGTTTGGTTCGAATTCTCCTATGGTTTTTGGGCTATGTTGAGATCTGTGTGGAGAAAGAGCTTAGTTGAAGGCTTGTCAGTGCTGGGTATCTTTTGGGTCTGTCTTGGGCCTACTGTTATTGCTTGTACTACTTGGTAATTTATTCATTATTGGGCCTATAATAATTCTGTAATAACAGTTGGGGTGATAGTGACATTGGGAAATGGGTATCTCTTAATATTTGCATGTAAAAGGGTAGAAAGCATGTTTATAGGATTTGTGTGATCTATTTGCTATCCGACTTGTTATATGTGAATCTCTTTGTGCACTATTAGAAATCATGTTATTAGGGGATCACACACTCACATAATTAGTATGTTGTCAATACATGAGTATTCTATCTATTCTTGTGTCTACTGCTATGTGTTGCTAGAAAACATGCCTACAGGAAATAATTGCTAATGACTGCTCCTTAATTTGTTCAGTAGATATCATGCACATAGGATTTTAACTAATTAATTCGCTATTGCAATCTCATCATCCATCTAGAAAGCATGCCTATAGGAGCTAATTGTATGAGAATCAGTTCCAATAGCCAAGCTTTAGAAATCATGCCTATAGGACACCACTACTTGCTTTTCAAATGTTGTTTTATTGTTTATCCACGCGATTATTAGGAAGCGTAATAATTTTGAGAATTTCCAATAAGTTTCGCTGTTACTTATTGTATAAATCACTTAGAAATCATGCCTATAGATGTGTTCACTGATAATCTGTAATAATTAGCAGCATCTGGCATTTACCAATTGGTAATTTGGAAATCATTAGGTCTAAAAATGTCTTGCGCATCTGAAACAGATCATCTAGAAACCATGCCTATAGAGTTTAACAACTCCAATCCCTTCAATTCTGAAAACTGCCTAATATGTAAAATCTGTTTGCGTGCATTTGTTTGCCTAATTGCGGAGGCTAATGTGAGCCTTTAATTGGATCTAATTGCAGTCCTATTTGTTTTGAATTGTCGCCTAGTTTTATCATTTTTGAGCATCCTAAGTTAAGTCTAGAACCACCCAAAAATAGAGGTCCAAATGCCTCCTGGACCATAGGCATGAGACGGGCAGTGCACGCATAAGGCACGATTTAGAATCAACTAGTGCGCTTTAGGTAATAACGTAAAGATAGTAATCGGGTAGCAGGAGATGATAGTCTGTGCCCGCTGAATAATACGAGTTACACCCCATCTTGAGAGAGTTACGAAGTATTATTTATGTTGCACGGGGTGATCCTTTAGGGGAAAAAACTCAGGACCCCCCATTTATCTTTGAAACAAGTGTTTGTATTTACTCAAAGTCTTTGATAATAAAACTTCCCAAACTTCTTGTTTTCTCTGTCTTTGTTTATCTGACTAATTTATATAATTCAAGTTTGGCCGGGACCCACAGTTGTGGACCTCGAAGAGTGTCTAACACATTCTCTTCCAGGTAATTTCGAGCTCTTATCTGATCTTTGGTGATGCAAACTAGTCAAACTCGAGTCATATGCAAATAGGTGCCAAACGCACCTTAAAAATCATTAGGTGACGACTCTCCTCTTTTAATATCTCCTTTAAAAGAGTTGTCACATGTCGAGGCCCGATTTCGAGAGAAAACGGGGCGCGATAGCATGGCGACTCTGCTGGGGATATTTAGGCTCTTACCATAGCAAACTTGGTTTATATGAATTAGTATTCTCTGATAAATGTGTTTCCTTGTTCTTTTATTATTTTGCTGCTACATGAATATCCCGCTCATGTTTCCCATTTTATTGCTGCATGCACAACCTTTCCCTTATTATCCCTCTATTTAAATTCATATTAATATGCAAATCCCTTCCCTTATTTTCCCTTTTTTTCTCAAATTGGCTCTAACATGCGTGTTCCTTTTTTAGTCGTACTTATTTGCTTCAAGTCGCCTTTTAAATTGCTACACTATGTTTCTCCCCACCCTTACTCCCTCGCTTACTTTTTACGATTTCCACATTGCACAAACTAACTTCTTCTTGTTTTACTTTCTTTTCATGTCTTTTAAGTTTTATTTTAATACTGCATTTACTGTTTTCATCATGCAAAATATTTAACAACGTGTTGTTTATATTTGCATAAAGCATGATCCACATCATATTCTACTCTTGCCCAATTAATACCATAGCGGCACTTGATAAGTGTCCGCGCTCTTTCGAAATTACCCTTTAAATTTGGAAAGGCTTATTTGCGGTAAAACAAGTCGATTAGCGGTGCAGTCGATGGTTCCGTGCCTTTCCCTCTCAAGTTGTCTGCTTGAGGGTACCTGTCTAGACTCTTCTAGAAACCCCACTCTAATATTACCTGTGCATGCATCATGTCCAAACCTAGTATGAGTTAGAACGCTGTCCGCGTGATAACCCGATAAGGCAAGCCTTGTCCAAAATCCGCAGGGATTTCTGTACTCCCAGTGGATACCATCACGATATGTGCATTATTAGGAGAAAACATGCCCGTATGCCGATCATTAATGTGTAAATAGTCAAATTCGGAGGGGGAAAGAGCTAACTTTATTTGTTTTGCAGAAATGAGGAATGAAGTCCCTAGGTTCGGCATGGTTAAAAATATCCCACATTTACTATTGGATTGGTGGAAAAACCTCTCACCAAGTGACAAAAACCATGTAAAAAGAGTTATGGGAAATTTACCCTCTTTATTAGACATTCAGCCAAACAATGCATTAATTGAGGCCGCCACCATGTTTTGGGATGAGAAGAGAGCTGTCTTCTGTTTTGGCGACATAGAAATGACTCTTTTAGAGGAAATAGGAGGCTCGTTAGACTCCCATGGGATAGCCCTGGTTTGTTGGTACCGAAAAACCGCACTTCCCAAGATTTCTTGAAAATGATGGGTTTCAAGAAAAATGATGAGTTACTCTGTCTGAAGAAGTCTTATATACCGTTTGAGTTCCTTTATGAGCGTTATGGGCACAACAAGTCATATATCCTTTACCATGATGAACTTGCCATTACTTTTTTGGGTTGGACACACCGTCGGGTATTCGTATTCATCGTCTGTTTTCTGGAAATGCTGATATTTTTGATGAAGGGAGAAAGGATCCACACTCGCCTAACTATGGTCGCTAGGACCTTAATGGAGGGAATTAAGGGGAAAACTTACACCATTGTCCCTATGATCTTGGCTGAGATGTACCGGGCTTTAGACCGTTGCAAAAACGGGTATGGTCACTTCGAGGGTTGCAATCTGTTACTGTAGGTATGGTTGTTAGAACACTTTCAAAGAGGTGAATTCCGTCAAGAACTTCTGCGACGACCATGGAATGACCATATAGCCTATCACCATCTGAAGAGAATGGTTTTTATCCCAAATAGGTTTGCGCAACCGGGAAACACTATGAGCTAGGTACATTTCTTCAACAATCTGACTGATGAAAAAGTGCATTGGATGTTCGAATGGTTCCCTAGTAGTGAGTTCATCATCAGGTCGAGAGAGGCTCCTCATCTAGTGCTAATCGGGTTGAGAGAAATCTATCTTTATGCTCATATAAGGGTTATGAGGCAAGCTGGGAGAAAGCAGGTTATACCTCGGGTTTTCAACATGGTCCAGTACAAAGCAGACATTAAGGGGAACATCATTCCATTCAAGTTCGAGGCATATCATATGTGGCATCAAACGATCATTCTAGAGAAAGATACCATAGAGCCAGATCGGTATCACGCCGGCCATGTGTACTTCTATCCATTATGGTTGGTAGATGATATAGCGGGCGATGTCAAGCCAGGGATTAATCTGAAGAATAGGGTCATAGATGACGCTGCTGAAGCACAAGTCAAATACAGGATGTTGCACAAAAGGGTTTTCGAGACTCAAGCCAGACATTTGGAACAACATAAAGTGGACATGGAAGTAATCAACGAGTGGAAAGGAATCGCTACTAAATCAATAGAGAGATTGGAATATTTGGTGTAGGGGTTAATGGAGCTTGAGAAAAATATGAGAAAAAGGATCTCAGACTATCAGAATACAGAGGGCAACGAAGGAGGGCATCTAGCAAGGGCTTATCTGTTGTTGGACATGCGCGACCTCGGGAACCTGATTAATCGAGCTAAGAAGGCCAAGCATGGAGATGGTCTCTCTGGGACCAAATAGATTAGGAATAATGTTTTATTTGCTTTCTAGACTCGTTTTAGACTTTGATTGTAATAAGGAAAATGCCATTAGTAACGCTTTATAATTCTTGTCGTTTTAGTAGAGATTTGGTTCATTTATCACATTAATGAAATGACGCAATTATTGGCATCAATTTTCTCCAAACCTATATGTCGCTTAGGCCTACCTTGGGCACAATGAGGTCCCCAAAATTAGGACACGAATTTATAATACGGCAAATATCCTCTTAATAACCCTTACTGACTTGGTTACCTTATTAGTTTTTCTTTTTTTGTTTTATTCCCATTCCCCAAAGGTTGGTTCGTGCATAGTGGCATCATCCGCATATCATACTAGATCCAGAGGTCCTCCAACTCCTCCTCCACCAAGTGATCCTAAAGGCAAAAGCAAAGGGAAAGAAAAAATGGACGATTTAAGCGGTATCAGAAAGGACAATGCAGAGAACGTTGAAACCTCGGACGGTCAGAATATTCCAGCACAGAACGAATTGGTCCTACGTCTGGAAAAGACAATATTGGAGCTACAAGGGGAAGTTGAGCAGGTCCGGAACTTGGCAAACCTTTCCCTCACCCTAAATGTCCCCGACCTTGACCAACAAAACACAAACGCCCAAAAACTGGTACCTCCCCAAAACACCAAAATCCGCCAAATCCTCCCGCACTACATCAATACGCGACACCTCCTCAGAACCATAACCCTCCACCGATACCTACTCCTCAACAACACCATCACCACCCAACTCAATACCCACAAACAACCACCTACCACACCCCTCAGAATGCACCACAGCCTACGCCTGACCCGCAAAACTCAACCAATGACCACCATTATGCCCAGATTTCCGGAGTCCACCAAAGTAATTCCATATATGTGGAAACCTTACCCCACACCCCACACCCCACAACAGACCCTATACATACCTGAATCCGCCGAGAAGGACCTGCTTATCAAGAACATGGCGGAGGAACTCAAGAAACTTACTGGCAGAGTTCAAAGTGTCGAAGGGGGCAAAGGTATTGAGGGTTTGAATTATGAGGATTTGTGTATTCAGCCAGATGTAGAACTGCCAGAGGGTTACAAACCTCCTAAGTTCGAAATGTTTGATGGAACTGGTGATCCGAAGGTGCACTTGAGAACATATTGTGACAAGCTTGTAGGAGTTGGTAGGGATGAAAGAATGCGCATGAAATTGTTCATGAATAGCCTCAGCAGAGACGCCCAGTCTTGGTACATCAGTCAAAACCCAAAGAAATGGGTTAATTAAGTGAGCATGGAATCAGATTCCATGGACCGATTTAGGTTTAACACAGAAAACGCACCAGACATTTTTTACATTCAGAATCTCCAGAAGAGGCCAACAGAAACGTTTCGCGAGTATGCTACTCGGTAGAGGTCTAAAGATGCAAAAGTAAGGCCAGCACTGGAAGAAGAACATATGAATAAGTTCTTCGTCAGAGCTCAAGATCCGCAGTACTATAAAAGACTGATGGTTATTGAAAACCATAAATTTTCTGACATTATCAAATTGGGAGAAAGAATAGAAGAAGGGATCAAAAGCGGAATGGTGACAAATTTTGAAGCACTCCAAGCCACAAATAAAGCCTTACAGTCAGGAGGTATCTCTAAGAAGAAAGAAGTAGGTGCGGTGATGGTAGCCCAAGGTCCAAAATCTCCTCTTACATACCAAACACTCCCACCCACATATCAGCCTTCACCTCCCAGATACCAACAACCTACCACCACTTACCATACTTATAACACCTAGCCAACATACTACCACTCACCACCAGCCCGCCAAAATTACCAAACAATTAGACCAAATTTCGACAGCAGACCACCCAGACAATACACCCCAATTGCTGAACCTATAGACCATCTGTACGAGAGGCTGAAGGTTGCCGGTTATATCACTCCCATTCCCGTTGTTTCTATGGAAAACTCTTCCCAGTGGATTAATCCAAACAAGACATGTGCCTACCACTCAGGCATAAAAGGTCATACTATTGATGAGTGTCGTACTTTGAAGGATAAGATTCAGACATTAATTGACACCAAAGTCATACAGGCAAATGAGGATACACCCAATGTCCATAACAATCCTCTTCCAAATCACAGGAGTGGAGGAGTAAACGTGATAGAGACCGATGAAGAATGGGACTCAGAGGGGTCAATTGGACTCATTCGAGAAGGGGATAATTTTGAAACATCTCCAGTCACTCTCACACCTATCATAGTACAGACTCAGGCACCAATTAAAGTTGAGGTAGCTGCACCAACTCCATTTGAGATTGAAGTAACAATGACCTTCATCGTGATGGTATCACCTACGCCGTCTTATAAGTCTAATATTATACCATGGGATTATGTTGCGGATGCAAGAAGGAAATAAAAGGAAAAAATGGAAGAAACAGGTGTAGCGCAAGGCATGACCAGAGTTGGTAGGATTTATACACTCGAGTATTTGGGAGGAACAAGCAAAGAAGCCGCCTCTAAACCGCCTGTCATTAAGACTGGCCCAAATGATCTTTGGAGAAAGGTGCAGGCAAGAGAGTATTCTATGGTTGATCATCTGAACAAAACCCCTACTCAAATATCCATTTTATCACTACTGCAAAACTCCGAGGCACATAGGAATGCCCTGATGAAGGTGTTGAATGAAGCCTATGTACCCAACAACATCACCAGTAGAGAGATGGCCAACATGGTAGGGCAAGTATTGGAAAGCCACAAGATCACTTTTCATGAAGATGAGCTGCCTCCAGAAGGACTAAGTCACAACAGGGCACTGCATATCACAGTGCAGTTTAAAGACAAGTTCATTGTCAGAGTCCTTATAGATGGGGGTTTGAGTCTCAACACATGTCCCCTAACTACTCTGAAAAGATTGGGTAAAGTCCTGCACGAGATACATGCAGGAAGTATGAATGTGAAAGCATTTGATGGGTCTCAAAGGGCCACTATTGGGGGAAACCAACCTCAGCCTACAGATGGGCCCAACCTGTTTGATGTTGAGTCTCAAGTGTTGGACATATCTGCTACCTACAACCTATTGTTGGGACGACCTTGGATACATGCTGCTGGGACCGTAGCTTCTACTCTAAATCAGGTCGTGAAGTTTGAGTAGAACCATCAGGAAGTGATCATCCATGGGGACGGAAGTAATCCCATTTACACTAGTCAAACTGTTCCAGTCATCGAGAATAGAAGAAAGTTGTGTGGAGAAACATACCATCGCATTGAGCATGTCAACACGATTGAGAAAGATAAATGGTAGAGTAGTAAAATAAAGAGCATATTGGCATGAGCAGGGTATAAACCTGGTAGGGGTCTCGATAAGAATCTCCAGGGTATCACTAAACCAATACATCTAAAGCGTCACGGCACAACCTTTGGACTTGGATATCAGTACACCTGGCAGGAGTATAACGATTGGTCGCCACAATGGTGTGGTCCTTATTACCCTCTTGAGCAACCAGTACCACATTTGAGCCAGTCCTTTCATCAAACCAACATGATGTGGGGATTTGAAGAAGATGAAGTTCTAACTGGCTTAAGGAATCAGTTCTTGGAAGATGAAGATATGGACTACAGTGCAATAGTCGAGGAGGAGGAGGAGGAAGTCCTCATTATTCAGACTGTAGAGGAAGGAGTTGTTCTCAAGAATTGGACTGTTGCACCATCAAGAGCCCGTCGAGTTCAGGGTAGCCTGGCAATTAACATCATTTATTTTGAAAGCAATTTTATGAGCATCTAAGACATTTTCAGTATTTTGTTTTAAGCATATTTTGTTTTGAAATAATTGCTCGAGTCATCGAGCCGTACTTATTTGATGTTTTCAAGATTTATCTAATGCATTGTTATTTTTAGTATTTATTATTATTCTTTATATTTTTCTCTACAGCATTATTATTACCTATCCTGATGAACCTACGATTGTGACATGTAATGAGTCAGTGCAACATAAGGATAGTGATTCAGAGGAAATAGAAGAAGAAGAAGATATAATACCGGAGGAAATTGTCAGAAAAGTAGAAAATTTTGAGAACAAGCCTAAGTCCAATTTGAATGAGACCCAAACAATTAATTTGGGAGGCTCTGAAACAGTCAAGGAGACGCGTGTAAGCATTCACCTATCACCGTCAGAGAAGGAAGAGTACGTTCGGTTCATGAAGGAGCATGAGGATATTTTTGCATGGTCCTATGATGATATGACCGGTTTGAGAACGTCCATAGTGGCTCACAAACTACCTACCAACCCTATGTGTCCGCCTGTAAAGCAGAAGCTCAGAAAGTTCAAGCCGGATATGAGTCTGAAAATAAAGGAGGAAGTCACCAAGTAGATCAAAGCCAATGTTCTCAGAGTGGTTGAATATCGACCTAGTTGGATAACATTGTGCCAGTTCCAAAGAAAGATGGAAAAGTGAGAGTGCATGTTGACTATCGGGACTTAAACGGAGCAAGTCCCAAAGATGATTTCCCATTGCCTAATATACACATACTGATCGACAATTGTGCCAAGCATGAACTCCAATCTTTTATGGATTGCTTCGCGGGATATCATCAGATCTAGATGGATGAAGAGGATGCCGAAAAGATAGCCTTTATTACACCATGGGGGTGTATTGCTACAAAATGATACTGTTTGGCCTAAAGAATGCTGCAGCCACCTATATGAGGGCTATGACAACCATTTTTCATGACATCATACACAAAGAGATAGAGGTGTATGTGGATGACGTCATCATCAAATCCAAGAGAAGCATAGATCATATAGCAGATTTGAGGAAATTCTTCGATCGACTTCGAAGATACAACTTGAAACTAAATCCCGCAAAATGTACCTTCGGAGTCCCTGCCGAAAAGTTATTAGGGTTCATCGTCAGCCGCCGAGGAATTGAGCTAGACCTGTCAAAGGTCAAGGCTATCTAAGATTTTCCACCTCCGAAAAACAAGAAAGATGTGATGAGTTTCTTGGGGCGTCTCAATTACATCAGCCGTTTCATAGCACAATCAATTGTGATCTGTGAACCAATTTTCAAAATGTTAAAGAAAGACACCGCAACAAGTTGGACTAAAGAATTCCAGAAGGCTTTTGACAAAATCAAGGAATATTTGTCCACACCACCAGTCCTGGTCCCGCCGGAACCTGGTAGACCTCTGCTACTCTATTTGTTCGTACTAGATAGGGCTTTCGATTGTGTCTTGGGACATCACGATAAGACGGGGAGAAAAGATCATGCTATATACTATCTAAGGAAGAAGTTCACACCCTACGAGGTACGGTATTCTTTGCTGGAACGCACTTATTGTGCCTTGACGTGGATAGCTCAAAAGTTGAGGCACTACTTCTGTGCCTATACCACGTATCTCATATCAAGGATGGATCCTCTGAAATACATTTTCCAGAAACACATGCCTACAGGGAAGCTGGCAAAATGGTAGATACTATTGAGTGAATTCGACATCGTCTACGTAACTCAGAAGGTGGTCAAGGGACAGGCATTAGCAGGTCATCTGGAAAAACATCCTATAAGAGGAGAATACGAACCGTTGAAAACGTATTTTCCTGTTGAAGAGATATCATTTGTAAGAGAATATATCACCGAAACCTACAACGGTTGAAGAATGTTCTTCGATGGGGCTGCAAATTTCAAAGGAGTGGGTATCAGAGCTGTTTTGGTATCAGAGACAGGTCAACATTACCCGGTATCCGCAAAAATCAGATTTTCGTGCACCAACAATATGGCAGAATATGAGGGTTGCATCTTGGGCTCAATTTGGCCATTGACATGAACATTCAGGAATTGCTGGTAATTGGCGATTCAAACCTTTTGGTACATCAGGTTCTAGGAGAGTGGGCTACAAAGAATACCAAAATATTACCATATATGTACTATGTGCAAGAGTTGATGAAGAGATTCAGAAAGATAGAGTTCAAATATATTCCGATAATCCAGAATGAGTTCGCAGATGCATTGGCCACCCTGTCTTCCATGATACAACACCCGAATAAAAATTTCATCGACCCTATTCCAGTAAGGATCCATAATCGGCCAGCTTATTGCGCCCATGTTGAAGAAGAAACGGATGGGAATCCGTGGTTTCATGACATCAAAGAATACCTAGCAAAAGGAGAGTACCCGGAGCATGCAAATCATACTCAGAAAAGCACACTCCGAAGATTATCCAACCATTTCTTCCAAAGTGGAGGAATTTTGTACAGAAGGACTCCAGACCTAGGATTATTACGGTGTGTTGGCACCAAGGAAGCTTCTAAACTGCTCGAAGAGATACATGCCGGAACTTGCAGACCACACATGAACGGTTTCGTTTTAGCCAAGAAGATATTAAGAGCAGGATATTTTTGGATAACTATGGAAATAGACTACATTAGGTATGTTCAAAGGTGTCATCAGTGCCAAATACATGCAGATATGATACGGGTGCCACCAACTGAACTCAATGCAACAAGTGCACCTTGGCCTTTCGTCGCTTAGGGAATGGATGTCAACGGTCCGATCGAACCCGCCGCTTCAAATGGGCACAAGTTCATTTTAGTGGCCATAGACTACTTCACAAAATGGGTTGAGGTTGCATCTTGCAAAGCTGTAACCAAGAAAGTCGTCACAGATTTTGTCAGGGATCGTATTATTTGCCGATTCGGGGTGCCAGAATCCATCATCACAGACAACGCCGCCAACCTCAATAGTGACTTAATAAAATTTATGTGTGAAACCTTCAATATCAAGCATAAGAATTCCACAGCATATAGGCCTCAAATGAATGGAGCCGTGGAGGCCGCAAACAAGAACATGAAGAAAATATTGAGAAAGATGGTAGAAAACCACAGGAAATGGCACGAGAAATTACCATTTGCATTATTGGGTATCGTACCACAGTCCGCATATAAACCGAAGCAACCCCTTACTTGCTGGTCTACAGTACTTAAGTTGTCATTCCCGCCGAAGTCAAAATTTCTTCTTTAAGAATTATGCAAGAGGCTGAACTCAGTGACACAGAATGGATACGAAGTCGCTATGAACAATTAGCTCTTATTGACGGGAAAAGAATGAATGCGGTATGCCATGGTCAACTTTACCAAAGCAGAATGTCCAGAGCTTTCAACAAAAGGGTCAGACCTAGACAATTCACACCGGGGCAGCTGGTGCTAAAGCGGATCTTCCCGTATTAAGATGAAGCCAAAGGGAAATTTTCACCCAATTGGCAAGGGCCCTACATGATTCACAGAGTACTAATATGAGGAGAGCTCATATTGCGGAAATGGACGGAGAAAATTGGCCAAATCCTATCAACTCAGACGCAGTCAAGAGATATTATGCTTAGATTGTTCGCATTTCTTTTGATGTAACTGAACTACGCTTGACCTGATTCCCATTTAAGAGGGGATACGTAGGCAGCCCTGTGGGTTCGGTCACAACTCAATAAAATCTTTATTTTTACCATGGTCAGAAACTGGGGCAGAATTTTGAGGAGGATCCTCAAAATTCCAGAGCAAGTCAAGCCAACTTCGTCATATGCAGAACGGTCAAAGAATCGCTTATTGAACTGGGGCAGAATTTTGAGGAGGACCCGCAAAATTCTAATGCAAAGAAGTCGCAATGTCTCTAAAAGTGTCACAGTCATTGGTTCATCTAACTTACTTGATATTGCATAAAACTATGTTTTTAATTAGCTACATTCATCAAATGCACGCATATTTTCTCAAAAACTTTATTTTATAACAGCTAGATGCTACCCAGGACAACTCGAACAAGATCTCGAAACAAGAGCAAAAGCAAAGCAAGAAAGTGAAAGCACGGACCAACCTTCCCTGCAAAGCTCACGATTTTTCTTTGGATGCAGGCACAATGAACATAACAGGATTATTCACAAAAATCACTATTTTCATAAAGACAAAGTTGTCGAACGCAAACATATCTCCAGCTAAAAAATACTTTACTATCACTCATCGCCCTCTTTTTGCATGAGGCTAAGCATTACCTCCCTAATTACATAAGCTAAGCATTGCCTTTATTTGCATGACACTAAGCACTGTCTCATTTTCCGTGCAAGAGCCTAAGCACCGCCTCCCTAATTGCATAAGGCAAAGCATTGCCTTTCTTTGTATGAGACTAAGCACTGTCTCATTTCCTTGCATGAGACTAAGCACTGTCTCCTAATTACATGAGACTAAACACTGTCTCCTTTTTCTTGCATGAGGCTGATCACTGCCTCCCTAATTGCATAAGGCTAAGCATTGCCTTCTCTTACATGAGACTAAGCATTGTCTCATTTTCTTGCATGAGGCTAAGCACTGCCTCCCTAATTATATAAGGCTAAGCTCTGCCTTTCCTTGCATGAGACTAAGCACTGTCTCCTTTTCCTTGCATGAGGCTAAGCACTGCCTCCCTAATTGTATAATGCTAAGCATCGCCTTATCCTTGCATAATACCAAATGCTACCTCCATTATTCTACTTGAAATCTAGCATTATTTTCTACTTTCCCGGGGCTAAGCTCTGCCCCAATCTTACACCAGACTAAGCTCTGTCTTGTTTCGCTTCGCATATGACCAAGCATCATGTCTTTGCATCTCATGGGCTGAAACATCGCCATTTTGTCCAAAGGCGTCATAGTCTGAAGGCATCATCCGTATAGCCGGAAGACACCATGCCATGGCCTGAGGACCTCTCAATATTGCACATCATTATTCAAAGGCGTCATGGTTCAGAGGCACCATTCTCATGGCCCGAGAATATCATTTCATGGCCTACAAATCCTTTATCAGGTGATTCATGGCCCAGGACATCATGGTATAAGGACATCATCCTCATCGTCCAAAGACAACTTTCATGGTCCAAAGAGAATTTGCATCATGTTTAAATTCTCGCAATAATCCCATATATACTTGCATGCATTGTGTTTAAGTTTTGCAGGTAATCCAGGAGGTAACCGTTCTCTTAACGGGAGCAATCTTCGCTTTAGTTTTCGTTCAATGCTCACATCCTGCAATTATTTCAAACACAGTCAACCACCATCAGTTACCCACTTTTACCTGATAACTGTTCAGATACCCGTTCTAAGATACATCTGTTCACAATTTCGTATAAACTCATTTGATATTGTCCTATCTAAAAGAGCCTTTCCGAAGCATACGACTATTCCTATAACAACTCCATTGGTTCAGTTCACCGTTGCATCCAGAACTATACACGACCTTATTCCCGTAACACCAGGGATATGTAGGCAACTCAGAAACCAGAGTTCGGCCTCCATTTTTCAAATCATCCCATTCGGTCAAAATCAGTCATTATTTCTTTACCCGATAATTCTTTCATCATTCCCGGATAAAGAGGGGCAGCTGTTGATACCCAATTTTTCCCTCATATTTTCTAAAAATGCATATATACTTTCAAAATGGCATATTTGCATCATCATTTAGTTTACAAACCTATACAAGTATTTTCTGTAATTTTCCATAATTTTTAAAGCTCTAAATCAATTTATTTTCACATTTTTATTATATAAATATCTAATAATTATCCTTTAAAATATTTTGTGATAACTTAATCATCCAAGCTTATTATTTACACCAATATGTATGTTTTATAATATTTTACTTCATTTTCTTTCTATAATTGCATTTGCATTTTTAGGCTAATTGCATATTTTTGTAATAATAGCCTATATTCATGTATAATTATATTATTTGTGACAAAATAGTTTTTTATATTTTTATAATATTAAGTTATTATTTTTAATAATTTTAGTGAATAAATAATATTTTTTGTTATTTATTAATTATTTTTCTAAATTAATTTTGATAAATTTTGAGTTTTAAACAACAGCCCAAATTTTAAATCCATTTTGGACCAAATGAATGGCCCAAACACTATATTACCTAGCCCAATTACCCCAGCCCAATGCCAAACGACCCATGTCTAATACCCGATCGCGCAAACGACCCATGTCTAATACCCGGTCGCGACCCGCTTCTAAACGACCCGCCCGTTTAATTTTTTGATCTCAGTCGTTGATCTCTCAAGATCAACGGCCATCATCCACTCCCCCCTCTTAAATTAATCTAACCCAGAACCCTACCCATTTCCCCTTAATCCGCCTCCCCTAAACGCTCAACTCTTCTATTCTCTCTTCTGGAGAACCCTAGTCGCCCCCCTCCTAAATCCCTTCTCCTAATCCCACTGATAACGGGATTCGACTACCATTCTCTTTCCATGTTCGAATCCTTTTGGTACTATTTGTCCATTTGTGGTGTTACCTAGGTGCTTGCCTAAACAAGGCAAGCAATATTCCTAAATCGAACCAAAGTGGTTCGACTCTTTGATTTTGAACACTATTTCGTCTACATACGTTCAATACTATACTGTGTGAGTTCGATTTTGTTTGGATTCTGCTGATTTACACTTTCCCTAAAAAAACTAGGGTTTACAGGTTTTCTCTCTTAAATTGATTTCAAATCGATTTGCATGTTTCTTTTCCTTGTTTGTTGCTTAAATTATTCTGTTTCCTTACATGTTTCTCGATTTTGACTATTATATAAACCCCTCCCCCATTCCCTTTTGGACAGACCTTTAATCAAAACATTTCCATTAAAAAGCTAAAGATCTTCACTTTGTTTTTTCGCTTACTCTCTTGTTCTATTTTGGCTCTTGACCAACTGAAAGCCAAGGCCACCGAAATTCCTATTTTTTCGACCTTCCTTGGGTGTGAGCACTGCCCTAGGTTCCTCGAAGCCCTTGGGAACTTGACGCATCTAAGGTCCTGAGTTATACTGCTTTGTTGATGTTCAAAGTGATTCTGTTCTTTTTCTTATTTGTCTACTTGTCAATCAGTAACTGGTGAGTTCTTAGACTTTGCAATGTTCATTCTCTTATGTTCCTGATTAGCATATTCATGCCTCTGAAATTGCATAACCTAATGTGTTTCTATACTATCTCTATGTGTAACTCTACTTATAATATGAACCTCTCTAGGATTTTCTCATGCCTAAATTGTCAGTTCTAAAATGTATTTGTGTTTAACTTGAATAATTTAGACTATTTGAAGCTCGTTTAGCTTAATGTATTGGTACTTTGAGTGTTTACATTGGTTATATGACATCAGTTTGTTTTCTGCCTTGTCCGGTATTTCTATAGTGATTGATTTGTATCTGTGATATGTCCCAATCCATGTTAAAACCCTCATTCTAGCTATGAATTGCTCCTATGATCATTTTATCACTTAGTATGTCCTTACCCTGCCCAACTCTGTACTCCCTAGCAACTAGTTGGAACCTTTTAGAATAGCTTCTTAACTTGTGTTCCCTATAACATTTGATTATGTTTGCCTTATTGATATGAGTTGCACTGTTCAACCCCTGTGTTTAGCATAATTTGACCCTTAGGCTTGAACCTGTTAAATTAATGTTCTGTTGTTTGTCTTATTTGGCATAATGCCTTGCTTATTAATTTCGTAATCCCAAAAGCCATAATCCCCCTTTGCTTCTTACAGATGTACCCTTCCCTCAATATGCTAAGCGTGGACTTATGATATTAACCTGTCTTTTGAGTTTATTTACCCTCTGTGTTGATATGTTCATTGGGTGATCACTCTTGCAATGCCTGTTCCTAAATGCAAATGCATTTCTTCAAACTCTTCTATTTGGCTACTATTTTTATTCATTGGTTGTTTACCCTATTTTGAACCTACAATTCTTGGCCGGCTGAAAGCCAAGGCCACTAAAGCTTTCTCTATAAATCTCCCTAGAGTGAGCACTACTCGGGGTCCATTTTGAGACCCTTGTGAACTCTGACACACTAGGGCCTGAGGTTCTTTGGCCATTTTCCTTACCACTCAGTTTTGTCCTTCTTTCTGCCTGTTGAATGTGCAAATTGACTTGTGTAAGTGATGGTTTCCTGGACCCTATGATCAAACCATGGTTGTTGGGTTTGGTTCGAGTTCTCCTATGGTTTTTGGGCTATGTTGAGATCTGTGTGGAGAAAGAGCTTAGTTGAAGGCTTGCCAGCATTGGGTATCTTTTGGGCCTGTCATGGGCCTACTGTTGTTGCTTGTACTACTTTGTAATTTATTCATTATTGGGCATGTAATAATTCTGTAATAATAATTGGGGTGATAGTGAAATTGGGAAATGTGTATCTCTTAATATTTACATGAAAATGGATAGAAAGCATGTTTATAGGATTTGTGTGATCCATTTGCTATCCGACTTGTTATATGTGAATCTCTTTGTGCACTAGTAGAAATCATGTCATTAGGGGATCTCACACTCACATAATTAGTATGTTGTCAATGCATGAGTATTCTATCTATTCTTGTGTCTACTGCTATGTGCTGCTAGACAGCAAGCCTATAGGAAATAATTGTTAATGACTGCTCCTTAATCTGCTCAGTAGATATCATGCCCATAGGATTTTAACTAATTAATTCGCTATTGCAATCTCATCGTCCATCTAGAAAGCATGCCTATAGGAGCTAATTGTATGAGAATCAGTTCCAATCTCCAAGCTTTAGAAATCGTGCCTATAGGACATCACTACTCGCTTTTCAAACGCTGTTTTATTGTTTATCCACGCGATTATTAAGACATTTCCAATAAGTTCCGTTGTTCCTTATTGTATAAATCGCTTAGAAATCATGTTTATAGATGTGTCCACTGATAATCTGTAATAAGCCACTTAGTAGCATCTGGCATTTACCAATTGGTAATTTGGAAATCATTAGGTCTAAAAATGGCTTGCGCATCTGAATCAGATCATCTAGAAACCATGCCTATAGAGTTTAACAACTCTAATCCCTTCAATTCTGAAAACTGCCTAATATGTAAAATCTGTTTGCGTGCATTTGTTTGCCTAATTGCGGAGGCTAATGTGAGCCTTTAATTGGATCTAATTGCAGTCCTATTTATTTTGAATTGTCGCCTAGTTTTAACATTTTTGAGCAGCCTAAGTCAAGTGTAGAACCACCCAAAAATAGAGGACCAAATGCCTCATGGACCATAGGCATGAGACGGGTAGTGCACGCATAAGGCACGATTTAGAATCAACTAGTGCGCTTTAGGTAATAACTTAAAGAAAGTAATCGGGTAGCAGGAGATGATAGTCTGTGCCAGCTGAATAATACGAGTAACACCCCATCTTGAGGGAGTTACGAAGTATTATTTATGTTACACGGGGTGATCCTTTAGATGAAAAAACTTAGGACCCTCTATTTATCTTTGAATCAAGTGTTTGTATTTACTCAAAGTCTTTGATAATCAAACTTCCCAAACTTCTTGTTTTCTTTGTCTTTGTTTATCTGACTAATTCATATAATTCAAGTTCGATCGGGACCCACAGTTATGGACCTCGAAGAGTGCCTAACACCTTCTCTTCGAGGTAATTTCGAGCCCTTACCCGATGTTTGGTGATGCAAACTAGTCAAACCCGAGTCATAGGGCACCTTAAAAACCGTTAGGCGATGACTATCCTCTTTTAATACCTTCTTTAAAAGAGTTGTCACATGTCGAGGCCCGATTTCGCGAGAAAACGGGGCGTGACAATCATCACGACGACATACAAAATCAATCCATATCACGATTTTCCCAATGGCCACAACCAATTTCAAAGATATAATAAAACCAATTAATTTCACTACAAATAGACCAACGCTCCACACAATGTGTATACAATCTCAAATTCAATCAACAGAGATAAAAAATAATCAGCATAGGACAACGCCTTCATTAATCCAAATTTAGATAATTATATTAACACTTCTTCTTAAGCTTACTTAACTAATTATTTGCATAGGTAAAATTCATAATGAAATTAAATTCCAAAAAATATCAAACCATCGAACTCACCAAATTCACATAAATATACAAGTAATAATTACATCGAATTGTCGTATAAAAATAAGTTCAATAAATGTGATTCGAGGCATGGCAATTAGATGATTAAATATATACCCACAATTATCCAGTTTACTCCACAATATGCCTAAAACTTTAACTCAATAAATTTTGCACATATAAGCCCGGGTACGTACTCATCACCTCGCGTACACGGCTTTTCACATTTCACAAATGACATGTAAGACTCGATGCCTAAGGGGTAATTTCTCCACTCGAGGTAGGCAAGACACTTACCTTTTTGAAGTTATGTCGATATTCTAAAATCGCCTTTTTACTTGAATTGACCTCCGGACCGCTCAAATATATTCAAATCAGTGGCAAAACTTCATTAAAATTCATTGGAAATAATTTCGGATAATAAAACGTCGACTTAAAAATTTATTCCAAAAAGACAACAAAAGTCAACGCTAAACCCTCTTCTCGGAATCCGACATAAATTTCATGAAATCTAAACACCCATTCCGATACGAGTTCAACCATACTAATTTTACTCAAATCCGACATCAACTCGACCCTTAAATCTCCAAATTAAACCAAGAGGGTTTTCACAATTTTCCAATTTAATTCACTAATTAAATGTTAAAAATAACCATGGATTCGGGTAATTAAACCGATATTGAGTTAAGAACACTTACCCCGTTGTTTTCCTTGAAAAACTCCCGAAAATCGCCTATTCCCGAGCTCCAATCCGTCAAAAAAGGAAAATGAGACAAAGTCCCATTTTCAGAACTTAAACTCACTGCCCAGTCTTTTACTCTACGCGATCGCGAACATTCCCACGCGATCGCGAAGAACAGTTTTCCACTACCCAGATTTAACCTTACGCAATCGCGATGTACAACATCATAGCCCTACGCGATTGCGGACTCGTCCACGCGATCGCGAAGCACAAAATGTGTGACTTCTATTTCTGCTCCACTTACTCTACGCGAACGCGACCTTCTTCACGCGTTCGCGAGTCACAAAATCACAGAGCTACTCGATCGCATCCCTCTTCACGCGATCGCGTAGAACAAAACTCAACAAGCCCTCAGTTAAGACTACGTGATCGCGAATATTCCCACGCGATCGCATAGAACAAAACTCCACTGTCCAACTAAGCCTACGCGATCGCAGACACATTCACGCGATCGCATAGAAGGAAAACAGAATCAGATATCGGAAAATTCCAGCAGCTGTTCAAGTCCAAAGTTTTGATCCGATAACCATCCGAAACTCACCCGAGCCCCTCGAGACCTCAACCAAATATACCCACATGTCCCGAAATACAAAATAAACTTAGTCGAGGCTTCAAACCATGTCAAATAACGATTAAATTACGAATCGCGCATCGAATCAAATTTTGAATTTTCAAATCTTCCAACTTCTATATTTTGCATCGACACGTATCAAATCAATCCGGAATGACTTTAAATTTTGCACACAAGTCATAAATGACATAATGGAGCTATTCCAATTTTCGGAATCAAAATTCGAGCTCGTTATAAAAAAATTCAACCTTCGGTCGAACTTTCTAAAAATCTTCCATTTCCAATTTTCGCCAAAATACGTCGAATTGTCCTACGGACTTCCAAATCCAAATCCAAACATACGCCTAAGTCCGAAATCACTATACGAAGCTATTGGCATCATTGAAATTCTATTCCGGGGTCGTTTGCTCAAAAGTCAACTGCCTGGTCAACTCTTTCCATTTAAGCTTCTAAATAAGAATTGTTCCTTTAATTAAATTCCAAAAATCAAACCCGACCGTACCCGCGGGTCATAATACATATTACGAAGCTTCTCAGGACCTTAAGTCGTTGAACGAGGCGTTAATTCTTAAAATGATAAGTCGAGTCGTTACAAAAGCTCCCTATGATGCAAGATAAAGGAGACTCATCTGCAAGGCAGACAGCGACTCTTAAAGAATTTCATATTTCATCTGATGGGGTTATTCCCATTGACCAATTGAAAGTCTTCATCAAGGGAACCATCAAAGATAAGTATGATGTTGCTTCCAAGTTTTCTCTTGTATATGCGAAGCCATACACTATGAGAATTGATAGTTTGAAGATGCCTGCAGGTTATCAACCCCCAAAATTTCAACAATTTGATAGAAAAGGAAATCCAAAGCAACACATTGCACAATTAGTCGAAACTTGTAATAATGCTGGAACCTTTGAAAATTATCTTGTCAAGCAATTTGTTCATTCCTTAAAAGGAAATGCTTTTAATTGGTACACTGATCTCGAGGCTGGTTTCATCGATAGCTGGAACAACTTGAACATGAATTTCTCAATCGCTTCTATAGCACAAGTCGCACTGTAAGTATGGTTGAACTCACAAACACACGTCAATGGAAGGATGAACCAGTCGTTGATTTCATCAATCGATGAAGGAATGCAAGCCTCAACTGCAAAGACAGACTTAGTGAAGCTTCTGGAATAGAAATGTGTATCCAAGGAATGCATTGGGGACTCCGCTACATCCTACAAGGTATCAAGCCTAAGTCTTTTGAAGAATTGGCTACACGTGCTCATGATATGGAGTTAAGCATGTCTTCAAGTGGAAATCAAGGGCCACCTGTTTATGAACCTCGTAAAGTGAAGGATAAAGAATAAATAAAGAAATAAGGCAAGTTCGTGCCGAATTCTGAGATCAAGGAATCAATAAATGTTAACGCCTCGCCATTAAAGGTCACTACAAAAGTGAGTAAGAAGCAAAGTATGAAGACAACGTCCTTACCGGATGAAGTTGGCCGAAAATTAACTCTGAAGGAAATGCAAGTGAAAGAATATCCATTCTTGGACTCTGATGTTCCAGCAATTTTTGAAGAACTCCTTGAGTTGAAACTCATTAAGTTACCTGAAATGAAGCGGCCAGACGAAGTTGGAAGGACTAATGATCTGAATTATTGCAAGTATCATCGATTAATTGGCCACCCTATTGAAAAGTGCTTTGTCTTCAAGGAGAAAGTCATGGACTTGGCCGCTGAAGGAAAAATCTTGCTTGAGGATGAGAAGAATCAAGTCTCTTTCATTTTTGGTTCACTTGATCCCATTTTCCTTTGCACTTTTGTCGAAGTACGTGATCGTGATGGCATCCAAATTGCATCATCACCAAATATGATTAAATTTGGTGATTTTGCACCTATCGATGTGAGCAAACCATTGCTTCTCTCTATAGTGTACAAACTAATAGTGGAGGAAAGATCTTAAGAGGAAGGTGAATCACGTGATGATCAAACTGATGATGAAAGTTGGATTCTTGTGACTCGGCGGAGACGTTGCAAGATAAATTTACAAAGGGGATCAAATAAGCAGTTGACTAGGGCAAAAATGGTGAAAAGACCCAAGAAAAAAATGATAAAGAAGAATTGGAAGAAAGCAAAAATGGCAGAGAATCACTATCAAAGGCTACGTCGTCTAGTGACATTGAATGAATTCCTTCCAAGCTGGTTACATCAGCAAGCTTCCTGTGAATATATCAAGGCCTCATGTTGTAACATAGATGAAGAAGAGACAAAGAAAGAGGATCCGTCATTGCTGCCACCTCCTTTGCCTGAAAAACTCACTGAGAATTTTGAAGAAGCGGACATTTGTGATGCAAAAATCACATTTTTAATGATGATCTTTTGCTTGGTGAAACACACCATAATCATCCCCTATTCATGGTTGGCTTTGTGCGAGAACATATAATAAGTAGAATCTTTATCGATGATGGATCTAGCGTCAATATTCTCTCAATTCGTACTATCAAAGAGCTTGGCACACCGATAGATGAACTATGTGAAAGTCGTTTGATGATTCAAGGGTTCAATCAAGGGGCAAAGAGCTATAGGGGCTATCAAATTGGAAATAAATATAGGAGATTTGCATTCGAGTGCATGGATGCACGTGATCGATGCAAAGACCTCATACCATCAATGCTTGAAGTACTGTGAAGATGGGGTCGAAAAGAAGATAATTGGTGATGATAAGCCCTTTACCGAGGCTAAATCATACTTTGCTGGTGCGAAATTCTGCTTAAAGAATTATATCTCAAAGGAGGTTAAGTTTGATGACGTGACGCCAACTAAAAGTGTTGAAAAGAAGGCTTATGTCAAACCTAGCAAGGCAAAGATTATGTTTGAAAAAGGTCATGTGGTTTATGATAGGAACAACATGAATGAGGCATCTTCAAGTAAGAAAGTGACTCATGTTCTTCGCTATGTCCCAAAGGCAAGGAAGATTGAAGATCCATCTTCTAAACTACAAGGTAATGTGTTAGAAGACTTGACCCTTCCTATCAAGTGAATTGATGCAATTAAGTCATTTACAAAGTTGCTTAAAGGGCTTGTCAAATCATCAAACCATAATTCGCTTCTAAATCTGGCACTTCCTGCAAAGTGCACAGATGATGGCTTTGACCCAAACACCTACAAGTTGTTAGCAAAAGCTGGATATGATCCCAATGAACCATCCAAGTTGGGAAAGCTCCCGCTTGAAGCTTCAAACCCTACTCAAAAGATGATGATGGAGAAAGGGTACCCACTGAAGCAATCATATGAAGGATTAGGTTACAAACAACCCCCGCCAATACGTATCTCCATTAAAAGGGCAAGTTGTAACTACATTACTGCTAAAGAAGTGTCTACAATGCTTAATAAGAAGCCTTCTGTGTTTGATCGACTTGAGAAACCAAGGACCTCAGTCTTTGATAGGTTGGGACCACTGACGAAGGAGAACAAGATCATGGAAGTGATAGAAGGATTAGAGCACCTATCTTCGCTAAAAAGGAGATTTTGACCACAGACTGCCTAAGCCTCATTCCTTCTAGAATAAGGCGAGAGACCAAACTTGTAGTTTCGCACGGAGAGGTCCTCAAAGAAAAGGCTCATACTATAGTCCATACTAAAGAACGGGAGGAAGATGAAGAAAGTGTGGGGTCATCATATCATATCACCATCCATGACGAACAAAATGCTTCATCTTATGCAGAAGTCGAGGAAATGTGCCTTGATATTCATGTATGTAATCACATATCTTTCAATGATGGTGATCCTCAAGAGGATGAAGACGCTAAAGATGCACCACCTGAGCTTGAAGAAGGGGTGAAGATAACGGTTGATGCACTAAAAGAAGTCAATCTCGGAGTAGTTAAAGATCTAAAGCCCACATATGTAAGTGCCTCTCTAACTGGTGATGAAGAGAGAAAATATATTGAGCTACTTAAGGAGTTGAAAGACGTATTTGCTTGGAGCTACAAAGAAATTCCAGGTTTAGACCCCGAGGTGGTTGTTCATTACCTTGCTGTCAAATGAGGTGCTCGTCCTGTGAAGCAAGCACAACGTTACTTCAAACCTGAACCGGTTCCCTTGATTGAAACCGAAGTTAACAAGCTTATTGAGGCTGGTTTTGTTCGCGAAGTTAAATATCCTACGTGGATTTCAAGAATCGTCCCTATAATAAAGAAGAATGGCCAAATCCGAGTTTGTGTTGACTTTAGGGACCTAAATACCGCTTGTCCTAAGGATGCATTTCCTCTTCCTATCCCTGAGCTCATGATTGATGCAACAACTAGATATGAGGCGATGTCTTTCATGGATGGTTCATCGGGATATAATCAAATTTGCATGGCACCGAAGGATGAAGAACTTACTGCCTTTCGCACCCCTAAAGGTATATACTGCTACAAGGTAATGCCATTTGGTTTGAAGAATGCTGGTGCTACATATCAACGTGCCATGCAAAATATTTTTGATGACATGCTTCATAAAAACGTGGAGTGTTATGTTGACAACTTGGTGGTAAAGTCAAGGAAGAAAGATGATCACTTGCAAGATTTGAGGATGGTATTTGAATGACTTTGGAGATACCAACTCAGAATGAATCCGTTGAAGTGCGCCTTTGGAGTTACTTCTGGGAAGTTTCTCGGTTTTATTGTTCGACACCGAGGACTCGAAATTGATCAAGCTAAGGTGGATGCTATCTTGAAAATGCCCGAGCCTAAGTATATTCATGAATTAAAAAGCTTACAAGATAAGTTGGCATATCTTAGAAGATTTATTTCGAATCTGGCTGGAAGATGCCAACCATTTAGTCGCCTCATGAAGAAAGGGGTTCCTTTTGAATGGGACCAAGCTTGTAGAAATGCTTTTGAAAGCATTAAGTCTTATCTGATGAAACCTCCAGTACCGGCAGCCCCCATACCTGGAAAGCCATTAATATTATACATTTCAGCACATGAAAGGTCAGTAGGAGCACTTCTAGCTCAAGGAAACAATGAAGGCAAAGCAAATGCACTTTATTACTTGAGTAGGATGATGACGCCAAATGAGCTCAAGTATTCACCTATTGATAAGTTATGTTTGGCACTTATCTTCTCCATTCAGAAGCGGAAGCATTACTTCCAAGCTCACGTTGTGTGACTCGTCTCAAGAGAGAATCCTATCAAGTTTGTCATGTCTAAACCAGTCCCTGCAAGAAGCACACTCTGGAGTATGTGGTGTGCATCAATCTGGGCCAAAACTTCATTTCCACATAAAACGAATGGGGTATTATTGGCCAACCATGGTGAAAGATTGTTTAGATTACGCTCGAAGGTGTAAAGCTTGCCAATTCCATGCTAACTTCATACATCAATCACCTGAAGTATTACACCCAACTGTTGCTTCTTGGCCATTTGATGCTTGGGGTTTTGATGTTGTTGGTCCATTGCCAAAGTCTTCTGGTGGACATCTATACATTTTGTCCGCGACTGATTACTTCTCGAAGTGGGCTGAAGTTGTTTCTCTTAAGAAAGTAAAGAAGGAAAATGTGGCTAACTTCATCCGAGTCAATATTATCTATCCCTTTGGCATTCCTCGATATATATAATGATGGAAAATGGTAAGCCATTTGATAACAAGTTGATTAATAAGATATGTGATCTTTTTGGCTTCAAGCAAAGCAATTCCCCAATGTATTATGTTGCTTCCAATGGACCTGCTGAAGCATTTAAGAAGACGCTCTACAACTTGTTGAAAACGTTTGTCTCTAAGTCTAAGAGAGATTCACATGAGAGAATGGAAGAAGATCTTTGGGCATACAGGACCACATATCGCACACCAACACAAGCGACTCCTTATTCACTTGTTTATGGAGTTGAAGAAGTCCTTTCACCTGAGCGTCAAATCCCGTCATTGCGGCTTGCCATTCAAGAAGGACTCACTGATGAAGAAAATGCTCGGTTACGCCTTGAAGAATTAAAAGCTCTTAATGAAAAGAGGCTAGAAGCTAAACAAAGCCTTGAGTGTTATCAAGCTCATATGTCTCGATCTTTTAACAAAAGGGTGCGCTTTAGATCTTTCCAAGTAGGTGACCAAGTTCTTGTGGTCAAAAGGTCTATTATTACCTCTCGTCGATCTGGGGGCAAATTCTCTGCTAAGTGGGATGGGCCATATGTTGTACAAGAGGTATACTCAAGTGGCGCTTAAAAGATAATTGACTCAGAAGGTTTGCAGATTAGCCCCATCAATGGGAAATTCATGAAGAGATACTATCCTTGAAGAAAACAAATATGCTCTTTAAAGAACGAGCATAAACTGCATGTTACTCCTGGCCCGCAAGAGTATAAACTGTGCACGGCCCATAAAAAAAAAGTTCGCTAGGTTGAAAACCTCTAAAGAGGCGGCGTAGGAAAAAGGTAGGGCATTTCAAAAACAAACTCACCCATTTCGAACTACGGAATGACTTGATCCTCTTCACCGAGGTACGTAGGCAGCTTAGAGTTTCATTATAAGTTCAGTCATATGAGTTCAAAAATACATATTACCCAAGGCGTTATTCAAATGAGGTATGATGGAATATAATTCACTTGATTGACACTTGAAAATTAGGTGTACATGTATTCTTTCATTCAACTCTCTGTCTTATCTTGATGGCCCAATGGGGGCAAGCCCTCAATGTCAAATTGAAGTCATTGCTAGAATGATTGTAGTTTCTTTAATAAGAGGCTAAATATTCAGGTTGAAGTCTCTGATTCTAAGTCAAGTTGATTTTTCCAAGTCTTTTACATCATCAATTTGAAGTGTTCAAGCCGGCTAAGTCTTAAAGTTACCGCCTTCAAGTCCGCCAAGTCTTCAAATCCATAAAGTATATAAAAAAAATCTCACTTGTTATGAACTACATAATGATTTGATCCTTTTCACCGAGTTACGTAGGCAACTTAGAGTTTTATTCTAAGTTCAATCACCTTAATAAAAAAGGAAAGTGAGGATTTTCTTTAGAATATGTGGATAAACTACCAAGTCTTGATCGTTGAAGAGCATTAAAAAAAAGGTAAGAACAAAAGGGAACACTAATAAGAACGTGCAATATAAAGTGAAATGAAAGAAACTTTATTGTTGATGAGAACATCTACTAAACAATCAAATGCAAGAAGAAAGGGAAAAACAAGTTAAGCAGTGTTTATGCATAATCTAAGCACAACTTGTAGTTGGCCAAATCTTTGAGCATAGCTTCTAAGTATTTCTTCTCCAAATCGGCCAAGTCATCAGCAGTCAACAAGGCATTGCAGCATGTATCATACTCTTGTCTAGCAATTGAGGCTCCTAACTTGGCTTCTTCAACTTCTTTCTCAGCAACTTCTAAAAGGACTTCTAAGTTCTTCTCTTTTTCACGGAGCTTCTCTATCTTCTCTTTCACTGTAACTAGGGACTGGCGGATAGATGTCACTTCTTTAACCTTCTATTCTTCTTCAATCATGGAATTTGTAAGGTGTACCTCAACCTCTGATATTGCAGTCTCTTCAACCTTCTCAGACAAAGCCGACCGTGTCTTGTTATATGAAGCAACAAGCTCAAAAAGGGACTCCAGTAGGTTTCTCAAAGGGGAAATATCCACATCATCCACATCCATTGCCTCAAGGATCACTTTAGTATTTTCTTCAATCTTAGAGACCTTGTCTGCATTGCTACCTTTCAGCTTATGCTGAATCGAAGGCCAAAGCTTCAAGATAAACTCCTTTCGAATATCCAAGACAGCCTTCTTTCCATCAAAAATAGAAGCTGCAATTGTTGGTCGTTCACGTAAATCGGAGCCCAACTTTACCCTGATTCCATCATGAGAAATAGAAGTTGCCTCTTGGTCTGTCTTAGCTATGGAAGATGATTTCTGCGGGTTCGGTCCTACTATAGACTCACTACTATCCTGTGGCCTTCCTCGTTGTAGTGCTCCAATGTTATTAGCCTAAAAAAAGTTAAAAACAATGTAAGAACACTTTGGCAAAGTCATTTGGCCATGGTTAACGAAAATGAAAAGTTTATGTTTTCTTTTACCTCTTCGTTCCGAGCTGTTAGTGTTCTTGAAGGGCTATCAACACTTTGAACCTCTACAACTCCTTCTGGGTTAGGCCTTTTCTTTTTCTAACATTTATCTCCTTTACTTCTATCACTATCCTCTTGGGGTAGTCGCATGTTAGAGGCATCAACGACTACATCGAATGGAATGAGACTTTTGTCAATTGGAGCATGGATCTCTTCTCTTCGAACTTCCTTGTGTAGCATAGGTCTGTTGCCTGCGCGCATCTCAAGTACCTTAGACTTTAAAGCATGAAGCTTATCAATTACTAAGACATCCTTATTGCGGTCTTGAAGGGTATTTGCGACTGGCTCAACAGTATTCATCAAAAATTATAAGTGGTCTTCAAGAAGGCTTCCATGCGCCCTTGCCCACCAAGATCTATAGTTAGACAATGTAAACTTTTTCATGTTGGACCCAAAAGGAGGAAATACTGCCCTTGACTTAGATCTAGTCAACACATAAATTCGTGCAAGTCTTAACCCTTCTTCTAATGAGGCCTCACGAAAATATCGCTCCAAGCGACCATGGGTGTCTTGATAAAAACCAAATTGGCAGCTAAATCGATGAGGGTTGTAAGGTTCAATAATAAAGTTGACTCCATCCCTCAAAGGAAGATAATTCGAGCAAATACTCATAAAGAAATTTAACTCGAACTCATATGCCTTACCATCATCATAGTGGTGGCATGGATCAGATCTGCGGGGTATTGTCGATGTCCAAATGATATTTTCTCTATTATGAATACACTTCCTTGCTTCCTATTTTCCAAAATATCTAGCAGCACCTTCACCAAAACATGCGGCCATAAGAGGAACAACTGGCCCCTTTGCATACGGAAAACGAGTCTTAAAGTAATGGGCTAACCAACCATACACATAATGAGATGGAAAGCAAGTTTGGGCAGGATCAAGCAACGAGCACTTTGAAATCACATTCAAACCCTTATATATTCTAGCTAAGACCGGGACTGCAAGGCTGGCTATTCGTTTACAGTCAAGATGACACGCGATCTTAAAGGTCCCACGACGAATGAAGTCATCTTCTTTTGAAGGGAGCACAAAAATACAAAACCAACAAGATAGAAAAGCAGCCAAGTACGTCTCGTCTTTCTTGTCACCCATAACTCCTAGCTTATGGAATAACGCTTCTTCAACAGTCATCCAATTAACTGCTTCCTCTAAGACCCCGGTATGATTATGCGTCGATTTCAAACGAGCAAACTTCTATTCTTTCCTTAATGGAGGCTGAGTGTACTTCATTGTCTTTCTGCAACAGAACTCTACCTATTGTTTCATAGAAACATTTGGATCGTTGGTACCTCCCTCTCGGAGCCGATGGAAGGCATCAAACAAAGTGATATGGATAGTTCTCCAGCAGAGGTAAGCAATGTATTTGTAACAGGGCACCATGCCTCACAGAAAGGCTGCATAATATTAGTATTACGGTCATATGTGAAAAGTGAAGCATATACAGCGTCATAAATTCTTGCACCCTCCAAGGTTAGACGACACCTACTTAAGACGTCTTCTGCCCTTTCCCAGTAGCCAGGAACGTAATGAAATTCACCGTCGAACTGCAAATCATTGCCCCAATAGGTTTCCTTGTTAATAATTCGCCGCCCCAGGCATGGTAAGGTACTCGCGACATCAAGCATGATGATTAGTGGTGCAAAGTATCTATGTCTTGGGAGGACGGCTATTGTATTCAAGTGTCCAGTCTGCCAAATAAGGTGGGTCCCTCAAAGGTATCCATGAAGCTGCAGCATATTGGCCGACTAATGGCCTATCAACTGGTAACCTCGTCTCCACATTGCTTCCCTTATGGTCCGAAATAAGGAGGTTTTGCGAATTAGAGGCAGAAAGTCTTGAGTCTTTGAAGTAAACCATGTTTAAACTGCAAAAAGAGAGAAAAGTGTTTATTAGCACTTAACTTAGAAGTATAATATTCATGGCCTTAAATCCATAATATAATGTGTCATATCTCAAGGCTAATCCTACCAAGCATGAAAAGGGCAAAATCTTTGGCTTTGACTTTCAAATAAAATGAAGTCTTTATCTCAAACGGTGTAATAATTTTCGCTTCAGACAATAAATCTTTGGCTTTGATGGTGTAATAATTTTTGCCTAAGATGAAGTAAAATCTTTGGTTTAGACGGTGTAATGGTCTATGCCTCAGATGAAATGAAGTTAAATCTTCAAACAAGATGAAGTCATTAGCTTAGACGGTGTAATGGTTTTCGCTTCAAATAAAATGAAGTCTTTAGCTCAGACGGTGTAATGATCTTCGCTTCAGACAAAATAAATCTTTGGCTCATACGGTGTAATGGTCTTTGCCTCAGATAAAAGTAAAGTCTTTGGCTTAGATAATGTAATGGTCTTTGCCATAGATAAAGAAAGTCAAATTTTCAAAAAATGAAGTCTTTAGCTCAGACGGTGTAATGGTCTTCGCTTCAGACAAAATAAATCTTTGGCTTAGATGGTGTAATGATCTTTGCCTAAGATAAAGTAAAATCTTTGGTTTAGATAGTGTAATGGTCTATGCTTCAGATAAAATGAAGTTAAATCTTCAAACAAGATGAAGTCATTAGCTTAGACGGTGTAATGGTCTTCGCTTCAAATAAAATGAAGTCTTTAGCTCAGATGATGTAATGGTATTCGCTTCAGACAAAATAAATCGTTGGCTCAGACGGTGTAATGATCTTTGCCTCAGATAAAAGTAAAGTCTTTGGCTTAGATGATGTAATGGTCTTTACCATAGATAAAGAAAGTCAAGTTTTCAAAAAAATAAAGTCTTTAGCTCAGACGGTATAATGGTCTTCGCTTCAGACAAAGTAAAATCTTTGGTTCAGACGGTGTAATGGTCTATGTCACAGATAAAGTAAAGTCAAATCTTCAATAAAAAAAATCTTTGGCTTAAACGGTGTAATGGTCTTCACCCAAAAAAAAAAAAAAAAAAAAAAAAAAAAAAAAAAAAAAAAAAAGAGAGAGAGAAAAAGAAGTTGCATGTATATGTTGAAGAAAACGTAGAAGATTATTTATGTGCAGAGACAAAAAAGATAGTTGTATGCAGAAGAAGACAAATGGAAGGCCAAATAAGTGGTAATTCTCAAATTCTCA
This sequence comes from Nicotiana otophora, assembly GCA_000715115.1. NCBI lineage: Eukaryota > Viridiplantae > Streptophyta > Magnoliopsida > Solanales > Solanaceae > Nicotiana > Nicotiana otophora. The sequence goes on from AWOL01S0005940.1 coordinate 121,054, forward strand.
CTTGGATTTGCCTTGGCGAAGTGAAACAAAGTTCAAAATTCAAAGTGTTATCATAAGATAAAGTTCTATGAGTTCTATCATTTGAATTTTCTTGAATTCATAAGCTGTGACTAAATTTTACCATGGCAAAACTAAAAACAAAATTGGTAATAAAGTGCAAATATTCGGTTTTAATAGAATGCAGCACTAATACTCCAAGAAGCCCAGAGGATGTTGCTACTACCTTTTCGCCATAGCACATACGTGCATCATACAGAAAACAAGCAGAGGACAAAAGAAAGATTTTTTTATAAATTTGATGAACATCTCAATTCTCATATGGGATTAGAAGCGAAAATGTGTAAAAGTTAAGAGTCTTTGTTTATCTTTTCTCTAACTTTAAACTTATAGGACTGATATATACTGGATACTGTGGGAACTAAAGCACAAAAAAGGATAGAACTTTAAATGTAAGGGAGAAGAAAAATAGACTAAGAAAAATTGGCATGTACCTATTGTACTATTTTAAAAAAATGGCTTGAAACAAAGTTTGTGATGTAAAACTCAAGAATGCCTTCACATGTGAATTTTTCTTTCAAAAAGAAAAGAAAGTGCAAAACAAGTGACAATGTACTTGCTCTTCAAAGTAACAAGGACAACTTGATTCTTTTGAAAATAACACATAGAACTGGGTTGCAAAAGTAGTCCAAGTTCTGCCGATTTGATATTCCGGGCAAAGATCACAAAAACTTCTTGAGTTATTCTTAGCTATGAACATTTAGAGGAGATGATTACCTTTTGAAAAAAAATACAGAGAAGTAGTTGCTCTCCTCCAGTTTGCCAAGAAGTGACGGTATTTTGAATTCTAATACCATGCCTCCTGTTTATATAGACCCAATAAAGAGGGTAGCAGCAGTGTCCCAAATAGAGTAGGTTAGTCTAGGATAATTATCTTTTTGATAAGCCTAACATATCCTATCTCCAAGGATAAGTGTTCTACTCTATTTTAGATAAAAGGTGAGTTGCTCCGATGGTAAGCAACCTCCACTTCCAACTAAGAGGTTGTGAGTTCGAGTCATCCCAAAAGCAAGGTGGGGAGTTCTTGGAGGGAAGGATGCTGGGGGTCTATTGGAAACAGCCTCTCTACACCAGAGTAGGGGTAAGGTCTACGTACACATTATCCTCCCCAAACCTCATTAGTGGGATTATACTGGATTGTTGTTGTTGTTGATCTATTTTGAAGACATTATATGAAAATAGAATTTTTTAAATTAAGACCGGAAGTACTAGGAGTCCAAATAAAGCCATCCCCAGGCAATAACGTGCCAAGAAGTTTATTTGATTATGAGTGTAATTCATTAAAATAGCAATTTGATCATACGTGGCAATCAATGAAAGTTCTAATGCTTCTGGAATTGAAAATTGGCATCATATATGAAGATTCTTTTGCAAGGACCTTGTACGTAAATTCTTTTAGAATTATACATCATGGACTTTTAAAACAAGGCTCTCAAAGCATGGCCAATAAGCTCGTTGAAAATTTATTCTATAAAATAAGCCTACAAGTTGGTAAATTATCCAACGTCATGTCCATCCCATATAATTGGATAAAGGCAACAAAAACAATTATGATGTTGTCTCCAATTATACTTCAAGACCAGCCATTGAAGTTCGATACTTCTGTACCAGACAAGTCTTGAACTAGGGGCATTTTTAAATATTTAAATTTTGTTAGATTTAAATTCATAAAATAATTTGAACCATATTAAATTCAAGACAATAGTGCAAACAAATATTGTGACTAATACAATTGAATTACTAATTTGAATCTAAATACATTGGGCTAGTCTATTTAATTAGACTCCAAAAGACGAGCCCATCTTACTAGCCCAAAGTCCAAGTGGTTAGTAGCCCGTCTTAAAGCCCAAATTCATGCCACGTGGCAAGTGATGTGGCAATCCAAGCCAAATAAAATGAGCCAATGAAATCATGCCATGTGTCAAGAAAGAGTGGCATACCAAGCCGAATGAACAACCAATAGAATTGTGCCAAGTGTCTAGATGGTATTGGTCAGTTCAAACGGACCAATCAAATTGCAGAGCCACATCACTCCCTACAACTATAAATACAGGTCTTCATAAAGCTAGAAGACACCAGAAGTGATAACAAGAAGCAAGCAGAGAGCTCGTGGATCAAACACCACAGATTTCTCTACAAGCTACAAGTTCACGCACTCAAGCTACAAGTTCAAGATCAAGAACGAAGCCAAATCAAATACCAAGGCGTTCAAGATTAAATTACTTGTTCGTGATTAAATCCAAATTCAAGCTCAAGAAAGAGATTCAAGACCAAGCTTTACAAGCCCTTGAATCAAAATTAAAATCAAGCTTATCAAGATAATTTACATTCTTGAAGAATCAGAGGAATACCATGGATATTGTAACACTCATTATTTATTGAAATCAAATACTACATTTATTGCGTAATTTTTCAGTCTTGATTATTTATTTTTCTCGACGCAAAATTTATTGTTACAATTGCCTATTATGATACAGTTAAAATAAACAATAAAAATATTATTAAATCACATGAAATGAATAGTTTATATAAATATTTAATTTATAAAATGATATATTATGAGACAATAAGTAATAACCATGAAAATAGGATAGTAAAAATTAGTGTTCTCTATCGCAATTAACAAAGTGACTCACTTATTGCACATCCCGATACAATTAAAATAAACAATAAAGATGTTATTATAAGTCACATGAATTGAATAATTTATACAAGTATTTTATCTATAAAATAATACATTACGAGACTATGAGTAACAACTATGAAAACAGGATAGTAGTAAATATCTGTCGTAGTTAACAAAGTTACCAAATTAGTTACTTGACTTTAAATTATTGGAGATATGTTTTTGTTTAAAAAATCATCAGGCCACAAAGTTATTCCAAAATATTTTACAACCTTTAAATTAAGAGCCCGTTCGGACATAAGAAATTTTTTTCCTTTTTTTCAAAAAAAATTCGCTTTTTTCGAAATTAGCATTTATTCATAAAATGTTTTCACTTGAATATGCATTTTGAAAATTTTCGAAAATTTGAAAAAGTCCAAAAAGTTATTTTTCAAAATTTTCACTCAAATCACTCATATAACTTCAAAACAACCCAAAATTATATTCATCTCCAAACACAACTCTAAATTTCAAATACCATTTTTACTCGAAAAAGTTTTTCCCCCTATTTTGGAATTTTACAATTCTTATGTCCAAACACCCACTGAGTACCACCTATTATGAAATATAGCTCAAAGTAACAATATAGAATAAGAAAAAACAAGCTAAGAGATATAGAGAGAAAAAGAGGAGAGATTCTTATTTCTTCTTCAATCGTGTTCTATTTTCTATCAATTACAAGACCTTTATATAGGCATGAAAAGTGAAGAATCACTATTGAGAGAAATGAACACTATTGAGTGGAATGGTCACTTCATAAATATATGTCACGACCCGAAATTCTCACATTCGGGACCGTGGTGGCGCCTAACATTTCACTTGCTAGGCAAGCCAATGTTAGAATAATATAATCCATTTTAAAATTTATTAATAACAAAGAAACAAATGCGGAAGTAAAGTCTGAAATGTAGTGATTAATCCATAAAAAAAGCGATGTCTAAATACCATCCCAGAATTCGTGTCACAAGTGTACGAGCTTCTAGAATAATACAAATAAAGGGCCTTAATAAAATAAAGTTGTCTGAAAACAAACACACAGCTAAAGTAAAGTAGACGGGGACTTCAGAACTACGGACGTCGTGCAGTTATACCTCAAGTCTCCTCTGGGTAGCTGAAATCAAAGCAAGTCTATGGTACGCCGCTAGGACCAACTTTGAAATTTGAACAAGAAGTGCAGAGTGTAGTATCAGTACAACCGACCCCATGTACTGGTAAGTGCCGAGCCTAACCTCGACGAAATAGTGACGAGGCTAAGGCAAGTCACTTACATTAACCTGTACGCAATAATAGTAATAACCACAATAATAGAATTAGATCAGATAACTCATTTTTAATAGTTGAATCCAACTCAGCAGTCATAACCAATTATTATTTCAACCAATTTCCGTTGCAGCGTGCAACCCGTTCCCGCAATATATTCATTTTCAAACCTCAAATATATTTATTTTAATCAAGTATATATATAAATTTTTAAATAAGTTTGTTGTGTCGTGCAACCCGATCCCCTAATATGGACTTTTTAATAAGTCCGTTGCGGCGTGCAACCTGATCCCCCAATATGGACTTTTAATACAAGTCTGTTGCAGCGTGCAACCCGATCCCCCAATATGAACTTTTTAATACGTCTGTTGCGTCGTGCAACCCGATCCCTCAATATGGACTTTTTAATAAGTCTGTTGCGGCGTGCAACCCGATCCCCCAATATGGACTTTTAATACAAGTCTGTTGCGGCGTGCAACCCGATCCCCCAATATATTTATTCACTTACCAATTCTTATAAAAGAATTTGCCCCAATAAATACAACAATTAATATGAAATTATAAGACAACAAACATACAATTTATTTTAGAAATCAGGGAGAAAATAGGCAGTTTAATATTTAATATGCTAAATGTCAAGTAACAATTAAGACACATAAATCAAATAGCATGTAACAAATTTTGCAGGAATTTAAGAATTAATATTTGACAAAGAATAGGAGAGAAATAATTATTATAATAATTAATTCGTGTCTTAGAACAATTTATGATTTTCAAAGAATTATACAAACAATTAATTTGACGACGTATAGATACTCGTCTCCTTGCATATACATCGTTCACATGCATTTCACATAATAAATAATTTAAGGGTTCTATTCCCTCAAGTCAAGGTTAACCACGACACTTACCTCGCTTTGCAATTTCAATCAATTATTCGACCACAGCTTTTTCTTTTGAATTTGTCTCCAAAAGCGTCAAATCTATTCACAAAGCATTCGATATACTCAATACGAATCATCGGAATTAATTCCATATGAATTTACTAGTTTTTCGAATAAAATCCAAAATTCACTTTAAAAATTCACAGTGTGGCCGTCTCAAATCTCGGAAAAACTTACTAAATCTGAACACCCATTCCGAGACGAGTCCAACCATACAAACATTATCAAATTCCGATGTCAAATGGACCTTCAAATCTTAAATTTTCATCTTTGGAAGATTTTATAAAAATTTGATTTTTCTCCCAAAATTTCACGGATTCATGATATAAATGAGTATGGAATCATGAAATATAATCAATATAGGATAAGAAACACTTACCCCAATGTTTTTCCGTGAAAATCGCCCAAGAATCGCCTTGCCCGAGTTACAAATAAAAAATGGTTGAAAATGGGACGAAATCCCATTTCCAGAACTTAAGTTCTGTTTGCCCAGATTTTTACTCATCGCGATCGCGGAAATTCGTTCGCAATAGCGTAGAACAATTTTTGCCCAGGTTCATTTTACTCTTCGTGATCGCGGATAATTCTTTGGGATCGTGAAGCACATTTTAGCTGACCGGATTATTAACTCTACGCGATCGCGTAAATGGACATGCGATCGCAGAGAACATTTTCTCAGCCTTACGCGATCGCGTACTGACTTGTGCGATCGTATAGCACAAATTTGGTGCTTCCGTTTCTGCCTCATTCCTTCTTCGCGAACGCGGCTTTGCCCACGCGTTCGTGGTGCCTTAGCTTTTCCAACTGTGCGATCGCGTACAATACTATGTGATCGCTTAGTTAAAATTCTCATCAGTGCCCAACAAGCCTTTGCGATCGCGGATGAAGCCACGTGATCGCGATTAAGGAAACCAGAACTGGAAAATACCAGATTTGTTTCCAAAGTTAAAATAGTCTGTAGGCTATCTGAAACTCACCCGAGCCCTCGGGGCTCCAAACCAAATATGCACACAAGTCCAAAAACCTCATACGAACTCGCTCGCGCGATCAAAACACCAATTTAACACCTACAATTACAAATCGTACACCAAATCAAATGATTTTTTAAAGAAAACTTAAAAACTTGTATTTTCATAACTGAACGTCTGAATCACGTCAAATCAACTGTGTTTCTCACCATATTCGACAGACAAGTCATAAATGACATAACAGACCTATTCAAATTTTTGGAATTGAATTCCGACCTCGATAGCAAAAAGTCAAATTCGTGGTCAAACTTTGGAAATCTTTAGTCTTTAAATTTCTAGTTTCCGTTAAATTGCTATAACTTGAGCTAGGGACCTCCAAATTAAATTTTGGGCATACGCTCAAGTCTCAAATCACGATACGGACCTACCAAAACTGTCAAAACCTTGATCTTGGTCCGTTTGCTCAAAATACTGACCAAAGTCAACTCAGTTGAGTTTTAAGGCTCTATTTCACATTTTAATCTATTTTTCACATAAAAACTTTTCGAAAAATTATACGGACTGTGCACGTAAGTCGAGAAATAATGAATAGTACTTTTTGAGGTCTTAGATCATAGAAATAATTATTAAATTTAAAGATGACCTCTTGGGTCATCACATTCTTCACCTCTAAACCAAACGTTCGTCCTCGAACGGAGTTAGATAAAGTACCTGAGATGGTGAAAAAGTGTGGATATTTACTCCGCATGTCCGACTCGGACTCCCAGGTAGATGCTTCTACCGGCTGACCTCTCCATTGCACCCGAACTGAAGGGTAACTCTTAGACCTCAATTGTCGGACCTGCCGAGCTAGAATAGCTATCGGCTCCTCCTCATAAGTCAAATCTTGTCCAATTGGACTGAGCTGAAATCTAACACATGGGACGGATCACCATGATATTTCCGAAGCATAGACACATGGAACACATGATAAATCGCTGATAAACTAGGTGGTAATGCAAGCTTGTAGGCTACTTCACCCATCCTTTCAAGAATTTCAAAGGGTCCAATATACCTAGGGCTCAACTTGCCCTTCTTTCCGAACCTCATTACACCTTTCATAGGTGAAACCCGGAGTAATATTCTTTCTCCAACCATAAATGCAATAACACGAACTTTACGGTCGGCATAACTCTTTTGCCTAGACTGAGCTGTGCGAAGTCGATCCTGAATAACCTTGACCTTATCCAAGGCATCCTGTACCAAATCGGTACCTAACAACCGAGCCTCTCCCGGTTCAAACCAGCCAACTGGCGAACGACATTGCCTTTCATATAGTGCCTCATATGGATCCATCTAAATGCTCGATTGGTAGCTATTATTATAAGCAAACTCCGCAAATGGAAAGAACTGATCCCAAGAACCTCCAAAGTCTATAACACAAGCGCGAAGCATATCTTCCAATATCTGAATAGTGCGCTATGACTATCCGTCTGTCTGTGGATGAAATGTTGTACTCAACTCAACCCGCATTCCTAATTCACGTTGTACAACCCTCCAGAAGTGTGAGGTAAATTGCGTACCTCGATCTGAAATAATAGACACGGGCACACCGTGTAGGCAGGCAATCTCACGAATGTAAATTTCAGCTAACTGCTCTGAAGAATAGGTAACTGCCACTGGAATGAAATGTGCTGACTTGGTCAACCTGTCCACAATGACCCAAACTGCGTCAAATTTTCTCTGAGTCAGTGGGAGCCAAACAAAAAAATTCATAGTGATACACTCCCACTTCCACTCAGGAATTTCTAACTTCTGAATCAAACCACTAGGTCTCTGATGTTCGTACTTGACTTGCTGACAATTTAGACACCGAGCTACATATGCAACTATATCCTTCCTCATTCTCTTCCACCAGTAAATCTTGATACATTTTGGCGGATCCTGGATGAATAGAATACCTGGAATTGTGTGCCTCTTAAAGAATTAATTCACGAAGCCCGTCAACATTAGGCACACAAATACAACCCTGCATTCACAAAACTTCATCTTCCCCCACAGAAACATGTTTGGCATTATCGTACTGCACCGTGTCCTTAAGTACAAACAAATGAGGATCATCATATTGTCGCTCTCTGATGCGCTCATATAAAGAAGATCGAGCGACTGTGCAAGCTAGAACCCGACTGGGGTCCGAAACATCTAGCCTCACGAACTGATTAGCCAACGTCTGAATATCTGCAGCTAACGGCCTCTCACCAACCGGAATATACGCAAGACTGCCCATACTCATAGCCTTTCTACTCGAAGCATCGGCCACCACATTGGCCTTTCCGGGGTGATACAATATGGTGATATCATAGTCTTTCAACAACTCCAACCATCTTCTCTGCCTCAAATTAAGATCTTTTTGTTTGAACAGATACTGAAGGCTACGATGATCAGTAAATACCTCACACGAGACACCGTANATTCACAAAACTTCATCTTCCCCCACAGAAACATGTTTGGCATTATCGTACTGCACCGTGTCCTTAAGTACAAACAAATGAGGATCATCATATTGTCGCTCTCTGATGCGCTCATATAAAGAAGATCGAGCGACTGTGCAAGCTAGAACCCGACTGGGGTCCGAAACATCTAGCCTCACGAACTGATTAGCCAACGTCTGAATATCTGCAGCTAACGGCCTCTCACCAACCGGAATATACGCAAGACTGCCCATACTCATAGCCTTTCTACTCGAAGCATCGGCCACCACATTGGCCTTTCCGGGGTGATACAATATGGTGATATCATAGTCTTTCAACAACTCCAACCATCTTCTCTGCCTCAAATTAAGATCTTTTTGTTTGAACAGATACTGAAGGCTACGATGATCAGTAAATACCTCACACGAGACATCGTAGAGGTAATGCCTCCAAATCTTCAGCGCATGAACAATGGCTGCTAATTCTAAGTCATGAACAGGATAATTCTTCTAGTGAACTTTCAACTGTCGCAACGCATATGTAATCACCCTACCATCTTGCATTAATACTGCACCAAGCCCAATGTGAGATGCATCATAATATGCCGTATATGATCCTGAACCTATGGGTAATCCAAAACTAGCGTCGTAGTCAAAGCAGTCTTGAGTTTCTGAAAGCTCAACTCACACTCACCTGACCATCTGAATGGGACACCTTTTTGGGTCAGTCTGGTCAATGGACTTGCTATAGATGAAAACCCTTCCACGAACCGACGATAGTAACCTGCTAAACCTAGAAAACTCTGGATCTCTGTAACTAAAGTAGGTCTAGGCCAATTCTGAACAGCCTCTATCTTCTTAGGATCCACCTTTATGCCTTCTGCCGATACAACATGTCCCAAAAACGCAACTGAGTCTAACCAAAACTCACATTTTGAAAATTTGGCATATAACTGATTATT